>CM060684.1:134026140-134626140 GCA_030686995.1 Artemisia argyi | reverse complement strand
GCGGTTAAGTGGCAATGGTTCAGCCGAAGATTCCGGAGAGTTAAGACGGTTGAATTCGGGTCCTAAGCTGTGTTGCTCAGAAGCCATTTGTGAGAGTTCATCAAAATTAGCGTGAATGGTTTCTTGAATTTCTCTTGTACGACGATTCCATATCCGAAAACCTTTGGAATTTTCACAGTATCCAACGAACACTCCAATGTCAGCCTTTGCTTTAAGTTTACCTAAATCATCACGATCATTTTTCGGATAACAAAGTGCTCCAAATACATGAAAGTAATCGATGTTCGGTTTTCTTTTGTGAACAATTTGATATGGTGTTTTGCGATGGCGTTTTGTGATCATGCAACGGTTTTGAGTATAACATGCGGTTGAAACAGCTTCTGCCCACAAGTAATCTGGTAATTGAGCATTAATCAACATAGTTCTAGCAGCTTCCACTAACGTCCTGTTGCGTCTTTCAACAACTCCATTCTGTTCTGGGCTTCTAGGAATAGATGTTTGATGTTCAATTCCCACTTTCTCATAATAAGACCTAAGTGTCTGATTCTTGAATTCAGTTCCATTGTCAGTTCTGACTATTCGTACCGTGTTGCATAACTGAACTTGAATTTTAGTGAGAAAGGTGATGATCATTGAAGGAGCCTGATCTTTACTTCGTAAGAAATAAACCCAAGTCCATCTGGAGAAGTCATCTACAATTACTAGTATGTAGCGTTTACCGTTGATACTTTGAACACGCATCGGTCCACATAAATCCATATGAAGCAGTTGTAAAACATGATTCGTACTTTGCTCAGGTTTAGAAGGAAAATGAGCACGAGTACTTTTTCCTTGTTCACAGGCTGGACATAAGTGATCTTTGGTAAAACGGAATCTTGGAAATCCATCGACAAGTTTATAACGAGCAAGGTCAGTCATAGTTCTGAAATTCAAGTGTGAAAGACGTTTGTGCCATAACCAAGATTTAGTTGACTCAACTTTGGAGAGAAGACATATCGGAGATGTTGCAATCATATCTGACATTGATATTGTATAAAGATTGGAGCCACGTGAGCCAGACATAAGATCGTTTCCTTGTAAGTCACGAACAAAGCAAGTTTTCTCACGAAATGCAACTTCTAGATCCCCATCACAGAATTGACCAACAGAGAAAAGGTTGTGTCCAAGGCCTTCCACATAATAAACACGGCTTATTTCGATGTTCCCACTTACATAGTCACCATATCCCATAATTAGAGCGTAATGATCATTCCCGAATCTGACAGTACCAATGAACTTTGAGACAAAGTTGTGTAACAGTTTGATATTGCCTATCATATGTCGGGTGCATCCGCTATCAACAATCCAGAGAACGATCTGTACCACCTGCATCACAAGAAGAAGACACAGATGGAACAGAAGTAAGGGTGGAACCCAAAGACAATGCGGGTTCCTGTTGGTTAGTAACACATGTATTCAACAATTTAGGAATCCATTTAAAGTCTGGTTTGTATTGTAACCAACGTTGCCAGTTCCAACTAGTTTTTGCTTTCTTAATGTTAAATGCACTAGTAGTTGGCTCATTCCTAGATTTGTTCTCGGCACCTATGGGGGTAACTATGATTTCATTAGAAACCGTAGAAGACGGCTTTCCTAAGTTAGACTTAGAGGCAGTAGTGGGCCTAAAAGGAATGCGTGTCCTACGTTTCTTATGACGATTGAGAAGAGAATTAGCTAGACA
Organism: Artemisia argyi; assembly: GCA_030686995.1. Classification (NCBI taxonomy): domain Eukaryota; kingdom Viridiplantae; phylum Streptophyta; class Magnoliopsida; order Asterales; family Asteraceae; genus Artemisia; species Artemisia argyi. The sequence continues at coordinate 134,624,420 of CM060684.1, read as the reverse complement.
TTTTGTATGATCACCAGATGATACGCTTTTACGACAAAACACACAAGATGCATTAATATTCAAAACATTCAAAGGTTCATCATTCGTTACATGTAGATTTTGATTACAATTTGCCAGATTAGAATCTAAATCTGATGCAACATGAGTTTTATTCAAATTCCTAAGTTGGTCTTCTACTTCTTGAGCTTCTAGGTGTCCTCTCTTACATTGCAAGATCCTATTCTTCTTTTTACTTTTTCGCTTGGGTCTGCTAACGTTAGAATTGGAGACTAGTCCTGTAGAAGTGGAGTTATCAACATTAGTGTTTTGAACAACCTTTCCTTTATCAGTTTTGTTTAATTGATACATTCCTGGTGCTATCACCGTGGTGTCAACCATTTTTCCTTTTTGAAGTAGCTTAACTTTCTCTTTCAAATCAATGATGATGTGATTTTTGTCCTGAATTTCAGACTCAAGTAAACCATTGCAATATTTGATGTCATCGCGGTTTTGTTGCCATTCGGCGTTTTCAATTTTTAAATCCGCAATTTCTTTCTCGTATCGGAGACACCGACCTTTAAAAGACTCGTTGTTTTTGCAAATATGACAAGAGTTTGAAACATTTTGACTTTGAAACTTCAATTCCCTTTCAAGACTTTTAGCTTGACACCATTCAAGCCTTTGATTGAGTTGACAAATTTCTTTTGAAAATTGTTTTGTCACATCATCATTTTTAATTCTCAACTTATCATTTTCCTGTTTAAGTGTCTCAATTTCCTCATTCAACAAGTTATTATCAACACAAAGATCATCCATAAGCATAGAAGTACTAGATTTATAGAGATCATTCATGATAACAGACAAAATATCAGCATTGAGAACTTGTTCCAAGAGTCGATCAGCATCATTTTTTAAAACTCTATTTCTTTGCTTTTGAACCAAAATGTCATTTTCAGTTGCATTGAAAACGTTTATCATATTTTTGACCTCCTTTTGAAGTTCCTGATCCCAATGTGTAGCACATAGACGGAGGTGTTGAACAATTGGCTTCATTTGTTTTTGAAAAATATCTCTCTTTTCTCGCTCGTAAGCGGATTGAAAAGTTTCAATTTTTATTTCAGAATTACGTTCAATTGTTTCCTCCAAAATTTCGATGTCTTCCATAAAGGTTTTGAAATAATTTAAGACACGACACGTTTTCGGTAAAGGTGTAAGTTCACCGGATGATGGTAAAGGACCATTTATTTGTGCTACAGTTTGGACAGGGGCCTCATTATGAGATGAAACATATGACTCTTCGATAAACCATGATTTCTCAGGTAAATCCTTTTGAGTAACAAAAGATTTAGAAAGAGGTGGAGCTTTGGAATAGTTATATCGTGTCCAATATTGAACATAACTCATTTTTGATCGACTCTCGTCTTCAAGTTCTTCTTCTTCCTCAGTATCAAAAACAACAGCACGCACAATTGAATTATCAAACATGTGATCAATACAGTAAATCTTAGGATTTTCTTTAAAAGCTGTGTGAAGAAACATTGATTTGAAATCGCAAAGTGCAAATCCTTTATCGGGTCTCGGTTTTAAAGCAAATTTCTGAATTGTTGTGACAGAGTTCCCGTGTTTGTAAACAATGTGACGAAATTCTTTGAGTTGTTTTTCAAGATCAACAATATCACCAAGTAAGTCATCTATATACTTCCTTTTTCGTGTTTTATGTTCACAAAACTCCTTTTTGCAATTTGACAATTCTGTTTCAGTTTTTGAAAGGTCTCTTTGAAGACGTTCAACTTGCATTTTCAATTCACACTTCTCACTTTCAAGTTTTGAAATCAACTTTCCGTTTGACTCAATTAAATCTTGTATTTTACGTTGAAGATCTTGTTCTTTGTTGTAAGAATCTTGAAAAGCTTTTTCAAAACTTTTTGCATGTTTAATCTTGTCTTCCTGATTTGAAAGCTGAATTTTATAACACTCAATATCTCTTGCAAGTGACGCATTTTTTTCTTTCAAAACTTTATTTGTCTCGTTGCATTTAATGATTTGCAATTGTTGATCATCCAGTTGTTTAGATAACAATATTAGGTCAGGGTCTGGATCAAATGATGGTTCATGTTGTTCTAAATAATCATGTTTATCATTCTCAATAGGATCATCAAATGAGACAACTGTGTCATCATCAAATATGACAACTGTGCTTATTTGTTCATCTGTTTGAGATGATGAAGATGATTTACATGGAACAACTTGCGCCATATCTGATTCATAAGCAGAAGGTGAGACTATTTCATTAATAAAGCATGCATTGAGGTCATGTACCTGAGACAAGCCGTCAGTGTCATACACTGGACCTGAACCATTGAGCTTAAGTTCCTGCATGTTGGCCATAAGCATCACAGCAGCATTGGCTTCCAGATCTTCCATGTCATCATCATTGTTCACATTTACCATGAAGTTGTTATCCTGTTCAGGGAAATGTCCATCTTTTTCATCTTGAAGAGCCATGAGTAATGCCTGCTTGTGAAACTTACTACCCCGAGTTCTCGGTTTGGGACATGCTGTAGCTATATGACCTTGTTCATTGCAATTGTAGCACCAAACTGCATTCCCTGAGTTGGAGTTTCGTGTTGCAACTGAGTCAGACCTTTGTTGAGAAGATCCTGAGTTGTTCCTGAACCCCGTATTGTTACTAAACCTCTGATCATTCCCATAATTCCCTGAAGAGCTTCCTGAACCAAATCGACCATAGTTACGATTCTGAATTTCCACTCTTCCATCATTGACAACAGCTTGATTCCTTGTGTTAGAAGATGAACGTTGACGGTTGTTTGTTTTGTTGGAGAATTTGCTGAAAGCACGAGCAATAAGAGCAAGTCCCTGATTCAACGTGTTAAAGTCATCATCGTCATCGTCATTGAAATTTGAGTAATACACAACATCATTGTTGTTTAATGGAACCAGTTGAGTAGAGGCATTCTGTGGAGATGAATCATAAGGGACCATTTGGTTCGAGGTAGAAGATTGTGGATAACTGAAGTAGTTTTGCTCTTGAACATATGCATGATTTGACATTGGTGGTGGAGCGTAGGGAGACTGAGCTACGAGAGCGAAAGAATTTGGTGTAGAAGTTGGTGTGTATCCTCCTAGTAGAGCTCGATCTTTTTCCACTTCAGGTTCATGGTGTTTCAGAAAATCATACAACAAACCATATGGAGCATCATGCAGATTCTTTGTTTGACGAACAAATGTCACATATTCTATATTCTATATTTCCGTGTGGATATATTCTATATTTAAATCAAAAAATATATGTTAGGTCACCATTTAGTAAACACAAGCACAATAATGATAGAAATGAGATGAGAATGAGAATGGGATGATTATGAGAATTTAGAGAATTAGAATTGCAAGAGTTTCCTTAATATTTCACATAACCAACCAAGTATTACATAGACCTAAGCATGATATATATAGGTAAGGAGCTAGGGCAACATCCTACTCCTTCCCCTTCTTACAAACGTGTGGGCTTTAAAGCCCATGGACCATAAGACTTAAGCCTAGTAAACTTGAAACAATAACATAAATGTAAATTAAGCAACCTATTATTACAAATGACCGAGACTTGATAAAATAGCAAAACTTTGGTTCCAACAATATAATTCTTTTCTATCCTATTCAATAGTAATAGATATATATGGCATACCATATTTTGTTTAAATTTAAAATATATTTATTAGAAAATATACAACTTCTCGCCATCTATAAAGCCGAATTCAATCTCAAAAGTAATCAAACAACTACAAACCCTTTTCTACCTTCGTTTGACAAAAAAACATTCTTATGGGTCGTGAGTCTTTTCCCCGTCAAAGTTGTCAAACAAATGCCTAAGAAGTGTTTCCCCACCAAAAGAACCCCCATCAAATCCACCAAAAAGGATTTTTCAACAAATAATATTTATTGATCGGCATAGGAGACTAATAGGAGTATTGGAAGCAGAGAACGTACGCGACGAACAAACAATATTGGAATATGAAGAGTCAATTGATCGGCTAAGGAGTATCAAGAGAGGATAAAGGACGCTAAAAAACAAATGGATAGTTATAATAGTTAATCTGTAATTTCTTTTGTACGAAATAATATTTCTTAATATTTTTTAATGATTTGATGCTGCTTCAAAGCTTTTTTATTCTTTTGTCATATTCAATTATCTATTATTTAATGAATGTATATTTCTATTTACCAATATTATAGCAGGTTTATTAAAAGATATGAATTTGACTATCATTTCCATGTGAATATAGTTTATATTTAAATCAAATAAATATAATTCTTTTCTTATTTATCGTATGTTAATATTTTGTTAATATATGTATGCCATTCTATAGTGATAGATGAATATGGTGTAAACTATTTTGTTTAAAATTTAAATATATTTATTATAAATCACAACTTGGAATAACTTTTATTTATAATATTATAAAAATATAAGAAACGTCACAACCTAACGCTATCTAAAAATAAACGTAGCTTCACAACTTTACACCATTTATAAATAGTAATTCAATCTCAAAAACTAGTTATACAACTACATCATTTTCTACTTTTGTTTTAAAAAAAGATTCCACTGGAATCTTCGTCATCAAAGTCATCAAACAAACGTCCGAGGAGTGTTTCCCCACCAAAAGAATCTTCATCGACTTCAAAAGGAACCCATATGAATTTTATGGTGTGTCATGAAAAGTTTGGGATATAAACAACTCTGGGAAATTCGCCATCGAAATGCTATTGATTGATCAATATACAAAAATTATAGCAAAGTTGGAAGCAAGAATCGTAAATGATGAAGAGACAATTGAACGACGAAAGAAACAAGTCATAGAATATCAACAGAGGATAAAGGATGTTAAAAAACAAATTCACGATTATAATTGTTTGTAATTCCTTTCGTATGCAATAATATTTTTAACATTTTTTTAATGATTCAATGTTGGAACTATGTTTCCCAAGACTTTTGTATTCATTTTTCATTTTCAATTATTTAATTCATGTATATCAATTGATTCAACATACATAGTCAGCATTAAAATGGTCTAAACACTTTTCAATACCATGTCATTGCATTGTTTTAAATACTTGCCTCAAGACAATAAACTTAAACACAACGTGTTCAAAATGTCTATCAACGAATCAGTCAACAGCAACATTCCCATCATTGACGAAGAGTAAGAAATTATATGTTGCTTTGTTCGAAAAAGAAATTACATGTAATTACCAGACTATTGGCAATGTTTATTTTGTTTACTAACTAATGTATTCTAAATTTTATAGGATTTGCGAGGTATATCAATCATGTATAGTAAAAATATGTGTTAACCGCGGTGGACGAATGTTCACTGAAAATAAACATGAATTTTACTGGGGTGGTGCAAAGCAAATCGTTCATGCTATAAATCTTTTTAATTGTACAAACGATGAATTGCTCGACTACGTTAAGAGCAAAATGACTAGATATTCAGATATTGAATCTCTTTTCTATCGTGTCACTGCCAGACCTGAGCATTTTGGAACAATGTATTCTTTCCAACTTTATAAGATAATAGCCAGATTTTCGGGCTTTATTCAGAAGAAAACATTGATGAAAACGTTGATCTCTATATTGTCCATGCTGAATACCCAACAATAGAAGAAAAAGAGTGCTATTGGTTTGAAAGATGATGGTCTCAATGGAAGTGTTTGTCCGTCCATAATCAAGCTAAAGATGACCGATTTGAATTTCAAAACTGGTGGGAATAAACTGAAGAAGTTGATGAAACCAACATTTTTTACAGTGAAACTTCTGACAATGATAGTGGTGATATTAAATCATTTGATGGCTTTGATCGTGATTCTAATAACGATGTGTCAGGTAGGGATGACGCTGGAAATAGCAAGAGTGACAACGATAATGACCCATATGATGACAATGAGAATCTTTCTGATTAAATTGTTGTTTTTAGGTTTATTTGTCCAACTGTTTTTTATTTCTGATGCTTATATTATCTATGTTTCTGATGTTTATTGTTAGGGATGAAAAATATCTGATGCATAACAATTGACTACCTAAACATTTTGCATCTTAAAAAAACATGTATAAACCATTTCTAAATAAACGCAAAAATCATAATTAAAAAAAAACTGGAACAAACATAAACATCATATATATATATATATATATATATATATATATATATATATATATATATATATATATATATATATATATATATATATATATATATATATATATATTGGACATAATTATCAAACAATAGATGAAACAAAGAAAAAACATAATTCATACTAAGTTCCCCTCAAACTGTTTTAATTCTTCTTAATTCTCTTCTGGACAAACGCATATTGCTCCAAAAGCTGAATACTGAATTTATGATCTTCCTTAATTTCTTCACACAAAATTTGAATAATTTCATCATTCAAATCTTTTCGATGTGGCCAACATTTTAATTTTTTTTCCTCATATGAGAATGATCATTTGATTCATCAGAAGAAGTCCAAATGAAGGGTGATTTATTTTTATTTTGTGGAAAACTAGAAGGGTGGGTTGAATAGGTTTATGTCGTTTTTAAATTTATAAAACTTAGTTTACAAAATCTTCGATTCTAGTTTTATGTGAGATCAATATTTAAACACTTATGTATACTAATATTTACAAAAGTAAGTAACAACAATATAGATAACTAAGTAAAGAGATAGAGATGGAAAGATCGCACTACAAGACAAAGGATTTATAGTGGTTCGGCTACGAAGCTCCTCTTCGCCCTACTCCACTCCCCGAGCACCTAACTAGAGAGTTTTCTTCACTATGTCAACAAGCTCCCGTATGGCGGAAAAAACCTTACACAACTTTTGCTTACACCAATTAACGACAGTAAGCTAGATGTCGAGTCCTAATCGTAGCTAGAACCAATCTCACACCACTAGTCAATACACAACTTCTTCACAACTTATACACACCACTACTACTACACAACTTCTCACAACTTCACTACTTCCTCTTCACAACACCACTACTTCTATTCACAACTTCATTTTACTACTAACATACCTAAATCTACCTATAACAAAACTTCCACACCTTTACAAATAATTTACACAACTACTAACAATATTCACAAATCTACAATACTTATTAACTACTTGTTAAAGGAGTATTTTTCTCTTGCACTTTGAATGGTGAGGGATTGGATCACTTGAAACAAGAACTTATAATCTTATGATCAAAGGATGTAGAAGGATGTTTTGAGAGGATTTGGACAGAAAATTTTAGTGCAAAAGGTAACGAAAAACTGCATGAATGAACCAGTATTTATAGGTAAAGAAACCTTGTCACAGGAGCGTGCCGGCCCCTTTAAAATTAAGGGGGCTGCCCCTTATAATTACGGGGGCCGCCCTCCTGTAACGGCCAGTTTCTTTGTCTTTTTCTGGAGAAAGTTTATTTGGTGAAAATCTAACTGATTTTGGTTAAAAATTTGAATTCATATATTTATTATGAATTAAACATATTTTTCTTTAATTACAAAATGTGTTTTTCTAAATATATAAAATGTTTATATCATTTTATAAACTTTGTAATGATTAAATAAACCTTCCTTTGACCATAAAATGTATTAGGTGATTGTTTATTCATACCTTAAGTGATTTAGTTGGATGAAATGATATTTTGCAACTAAATACTTGTTTACGTAATGATTTTACGTTTAATAATTTAACATTTTGTGAACGTCAAAATGTAGGGATATCGAAAAATATTAATAACGTTTTTACGCATTATTTATATCAACATATTTGTATTTAGTTCGATCTTTGATGTGGACATTTTGTAAATGTTTTTATCGGTTGGTAGTCGGTGAAAAATAAAAAGAGTGCTTTATATTCTCTAGGGGTAAGATGTAACACCCCCAAAATACCGCAGCGGAAGACTGTGTCACTTGGGGTGCTACTTCATAATACAAAGTACAAGTTATAGAAAATGACCTCTAAATGAGACGTTTTGAAAAGTTACCATTCGATTAATGAATTTAAAGTTACAAACATGATATTCCAAAGTATGATACATAAATGTATACAAAATGTTTTGAATGGTAAATGATAAAAGCGTAAGTCTTCAGAATATGCAGCTTGACTCTAAGTTCCATGCACTAGCTATCGCCTTACTAACCTGAGAAAAACATGCTAAAGTGTCAACACAATGGTTGGTGAGTTCATAGAGTTTGTCTTAAAACAGTTGAAAAAGCCTCAAAAGAATGTTTACACAGCAAAGGCATTGTGAATCCACTCAGTTGCAAGTCCCGCCATAAGAGACTTGTAACCTGTGTGTTCACAACCCACTGCTAACATATATAGTATGAATAAGACATGTATAAGTTCATCAAGACAATTAAGCAATTAGAAGTGAGTCTCTACTTCATCTCCGAAGACCTCACTTGGGAGCCAATTCCCAAAGACAACTGGGAGCCACTTCCCAAAGATAAAAGATTACTGGGTGCCATTTCCCAAAGTATAAAAGTTTACTGGGTGCCATTTCCCAAAGTTTAAAACAGTCATGTATGTATGAAATCAAGTATAATGCAATCAAGTATAAGACAATCAAGTATAAAACAATCAAGTAGAAATGTTTTGAATATTTGTACAAGTAAGCAAGTAGTTGTGCATGTATCTGCCCTAAAGAGTTAAAACAAGTATGAAAAAGTAGGGGCTATGACTCCTTAAGCCTATGTAATGAGAAATGAAAGTGGTAGTCGAATCGTGAAAGTCTCTAAGAGCAACCTATAATAGAACATTGCGACTTAGGTTTGGAGTAACGTCTAAGAATACGAAGAATTGCCTATATATGTCTTGCATAATGTTCATGATGTAGTACTTAGTATATAGTGTAAGTCGTTGAATATAAGTGGTCTATGAAACATGTATAGGTTGTAAATCTCTTACTACCGTTCGGGCCGACATAATTCAGAAGTCATGGAGTAAACGTTCGAGGAGCCAGGACACTTTAATTCATAAATCCACAACTCATCTCGATGGCTTACTTAATGAACTCCTCACATGAGGCTCCCTACTATTGTAGTTTTTGATAACATATATATAAGTTTTGATCTTTAAAAGTTATATGGTCTTTAGCCGTGGCTTTGCCGTGACCTTGGTCATTGTTACCATGGTCTTGAGACTCAACCTTGGCTTTAGCCATGGTTGTGGTCTTGGATTTAGGTCATTAGACCTCTTGGTCTTAGTAAATCATAACTATTATATAGTGAATTTGGTCTAAAAATGGGCTGTTAAGAATTGGAAGAAAATATCACTCGGAAAGCGTTTTCAGGGCTTGAGTGTTTTTGATCCTGAATGAAAACGTCGTTCCGGACAACTTTTGTGTTTTAACTTTTTGATGAATCAGACCAGAAGGGCCACTTTTAAAATGGTCAGATTGCAAAACAGTAGGTATCGGCAGTTTCGGCGTTTTGGTTTTGCTAACTTCTTTTGGCTGTATCTTTTGACTCGTGTACTCGTTTTGGGTGATTCAAATTGCTATGTTTTCCTTGTTAAGTCCTCTTTAACAGTAAGTAAGTGTCAAATATCATAGTTATACTATTTTGGTCGTGGTTCTCCATAAAAGTCACTAGTTTACTTGTTTAAATAACATAAGTTAACATATATATACCATAACTTGTTTTACTAGTTTTTATACATCATGAACATAATACAAAGACCATATATAGCATGAAAGAAACATAATAAGCATGAAAATGATATTGAGCAAGAAAGTGTAATAGGGTTTGCTTACAACTTTTGGCTTTCTAAAGAAAGGAAGTCAAGTATGAAACTAGGACACTAAACCTATGCTTGCAAACCCTTCACCATAACTCTTGAAACCCTTGCTAGCCTTGATCTAACCCTTGTGAAAACCATTTAAATTCAGCCCCTAATCACCTTGTGTAGCTCCTAATTCAACCATGGAATCACCCAACAAACTTAAGAACTAGGTAGAGAATACTAAGACCTTGAACTTTGTAGTTTGAAGATCAAAGGATCATGGTGCTAGGAATTAATGATGTGGCATTTTGGTGATGAAAAGATGAAGGAATGAGCTTGTATTTATACTATGAAGAGGAGGTTAGGAAGGTAACTAGTAAGTTTCCTAAACTTGGTGACCAAGTTTAACTTGGAGCCAAAGTTTAACACTTGTTCTAATCCTAGGGCTAGAGTCATGAGATTAAGCCACATGGGCTGATTTCCCCCCCTAGAGGCGGTTTGCCAAGGATAAGGAAGGATGACTTGGTGGGTTTTGGTATTATCCTACTTATGGAGCTAGTTTTGGACACGTAAAATGCTAACCGTAAGTTGTTAAGTCACGAAACGTAAAACCGGGTATCCTAAAAATATGAAACTTATAAATATGCTAGAACTTATCAATATACTCCATAATAAAATATAAAATGAGTGGTAGGTTCTATTGGGGTGCTCAAACCCTGCTAAAACTGGAAATACGGGTCTAAAACGCGTAATTCGTAAAACGTACGAAAGTTGCGTAAAATTGAGAAAAGTAAAATGTAACTTTTCTAATAGGATACTAATGACTTAAAATGACTTATAATGTCTAGGCTGGGCTCAGTCTAGTGTCGTTTGGTATTTAATGTCTTTAAACCTAAAACCGTAAGCCCAAAAATCAAGGAATGATTTATAAAATCAAGGAATGATTTTTGGTCAAAGGAGGAGGGAAAAATATGTTGACTTATTCCAAAAATGTGAAAACTCAAATTGTCTTAGAAACACGGTGCAGGTATAGGCTAAGGTTACGACTAAGTAAAAGTGCTTAAAAACGAAAATTTCTGTTTCTCACGGCCGAGGTTTATTTGGTCACATTTTTCTTAGTCATGATTAATTCTCTAATTAATCATGAGAGTACTAAACATTTTTCTGATGCGGGGTCACTTAACACGGTTGAGTTTCGTTGTGCGTAGAATTTTTGAATGACGTTTTACCCTAAAACGTGTAATTCCTTAATAACTTTCACGAAAATGATCTGATGAGTGTCAAACTTTTAATTTGCTATAGAAATGATTTATCACTCGAGGCCAAGAAACAAAAATCAAATTTCGGGAAAAATGAATAGTAAAAGTGAATAGTGAAATTTTCCGGGAATAGTAATTAACCTGAAAATGTGAATTGTTACAGTCTCTACCCCTTAAGGAGAACTTCGTCCCGAAGTTTAGTTGATGTTAACTACTTACGATGTGTCTAAGAGAATTCGGGATCTCTAATATAGTGGTGTTCACTCTGATTCGTCTAAGGTTCTGGTTAAGGAGTCGTATCGGATACAATTAAGCCCACTTATTTATAACTCATTACTTATATAAAGAAGCGTCCAAATTTATGTAAGTAAGGGATCATAAACTTATGGTTCGGTGATTTACAATTTCTTTATTTAAATGAAGAGGCGTCCTAATCCATTTAAATAAGGAGATTCTAAATCATCCTACTTAAGAATTTCTGACACAAACTTGATTTCTGAGGTAGATAATAAAATAATCAAGTCATCAAATCCCTAAAGCTAAGCAATAATATTATTTAACTCAAATCTTGTGTCTCATCAAACAAGAACTGTCACATGATCAAGTTAAATAATTAATTATTACTGAGCTCCATGTTTTTAATGACTCGACTAATTTCTGGGGTTCCTTATAATACTAAAGTCATATCATCTAACAGCGTGGAACTAAACCAATAACTAACAAAAAGCATATGCGTATGTAGTGTGTGTAAGGCAAATAAAGAGGAGAGTCTTAACGTATATAGCAGTTATATATGCAGCTTGACTCTAAGTTCCACGCACTAGCTATCGCCTTACTAACCTGAGATAAACATGCTAAAGTGTCAACACAATGGTTGGTGAGTTCATAGAGTTTGTCTTAAAACAGTTGAAAAAGCCTCAAAAAAATGTTTACACAGCAAAGGCACTGTGAATCCACTCAGTTGCAAGTCCCGCCATAAGAGACTTGTAACCTATGTGTTCACAATCTACTGCTAACATATATAGTATGAATAAGACATGTATAAGTTCATCAAGACAATTAAGCAATTAGAAGTGAGTCTCTACTTCATCTCCGAAGACCTCACTTGGGAGCCAATTCCCGAAGACAACTGGGAGCCAATTCCCAAAGACAATTGGGAGCCACTTCCCAAAGATAAAAGATTACTGGGTGCCATTTCCCAAAGTATAAAAGTTTACTGGGTGCCATTTCCCAAAGTTTAAAACAGTCATGTATGTATGAAATCAAGTATAATGCAATCAAGTATAAGACAATCAAGTATAAAACAATCAAGTATAAATGTTTTGAATATTTGTACAAGTAAGCAAGTAGTTGTGCATGTATCTCCCCCAAAGAGTTAAAACAAGTATGAAAAAGTAGGGGCTATGACTCACCTTAAGCCTATGTAATGAGAAATGAAAGTGGTAGTCGAATCGCGAAAGTCTCTAAGAGCAGCCTATAATAGAACGTTGCGACTTAGGTTTGGAGTAACGTCTAAGAATACGAAGAATTGCCTATATATGTCTTGCATAATGTTCATGATGTAGTACTTAGTATATAGTGTAAGTCGTTGAATATAAGTGGTCTATGAAACATGTATAGGTTGTAAATCTCTTACTATCGTTCGGGCCGACATAATTCAAAAGTCATGGAGTAAACGTTCGAGGAGCCAGGACACTTTAATTTGTAAATCCAAAACTCATCTCGACGGCTTACTTAATGAACTCCTCACATGAGGCTCCCTACTATTGTAGTATTTGATAACATATATATAAGTTTTGATCTTTAAACGTTATATGGTCTTTAGCCGTGGCTTTGCCGTGACCTTGGTCATTGTTACCATGGTCTTGAGACTCAACCTTGGCTTTAGCCATGGTTGTGGTCTTGGCTTTAGGTCATTAGACCTCTTGGTCTTAGTAAATCATAACTATTATATAGTGACTTTGGTCTAAAAATGGGCTGTTAAGAATTGGAAGAAAATATCACTCGAAAAGCGTTTTCAGGGCTCGAGCGTCTTTGTACCTGAATGAAAACGTCGTTCCGGACAACTTTTGTGTTTTAACTTTTTGATGAATCGGACCAGAAGGGCCACTTTTAAAATGGTCAGATTGCAAAACAGTAGGTATCGGCAGTTTCGGCGTTTTGGTTTTGCTAACTTCTTTTGGCCGTATCTTTTGACTCGTGTACTCGTTTTGGGTGATTCAAATTGCTATGTTTTCCTTGTTAAGTCCTCTTTAACAGTAAGTAAGTGTCAAATATCATAGTTATACTATTTTGGTCGTGGTTCTCCATAAAAGTCACTAGTTTACTTGTTTAAATAACATAAGTTAACATATATATACCATAACTTGTTTTACTAGTTTTTATACATCATGAACATAATACAAAGACCATATATAGCATGAAAGAAACATAATAAGCATGAAAATGATATTGAGCAAGAAAGTGTAATAGGGTTTGCTTACAACTTTTGGCTTTCTAAAGAAAGGAAGTCAAGTATGAAACTAGGACACTAAACCTATGCTTGCAAACCCTTCACCATAACTCTTGAAACCCTTGCTAGCCTTGATCTAACCCTTGTGAAAACCATTTAAATTCAGCCCCTAATCACCTTGTGTAGCTCCTAATTCAACCATGGAATCACCCAACAAACTTAAGAACTAGGTAGAGAATACTAAGACCTTGAACTTTGTAGTGTAACTTGTAGTTTGAAGATCAAAGGATCATGGTGCTAGGAATTAATGATGTGGCATTTTGGTGATGAAAAGATGAAGGAATGAGCTTGTATTTATACTATGAAGAGGAGGTTAGGAAGGTAACTAGTAAGTTTCCTAAACTTGGTGACCAAGTTTAACTTGGAGCCAAAGTTTAACACTTGTTCTAATCCTAGGGCTAGAGTCATGAGATTAAGCCACATGGGCTGATTTCCCCCCCTAGAGGCAGTTTGCCAAGGATAAGGAAGGATGACTTGGTGGGTTTTGGTATTATCCTACTTATGGAGCTAGTTTTGGACCCGTAAAATGCTAACCGTAAGTTGTTAAGTCACGAAACGTAAAACCGGGTATCCTAAAAATATGAAACTTACAAATATGCTAGAACTTATCAATATACTCCATAATAAAATATAAAATGAGTGGTAGGTTCTATTGGGGTGCTCAAACCCTGCTAAAACTGGAAATACGGGTCTAAAACGCGTAATACGTAAAACGTACGAAAGTTGTGTAAAATTGAGAAAAGTAAAATGTAACTTTTCTAATAGGATACTAATGACTTAAAATGACTCATAATGTCTAGGCTGGGCTTAGTCTAGTGTCGGTTGGTATTTAATGTCTTTAAACCTAAAACAGTAAGCCCAAACATCAAGGAATGATTTATAAAATCAAGGAATGATTTTTGGTCAAAGGAGGAGGGAAAAATATGTTGACTTATTCCAAAAATGTGAAAACTCAAATTGTCTTAGAAACACAGTGCAGGTATAGGCTAAGGTTACGGCTAAGTAAAAGTGCTTAAAAACGAAAATTCCTGTTTCTCACGGCCGAGGTTTATTTGTTCATATTTTTCTTAGTCATGATTAATTCTCTAATTAATCATGAGAGTACTAAACATTTTTCTGATGCGGGGTCACTTAACGCGGTCGAGTTTCGTTGTGCGTAGAATTTTTGAATGACGTTTTACCCTAAAACGTGTAATTCCTTAATAACTTTCACGAAAATGATCTGATGAGTGTCAAACTTTTAATTTGCTATAGAAATGATTTATCACTCGAGGCCAAGAAACAAAAATCAAATTTCGGGAAAAATGAATAGTAAAAGTGAATAGTGAAATTTTTCGGGAATAGTAATTAACCTGAAAATGTGAATTGTTACATAAGAGGTAATCTTTTCTTAAATTACCGACAGGTCCCTCTGATCTTTTGTAAGTTTAGAATTTCACATTTGTGACACATATATTTTCTCACTAAAACTGTATCCACGCGTTTTGAGATACTATTAATAAAAAATATTTTTACATTATAATATATACCTATATAAATGCACCACTTCTTAACCCTAATTCATTCATATAGAAAAATTTTAGTCGATTTCATAACATCAAGGTTTGTTTAATACTTTTTTTTTTCAATACCGCTTGAATATAATTATTGAATACTTTTCCCCTTGCTTAATTTTATGCAGATACCTTTTCTAACAACTAGAATTTACGATGGTAATTGATAAAGATTTCAAAAGAGATATAGTTATTGACGACCAAGAATTGGCTAAAGATGATAAGAGTGATTCATCAAATAATATTGATCTGCCTATTGGAATAAATAATGACACTATCCCAAACGTCGATGGCACTAACAATAGAAAAAAGTCGGACGCCGATGATATTGCAATTATTGATCTTAAATATTTAAAATCAAAAATGAAAAAAGTATCAATGGATATTCATATATGTTAGTGCAAAAAGTGTGAAAGGTTTAGAATTGGGCTTAGTTAGGTGCGGGTCGTCCTTGACGGGCCGTCCGCTGTAGAGTTCATGCACTAATCCAATTAAAGAATGATATTTCCTGCACAAACGAAGATAAACCGTTAGTCTTACCGTGGGGACGGACCCTACGATTAAGTTCCGGCATGAGAGTAAGTACTCATGTTAGAGAAATATCTGTGTGTTGGGATGAGTGAGGAAGTCATACCTCGAGAGTGTGAGTACTCATGTAAGTACTCATGTTAGAGTAAGTACTCATGTTAAAGAATGATAGGTAATGGAAATATTAGGATTTCCTGATATTTCGCATATTGCTGTAGTGGCCGAGGTGGGACCCTTGTCGGGCAAGGATCTGCAGCTTAATCGATTGTTTCGGACGTGGATGGTCTTCTACTCTTCTGGACCAGGGGCCGGTCTGCGAGCGTACTTCGGAAGCGCCGCTCTTTTCCTTTGTTTTTCCATATAATGCCATGCTCATGTCATGGGCTTTAGCCATATCTGGCTTTATTGAATTGCTAGTCCGAAGCCCAGTTTGTTCATTGGGCCGGAGCCCGGTTTGCTCGTTGGGTCGGAGCCCATTTCGTTTGTAAGGCCGGAGCCTGGTTTGTTTGTAGGGCCGGAGCCGGTTTTTTTGTAGGGCCAGAGCCCGGTTTGTTTGTAGGGTCGGAGCCTGGTTTCTATTAGATAGTCCAGGTCCTGTAGGCCTGCTATCCGTACTATACTTCATCAAGTCCCCCCAGTCTAGTGCGTTCATTGCCTGCGTGCTTTGTTAGCGTGCGGTGAATGCTTCTAGACTAGGAGATTCAACTCTTACAAACCTAGAAGGCCTTACAACTCAAGAAAAGCAGCTAGAACAAAGAACCCAACACCAAAAGTTACAACTAAATGGGTTAAGAAAGAAAGTACTGCTGAGGGTGACAAAATACTTTCAAAAAATAAGAGTGAAAAAGGGAGTGTTGATAACAATTCAACACAGGTTTTGGAATCACAAACAATAATTCTTGATAGTGCTTTCAAAAACAGTTGGGATTACATACTCAAAGAATTTGAGTATGTTACTCCACAAGGGGAACACAAGTCAGTAATGGCTTGGGTTCCTAAAAGAAACTAACCCTTTTCATTTTTATGCAGGGCAACCCAGCAGAGGAGCTTAAAGATCATTTTATTGTGGATAGTGGTTGCTCTGGAAGCATGACAGGAGAAAATGAGCTCTGTCAGATTTTAAGGCTTATTTTGGAGGAAGAGTTGCATTTGAAAATGATCCTGATGGAGGGAGAATCACTGGCAAAGGAACCATTAAGGCAGGATCAATTGATTTTGAGAATGTTAGATATGTGAAGGAGCTTAAATTCAACCTTTTGTCAATCTCTCAGATCTGTGAAAAGAAGTATCCTGTGTTATTTCTTGACACAGAATGTCTAATTCTCTCCCCTGAGTTTAGATTAGAAGATGAAAACTTGGTGATGCTGAGAGCACTAAGAACCAATGATGTGTATAGCATAGACTTGAAGAACATCAATTCTACTGAAAGAGCAACATGCTTGATAGCAAGGGCAACAATGGAAGAAGCACATCAATGGCACAGAAGATTAAGGCATGTAAATTTCAAGAACATCAACAAGTTGGTCAAAGGAAATTTAGTTAGAGGTTTACCTTGTAAGACATTCAAGAATGATCAATCATGTCTAGCTTGCAAGAAGGGTAAACAACACAAGGCTTCATGTAAAAAGATTAAAGAAAGAACCATTAGAGAGCCTTTGGAATTGCTGCATATGGATCTGTTTGGACCTGTTTCAGTAGTTAGTTTAAGCAAGAAGAAGTACTGTTTGGTTATAACAGATGACTGTAGCAGATTTAACTGGGTCTTTTTCTTGGGATTCAAAGACGAAACTTTTGATGCTATTCATGATCTTATAATAGCACTTCAAAATCAGTTAAGACTCAAGGTTAGAGGCATTAGATGTGATAATGGGACTGAATTCAAGAATCAGCTAATGGATGAATTTTGTGCCAAGAAAGGGATTAAGAGAGAGTTTAGTATTTCTAGAACTCCTCAGCATAATGGAGTTGCAGAAAGGAAGAATAGAACTTTGATAGAAGCAGCAAGGACAATGCTTGCAGACTCCCAATTACCTGTTCCATTTTGGGCTGAAGCTATAAGTGCTGCTTGTTATGTGCCGAATAGAGTATCAGTGACAAAACCTCAGATGAAGACACCTTATGAGTTACTCATGGGAAAGAAACCAAACATTAAGTTCATGAAACCTTTCGGATGTCCCTTGACTATTTTGAATATTGCTGATAATTTGGGAAAATTTGATGGTAAGTCAGATGAAGGATACTTATTGGGTTATTGTACCAATAGCAAAGGATTCAGAGTGTACAACAGGGTTACCAAGAAGGTTCAAGAATGTCTTCATGTTGAATTTCTAGAAGAACAAGAAAATCAAAAAGGTAAAGGTCCTGATTGGATGTTTGATCTTGATTTAATGGCCTCATCCATGAACTATGTACCTGTAAGGGAAGAAAATCAAGTTGTTCACAATGAAGAAGAATCACAATACATTGTTCATGGAGTCAATATAAGATCTGAAGATGATTCTGATGAAGCACCCAGTGATGAGAAGAAAAGTACTGTTGAACCTCAAGGTACTGTTGATCCACAAAGTACTGTTCAACCAAAGACCACAGTATCTGATGAAGACCAAGCTATCCAAGATGAACTTAATAGGATGCTTCTTCAAGAAACAATTGCTAAGTTCTATGAAGATGATCAAAGGAGAGCTTATGAAGCAGAAAAGAAGAAGGCTACAGGCACTGACATTACTTTACCCCAAAGTATTGCTGATCCATTTGAAAGTACTTCTCAAGTCTTAGATACTTTAAATTGGATAAATGATGATGATTTAACTGATCCAACCATGCCTGCCTTAGAAGATACTGATGATGAATTAGAAAAAGAAGGCATTTTCTCTGATTCCAATGAAGACCTTGATTTCACAAATTTGGAAGATAATCTTGAAGTTTCACCAACTCCTACACTAAGAATTCATAAATATCATCCTTTCAGTAAAATCATTAGACTTTCTACTTCAGGAGTGCTCACAAGAACTAAAGCTAAGAATCTTTCTCAACAACATACTTCTTTACTTAGCTTTATCTACAAGTAAAACAGGGTAAATCACAAGGATCAGCAGTTGTGCTTATTTGCTTACTTTCTGTCTCAAGAAGAACCTAAGACAGTAGCACAAGCATTAGCCAAGGAGAGCTGGGTTGAAGCTATGCAAGAAGAACTCTTACAATTCAAACTTCAAGAAGTATGGGTATTATGTGATTTACCTGATGGTAAGAGACTAATTGGAACAAAATGGGTCTTCAGAGTTAAAAGAGATGAAAGAGGGAATGTCATCAAGAATAAAACAAGGTTAGTAGCTCAAGGATATAGACAAGCAGAAGGGGTAGACTATGATGAAGTATTTGCTCCTGTAGCAAGGATTGAAGCCATAAGGCTGTTTCTGGCTTTTGCATCATATATGGGCTTTCCTGTATATCAGATGGATGTTAAAAGTGCTTTTCTATATGGCACTATCACAGAGGAAGTTTATGTTAAACAACCTTCTGGTTTCGAAGATCCTGTACATCCAAACAAAGTCTACAAGGTTATTAAGGCTCTGTATGGCCTTCATCAAGCTCCTAGAGCATGGTATGAAAGACTCTCCACTTTTCTATTGCAACATGGTTACAGGAGAGATGCTATTGACAAGACCTTGTTTATCAAAAGAGGTAAAAAGGATATAATGCTTGTCCAAGTGTATGTGGATGATATTATTTTTGGAGCTACAAAGCAGTCAATGGCGAAGGAATTTGAAGATCTTATGCAAAAAGAATTTCAAATGAGCTCAATAGGTGAATTAACATTCTTTTTGGGGCTTCAAGTTCAACAATCAAGCAGTGGAATTTTCATAAGTCAAGATAAGTATGTTGCAGACATTCTTAAGAGATTCAACTTCACCACTGTCAAGCCAACTTCCACACCTGTTGATGCTAACAAACCTTTGGGAAAAGATGAAGATGGAGAAGACGTTGATGTCAAACTATACAGGTCTATGATTGGATGTCTGATGTACTTAACTACATCTAGACCTGACATTACTTTTGCTGTTTGTTTATGTGCAAGACATCAAGTTAAACCCAAGGTTTCACATTTGAATGCCGTCAAGATGATTTTTAGGTACCTTAGGCAACAACCTAAGCTAGGATTATGGTATCCTAGGGAGTCCCCTTTTCATCTAGAAGCTTTTTCAGATAGTGATTATGCTGGTGACAACTATGATAGAAGATCAACAACTGGAGGATGTCAATATCTTGGGAGTAGATTAGTCTCATGGCCATGAAAAAAACAAACAATTGCAGCAACATCTTCTACAGAAGCAGAATATGTAGCTGCTGCAAGTTGTTGTGCATAAGTACTTTGGTTGTAAAACCAGCTTTTGGATTATGGATTCAACTTCAAGAACACTCCTATCAACATTGATAATGAGAGTACAATTTGTATTGTGAAGAGTCCTGTCTATTACTTCAAGATAAAGCACATTCAAATTAGACATCACTTCATCAGAGATTGCTATGAGCATAGGCTCATCAATGTGGTTAAAGTTCATACAGATGATAATGTAGCAGATTTACTCACAAAAGGCTTTGATGTTTCAAGATTTACCTTTTTAGTAGTGAGTATTGGAATGATTAATAATTAAGCTATTTTTTAGGGGAGGCATTAGTAGTTAGTCAATTTTTGAGGGGAGGCTACATATATCATTCAACATGAAAAAGTTAATTTTATTCATTGTCATTCAATGTTGTTACATACAAACCATTCAAGAGACACAGACATAACAAAGACAGGGATACATCATCAAAACAACCTACACCAACCCTACCCAACCTATATCCTACACATCCTACTCCATAGGCCTTTTTCCTTTTCCTTGATAGCTCTGCTTTCCCTTCTGAGCAATCTTTCTCTTGTCATCAAAAGATGATTGCTTCCTTGGGCAAGCCAGGCCAAGCACTTGCTTTGGAGGTCTTTCTGCTTGCAGGCTTCTTTTGAGCAAGCCACTTCATGTTCTTTAAGGCAGACTCAAGAGCCTGTGTCAAGGCTTGTGGCAGTTCACTGGATAAAGATGGAGCTAGAGCAGGAGTTGAAACCTTTTTGTTAGGTTTTAGGTTGGTTGAGCTTGATGCATTAGGAGGAAAATAACCACTCCATCCTGCATCAGAGTCAAAGTCAGAATCCGAGTAATAACTGATTTTCGAATCAGTGGAGTCATCAGATGAGATGTATATCAAAGGCAAGTGGCTCATGATGCTGATTAGGGTTTTTGTGATGATAGTTACAAATTTTGATGAACAGAAGTGTTATTGCATTTTTTTTATAGGCAAGAAAGTCTCATGGGTTATTAATGATGATCATTCAATTCTACTTGCTTTGGTAGCTTTGGGGAGTAAATATGGAAAGTATTAAATGTCTTGGGTTGACTTTCAGAAGATATTTTGGTCAAACAGTCAACGTTAATAGATATTTTCATGGGAAAGTACTTTGCCAAAGTATTGCTTCTAGTTGGCTTAGTTACTAATCAGTCATTCAATTTTTCTTATCTGATTCTTGATGGTATGATTGCATTCACCATTCTTGATGTACCCTAGATTTGTTCAGCTTTTCTTAGAAAAACCACTTGAAGGGATACCAAAGCCTCAGGATTATATACCTAATGTTGTGCTTCCACATAAGGTGTTTACATTTATGTCTCACAAGTGTGTTAAGTTTTCGGGTCACAATACACCTTTGAATGCTTATATATTGGAAGTAGCACAAGCTGTTAGGGATGAAGTTGCTGAAGCTAGTGGTTCTGAACATTCTGAACATGCTGAATAATTTGAACACTCTGAGCATTCTGCATTAGCACATACTCCAACACCACCTCTTGCTTCACCAGAGCCTGTTGATTCAAGTGAAAGAACTTCCTCAGTACCTGTTTCAAAGGAAAAGACTGTTTCTGCTGAAAGTACTTCTCCACATTCTGTTTCAAAGGAAGGTACTTCTCTGCAAGGTAATGCTTCAGAGCATACTACTCCACTTTCTCCCAATGATTATACTTCCACAGGTGGATTTCAAACACCTGGAGGAGATGAGGGAGGTAAGGGACACTTGGATAATTATTCTTTGACTAGGGAGTTCAGAAGGATGAAGAAAGTGATTGATACACAGGCTGCAGAAATTAAGAGATTAAGGAATAAATTCAGAAGGGTGAAGAGGTTTGTGTGGCCACTTTTTCAAACCTTTAGACTTTATGTGAAGGAACAAAAGAAATCCAAAAAGACTAAGTCTAAGTCAGCCAAGAAGGCCTCTAAATCTAAGAGGAGTAAGAAGAAGTCATCATCTTTCAAATAGGGGAGGAATCAGGAAGATAATTTGAATGAAGATGATGTTGGGTTTCAGTATTCAGAAGATGCTCATCTTTGTCATTATCCAGAAGAACCTTTGAATTTTGTGCAAAAGAAACAGACTGATGAAACAGAGAACTGTAACCCTCGGTACTTTTTCTAAACTTATTACTAGCCAAAATATTTATTTTCGTACCTGAGACACATTAAAACTTTTATTTTGTGAGTATTTGGGCTTGAGAAACGTGAGATATATTGGAAACGAGAACCTTATTCCTTGATTGACTCAGCACAACCTAGAACACTCGAATTGTATTGCATTTGTCAAATTATTTGAATATTGAGTTTTGGAAAAACTCTGAAGTTTATGCTTGATTTCATTGGAAAAATTATTTCGTGAACAATGGCGCAAGTTTCGTAAATTTTTGAGTCCGTTTGCTATGCCGTTAGAGCCCCGGAGCGTTAAACGTTAGAAGTTTACTACATTGGCGATATTGATCCTTGGAGTATCACCCTCCCCTTATCCCTACACTTTTAATAATTTCAAAACCAACCCTATACTTATTTTACCATATATATACCATCCACTCACCCCATTTCCTTATTTTTATTCAATAAAACACACCCACAAAATTCTCTCTCTCCCTATTTCTTTTTCCGACCGGCGACCACACACAACACCCCACCGCCGGCGACTTTTTTGGCCACCGGAAAATTTTCCGGCCAACCCAAAAATCAAACTTTTTATAATTTGTAGATCGGGACGTCCCCGTTCCGGTTGTACAAGCCGTTTTAATCAAAACCATCCCGAACACCCCTAATCCACCACCACCGCCGCACCCCTCTCGCCACCACCAACACCACCATGAGCCACCACTATTTCCCCACCATTTTCTTCTTTTCTTTTGCTCGGTAACAACCCAAACGCACCCTTATGTATGTTTTTATTTTATTTTGTATTTATTTCATTTTTATTTATTTAAAAACATTAAAATGTTAATAATATAATTTTCATATTTTTATATATTAAAAATAATATTTTTCGAAAATATTTTATTTAATCCGAAAATTTTTATAAATTTTTATATATATTTTATTTATTACCGAAAATAAATTATAAAAATTATTTTTATACATTTTTATTTATTTAATATAAATACCGAAAATAATTTTAAAATAGATATATATTTTTAGTTTTTCATCCTCAAATATTTTTATAAAAATTTCATATTTTTATTTATATATATATATATATATATATGTATATATATATATATATGTATATATAGATATATGTATATATGTATATATATATATGTATATATATATATATATGTATATATATCTATATATATATATATATATGTATATATATATATATATATATATATATATATATGTATATATATATATATATATGTGTGTATTATATGTTTTAAATTTTATTTTATTTATTTATATGTGTAAATGATATTTGTTGACTCGTGTGGGCCCCCTTTGACCGATAGTTGACTGGTCAACGCCAGGTCGACCCGGTATGACTCGGTTAACTTTTGTATTATTTGTTGATTCTCGTGGTTATTTGTTATGGTTATATATTTTGGAACTTGTTTCGGCTAAGTCTGAATAAAACGGATTAATAAATGTGAAACTATAAAACAAGTTGGTTATAGTTAAGAGGATTTGGATATCGGACATGATTCCGTATTGTTGTATTGTGAGCTTGAATTAGACATATTGGATTTACGGCCTTGGTTATTTGGATGTTATGGACCCTTTGGTACACGAGAAGGTAGGGTACGTTAGGCCCGTAAAGATCTTAATGTACCTGGAACCCGAACAATACAAAATGGTCGATAAACCTAAACAACTAATGGACTACGGGAATGATATATCCAATCATATTTACTTATATATATGGTAATATTGTTTAAACATTAAGAGTCATTGACTTGGGAAAATGTTGTATAAACGAGCAGGTCATGCCGGAATTTTGTAAAAATCTTTTATGAACTTTTAATGTTTAAGGATTGTATTATATTTTGAAAACTTTTTCAAACTATATTGCTTTCAACGTTTCGTTTTGGGAAAATGGGTAAAATAGCCGAAACTAGTTTCTTTTAGCGTATTAATTGTTTATATGTATAAGTATTTATTTTCATTTTGATTTCTTTTCTTCGAGTTATTCTTTCGTCTACTCTTGACTTTCTCGAATTGACGTACGCTCTTGATGACTTATTCTCTATATCTTTCTCGTCACCCACACGAGACTTTTAAAATCTATGTTCTTACAAATGCCATTGTATTATTTTTACAAAATCTTTTATTCAAGCATTGTTTATTGAGATATTCGAGTATAGTTCTGAGTTATGCCATTTATATTGATTAGGTTGTGCTGAGGTCCCTTTTGCTGTGACGCATTATTGATTGATTGCTATATCTCGTTTCCTGCTGCTATTGTTAAGGTGTGATTCATAGCCCCGCTTTTATATTTTAATTGCTTAAAACCCCATGGGGTGAGACACATGCTTTAAATGTTTTCTGAGCACAAGTATTTTTGGTATGCTTTTCCTGATTGATATACTTTCCTGACGATGTGCTAAGTAGCTTATCTTGCCTGACAAGACCCTCCGATCACGAGCCATTAATCACTTGCGAGTGAGAGCGAATATAGGGATATAGGCCTATAGGAATTGACCCTCCCATCCCTTTTGCTTGATAGGCAATTTGGGTGTACTATATTCGATTTTGCTGGGTATATGGCAAATACCCGGCCTTGGGGGCACTTTATATATTGAAATTCCGCGGTTAATTGTCGACTTATGGTTATATATTGGTTAACGTTTTGCGTGTCATGAGCTTAGCATCATCAACCGTATGTATGCACGTGTTGCCTCTACATATTGGGTGTTACGTTGATTACCCTGGTATTTGCATTTGTTGCTTATATCATATGATTAAAACCCTTGTGATCAACTTTATTATTTTAAACCTATGGATTACACTCAACCTTTGTGTTGACTTTTAAGCATGTGTTTCTCAGGTACTACTACAAATTAAGTTTTTGAGCATTATGATCTTGGGCGTGGTGGAGTGGCTGGACGAAGGAAGTTTTCTGTCAAGGCAGCTTTATCACTTTTACTATCTTTAGTTTTCATGTCATTCATAAAACCTTGGTGTGTCTTTAATATTTTCCGCTGCTAAACTTATTTACTTTCCGCTGCTAAACTTTGTATTTCTACTACTAAACTTGGTTTTTCCGCTGCTAAACTTTGTCATTTTCCGCTGCAAACTTTTATTTTTATTTCGCTGCTATTTGTTGAAGAGTCTATGTACTCTAAAATGGTTTGTAAAATGAATGATGTGTTTTAAGGCATTTTTAAACGTCCCGTGTTGTGGTCGTTAGCTATAAAGATGCCTGGTTTCGATTCGCGTAGTGCCCCCAGTATGTCAGCTGCCGTATTTTTGAGTTGGGGGTGCTACAAGAACATTGTTTAAGAAGAGAATGTTGAGAACATTGTTCAAGAAGAAAATGTTGATGAGCAAGAAACTGAAATTCAAGGTGACAACATTCAAAGTATTCACATTCAAAGTATTGATGTTCAATGTACTGGTGTTCAAAGTACTGGTTTGCAAAGTACTTTGGATCAAGGTGATCAGGGTACTGCTGCAATGAATGTTGATGAAATTGGAACTTCTACAACTGTACTTTCTACAAAAGCATTTGAAGATGAAGTTGGTCCTTCTAATCCAATTCAGCAAGAAGAACTCAAGGAGCATACAACTAGTGATGATGAGACAATAGCTCAAATAATGCTTAATTTGGATAGACCAATAGGTATACATATTTCTGAGCCTGCACAACAAGTCTCTGAATCTTATTCTGAACCTGAAGCTCTAGATCCTAAAGACAAAGGAAAAGGGATCATGAAGGAAACAAAGAAGAAGAAGAAGAAGAAGAAGAAGTTTACTCTTCCATAGCTGAGAGAGATTGAAATAGCTAAGAATGAAGAGATTGCTAGACATCAACAAGCTATTTATGATGCTGAGTACTTAAGAGAGACAAGAAAGCTAGTTGCTGAAACAAGAAGACCAATGACTATAGCTCAAGAAAGAAATTGGATGATAAGTTTCTTGAAAGGAAGAGGATATAAGAATTTACAAAGGCTAAGATATCCAGAAGTGAAAGCACTGTGGGATAGTGTTCAAGAATCAATTAAGAGAGAACTGGATAACTTTGTGCCTATGGATGCTGAAAGAGAAAAGAAGTTAGAAGATGTGATGAAAGAACAAGCTGAGAAAAGAAAGTTAAAAAGAAAGAAAGCTATTCAGGATGATCAATTGTCAAAAAGGCTTAAAATGATCAGATCAGATACAATTGATGAACTAAAGAATTATTTCAGAGTTGTTGATTTTGAAAACAAGAAAACAGAAGACTCTGGAAAGAAGTCTAAGATTATCTCATTTTCTCTGGTTGAATCAACTGAAGGAAATTATCTCATGTTTAAAAGAGAGGATGAAAGCTTTACTGTGTTCAATAGGCTATGGGATATACTACACATGATAGATAGAGAAGATCTGTACAATTTGTATTTACAAGTGCAGACTTACTATGAGAATATTGAAGCAACATGAGTGGGATTAATCTTACTTGGAGATTTGATAACCATCTTGGAGACTGAAGAAACAAGTAATGATACTCTGTGGAATGATCAAGAAAACTGGGAGATAACAAGATGGAGATTCTTTGAGTCATCAGGGGTTCATTCACTTGAGATGGAAGATGGTACCATGATTCATATGTTAGCAGAAAGAAGATATCCTCTGATAAGAGATCTTATGCTCAGGATGTTGGATCATGGCATAGAAGTTGAGAATGAAACTGAAGTAGCATTAATGGTGATAAAGCTATTCATAAGATGGACTACTTCAGAAGAATGATATTGCATAAATACTGGTATGATTTGTATTGTGTAAATAATTTTGAATAAAAAGTACTTTTCTCAAAGTACTGCATGACAAACAATACTTTACCAAAGTACTGCTTGCTGCATAAAACCAGTAAATGCTTTTTGTATAATAAAATAAAAGTTTTTGAAGCTTAAGATGATATTAATAAAAGGATTTGAAGAGTAATGCATGGTGTTAGTACTTGTACTACACAGCAAATGGTAATCAACTCACCATGTTTAACAGACAAGAAAGAGTTTGACTCATCATGAGGGTACGACTCTGATGTGATAATCAAATCCATTTTTAATTGACAATTTACTAAAAATTGTATGGTGTTCAACTCACCATATCTGTAAAAGTGAAGAGTTGACTAGCCCACAACAAAATGGCTTGTGGTAAAGGCTGTGGAAAATCTATTTGATGGTAATTAGTTCATCATGGTTAAAATCAAAGAACTAACTAGTCCAAAAGCAAACGGCTATTGGTAAAGACTAATCAAATCCGTTGATAGCTGATCATTTGCTAAAAATCATATGGTTATCAATGTACCATGGTTGTTCTAACCTAAACATTGGCTACTCCAGAGTTAATGGCTTTGGTAAAGAGACATCAAAATCCATTAAAATTCAGTGATTCACCTCTCACAGAAGTTTACACATCTGGAAGTGATGAGAATAGTATGAAACTTTAAAAGATTTGATGTACAATTTGTCAAAATTTTGTTGAGTTGCTGTGAAGATATCATCTGAAGCTGATCAAGAGCACTTTGACATACAAGTCAGAAACGAAGATACAAATACAATTTTCTTTGATGATAAAGATATTAAAGATCAAAGATAACAAAGAAACTTGAAATCAAGCAAGTGGAGTTCAAGTTAGGGGAGGATTGTTGGGATATGAAGATCAAAGTACTGCTGGAATGATCAAAGTACTGCTATGTCAAAGTACTGCTAAATAGTCAACGTGCTATTCAAGGTCAAAGTACTGCTCGTGGTTGAAGATTATCCAAAGTACCTTTAACAAGGACTGATGAGGCGAAAAATGAACCACTTTTAGGGGTCATTTAAGCCCGGAATTGAATTTATTTGATCAAATATTACCCTAAATCGTTCTTTTTGTGATTTTAGGTACTTTGGGAGTGAAATCTGGAAAAGGAAGAAATTCGGACGTTTTTGGAGCATAAAAGTGAAGAAAACGCCAAAGACTTAATGTTCCATGCTGAGAACAGTACCTGACGGCGTCAAGAGGAAGATCCTGACCGCGTCAAGAGTAAAATCCATGACGGCCCAGTGCAAACCTGACGGCGTCACAGCAAGGGCGTCAAGAGTTAAATTGGTGATGGCCTACATAAGGTGTATACATAACGGCGTCAGACCCAGATCTAGGCAGTCCGAGAAGCTATTTGGCGGCGAGATGACGGCGTCAGACTTTTGTTCTTGACTCCGGCACCTATCAAACTCTATATATAGTTTTCTATTTTTCATTCATAAATGGAGGAACTTGTGTGGAGAAAACTAGGGCCGAACTTTGTAAACCCTAGGTCATATTTTACAGTGTTTTCAAGGGTTTTCACCCCTTGAGTCATTTCATGTTCTATTGAGATAAGTCTTCTCTTAATTCAATCAATATGTCTATGTGTTGGTTGATTATATCTTGTGCATGTCTTGATTTCAACATGCTAGGCTAGATCTATCTTGTGTTTGCTTAGATCTAATGAAACCTAGATGTCAATTATGTGTTGATTACTTGTTTATGGTTGTAATGGATGAATGATTTCAATGTTAGGCTTAAGAAAACCGGCAGATCTCCATTGTGTAACATGCTTGAACGTCTTAGGAAACATGAACCGATGTGTACTAGGTTTTATTGGTTGTATTTAATGCATGAGTAAATTCTAATGATCCCATGTTAGGAGCTTCTTAGCCGGCTCGACATAGGAGTGAAGTAGGCGCTCATAGGATTGGGGAAGTAAGTACGCCATCCCATGAATGGTATTAAGGAATACAATCCGTCATCCGCGCAACTATAAAAAGTAATTAACGTGTAAAAGATATCTAGGGAGTAGTGAAATCTAAGTAAACACAATTCTCCCACATATTGCTCACAACTCTAGTTTAATATAGTTTATTTTCATTTTTAGTATTTTATTTTGATTGCATCTTTAGTATTGGGTTAGTTGACTAGCAACTAATTCCGCCCAACTCCTTCAAACCCGAGATTTTTATTTGTTTTCATAAAATATAAAAAATACAAAAAGAATCATCCCTCATCTCTAGACCTAGTCTTTAGGTTTTCTAATCCTAGCGACACTATTCCTAGTTGAACGATCAATCCCCCGGTACTTGTCATTATACTATACTACATCGATCACGTACACTGCCTGGTGGGGGTTGTAAGCTTCTCGAGATCCCTCGAGAGGTAAAGCCTGATGCAATCCCTACGCTACCAAGTTTTTGGCGCCGCAGCCTGGGGAATAGTTATTGTCTAGGTTAGAATCTCTTTTTATTAGGTCTACTTGCTAGATTCCTTTCTAGTAAGATTTTATTTTCATTTTTAGGTTCTCTTTAGTCTATCTTATTTCTTTGTTTCCTTTGTTCGTAAACTATCTCGATGGATAACAATAACATTGATCGTTTGATTCCTGTTATTCATGTTTTTCGTCGCAAGATTTTCCAAATGCCCGCCCCAATCTCTTTAGTGGAAAATGAGAACCCACCAAACCTCTCGCCTAACCACCACTTTGACAATAATTATGAGTTAGAGGAGTCTGACCATGATGATGACCATAGGGCTACTCCTTTTTATTATTCAGACTCCGATGAGGATCTTGATGATAGTGATGTGATTAATGGGGATAGGATGGAAGGTGAAGTGAACCCTCTTAGGTATGTCGACCCTAGAACAAGGATTGAGAGTGATAGTTCATTCAATATGCAATTTCCTTGTAAGATCGGATTTAGGAGCTTTAATGCCTACCTTAACTCATCTCTCCCAATGAACATAATCTCGCGTAGTGAATATAATAAAATCATGGTAGATGAGTTAGAATACAAAGGAGATAATATTATTGCTAGGGCAATGTCATTGCATGTGTTTGTAGGAAGCTTTGTTTATCTTGTTGAGTTCATGGTTATGGAGAATCTAGGAGAATTTATCGATAGTAAGTTAACCCAAGTTGTGTTTGGAAAACCTTTCAAAAGGTTGACAAACCTTGATGAAAAACTTATGGAAGGGTTAATTACATTCTCAGATGGGGATGAAGATTTTGTCTACCAAATGCCCCGTGCACACCCTAGGTTCAAGGATTTTTCCATGGAGAAGTGTAGTAGGTATCTGCCCATAGAACTGCTAAGTGAGAATGATAAGAGAAAAGGGCTTAAATATACTCATGAAAAGAATAAAAGATACTATCGCGGATGTTTAGAGTTAGGAGATGATTATAAGAAAGATGAGGCGACCATTAGGTGGCTCACGCTTGGTTATGTGAGCATAAGCGATACACGGTAACCCATGACCTTGAGTCTAGCTACAAGACTCGTAAATAAAGAAAAGCGCTTCTTGGGAGGCAACCCATGTTTTGTGTGATTTTTATTTTGTTTGTTTGTTATTTGCTTCCGTATGCATGCTTTATTTTTATTGTTGGTAGATCATGTTTCTAAACTAAATAGTGGAAATACTTTAGTTTCTTGTTTGGCTTAGTCTTAACTTCATCCAAAGGTATTTTTGCAAAAGATAAGTGTAAGGGGAAACCCCAAATATGTTTTTAAGAAACAAACCGATCAGATTCTCCACAATATTAAGTGAACATGTATATTTATATTTGTTAGAGTTAAATGCTTGTATCGAGTCGTAATGATGTTTTGCAGGATTTTCCAGGAAGTAGGACGAAGTTTTTCTAGAAATTTTTCGGAAACTTAACATAAAAATTTCTGCAGGTCACTTCTGACGGCGTCATGAGTTTACTCTTGACGGCGTCACGTGTAAAAATCTGGAAATTTTATCAGTTTTGTTTTTCTAACGGAATCTTAAAGTTTTTGTTGAATTATTAGTTTTATAATCTCCAGGAAATCTGCAAACATCATTCCACAAGCATTATATCTTATTTTGTTTTCTAGGATTTATTAGCATATGTAGATTGCCGCCGATTTTATGCGAGGTTGCCTTGTATGTTTTCTCAGGTTTTTCAGGTTATGTATGACAAGAAGATGATTATTATTCTGGAAGGGAAGCTTTGTTTGTTCATTTTCTTGGAGGAAGATCTAACCTGGCCACCTTATTATCCATACCGAGCGAATCAGGGGAGTATTTGATTTCATTCGTTTTACTTATTTCACTTTTATATTCTTTACTTGAACATTGGGGACAATGTTCATCCTAAGTGTAAGGGGAGGGTAAAATGATGATACCTTACAGATACACTTTCGCTTGAGTTTGTTTGTTTGATGGTAGATGTGTAATAAAACTATGAGAAATACATGTTAGTGCAATTTTAGCGCCAAATTTAAAATTTTTTACAACATTTAGGAGTGAAATTTTAGCCATAGCAAGCGTCTCATGGATAGGAGATTGTATGACTAGCACAAAACCGTACTATTCAGAAAAATTTTTCACCCAAATATGTGAGGTTCGCCTTTAGATTTGATAGGAAAAGCATTCACTATTAGTGCTTATGAGTGTACCGGTAGCATTTAGATTCTAGAACTTGTGTTAGTGATGCATCCCGAGACCGCTAGTGAGACTACATTCGTGTAGTAGGATTTACTACATGATAAGAGACATTAGGATCACCCTTGTGTTAAACCCGTATTATAATTACTTGACCACTTAAGTCATATTACTTGGCTAGTTAAGTCAACTAATTTTTCTCACACCCTTAGCGTTGTACTCATTTTTAGTACACGAAACCCCTAGTACACCCCTCCGAGCCTATCTTTTCATTTCTAACTTTAAGCATCTTACTTAAAGGAAGAATTTGTTACACCCCACTTAAATGTACACCCAAATCGCCTTAGCCTTCCACGTATGCACTCATTTTTAGTGCATTATTGTTATTTGTTAAACCCTAAGTTAATTATCTAATTGATTAGATGGTTGCTAAGTCGAGTCATATCCTTGTACATATTGTTTTGGGACGATTGGGACTCATGGTTAAAGTACTTATTTATGGAGTAATGGGGAAGAACATAATATTATTACCCCCGTATGTGCGTTAATCTTAAAAGTACTCCAAGTGTTTTGATTATCTTAATTCGAGTCATTAGATTAGTTAATTGTAAAGTATGTAAAAATTCAAGTGTAAGGGGAATTTTCATTCCCTATGATGTATTATTTTGGATGGTAGGGTAAGAGTGTATGCAAAAAATTAAAAAAAATAATAAAATAAAAAAAATCAAGTAAAAAAAAATAGAAAAAGAAAAGAGAAAAACATATGGACTACCATCCCGTTTCATTCTATGTTTGTTTTATGTTTTTGTTATTTTTCATTTATTAGCTTAAGTCGAGTCTAGTCTTGGCTTAGCAACGCCATATTCTACATGTAATTAACCAAGATTGTTAACTCGCCACCAGTAAAGACTGCCTATATCCAACAAAACCGTGTATTCCATATCCAGACACCTAACATTACAACTCTTTCAAATGACCTCTTTGATAGTTTATCCTAGGTGCTTACGCCATGTGGTGGAGGTTTGATCCTTTCCCAAGCCTATGGTAATCTATTTTGCTATGACAGGTAGTGAGAGATATTTTCCGTTTTCATATTGTGATATTACTTTATTACACCCGAGAGATGTGAGTATCGAAACACTATTTGTGAGGTGCTAGTGTATGACCTCTATGCTTGTCTTTGGTCTTTAGTGGAACGATTATTTGTTGTAATTACTTTTATATTAGTGTTAAATGACCCCTAACTTGTATTTTGACTAGAATAAAAGTGCATTTGCTTGAGGACAAGCAAATCTCAAGTGTAAGGGTATATGATGAGGCGGAAAATGAACCACTTTTAGGGGGTCATTTAAGCCCGGAATTGAATTTATTTGATCAAATATTGCCCTAAATCATTCCTTTTGTGATTTTAGGTACTTTGGGAGTGAAATCTGGAAAAGGAAGCAATTCGAACGTTTTTGGAGCATAAAAGTGAAGAAAACGCCAAAGACTTAATTTTCCATGCTGAGAACAGTACCTGACGGCGTCAAGAGGAAGATCCTGACGGTGTCAAGAGTAAAATCCATGACGGCCCAGTGCAAACCTGACGGCGTCACAACAAGGGCTTCAAGAGTTAAATTGGTGACGGCCTGCATAAGGTGTATACATGACGGCGTCAGACCCAGATCTAGGAAGTCCGAGAAACTATTTGGCGGCGAGATGACGGCGTCAGACTTTTGTTCTTGATGCCGTCACCTATCAAACTCTATATATAGTTTTCTATTTTTCATTCATAAAAGGAGGAACTTGTGTGGAGAAAACTAGGGCCGAACTTTGTAAACCCTATGTCATATTTTACAGTGTTTTCAAGGGTTTTCACCCCTTGATTCATTTCATGTTCTATTGAGATAAGTCTTCTCTTAATTCAATCAATATGTCTATGTGTTGGTTGATTATATCTTGTGCTTGTCTTGATTTCAACATGCTAGGCTAGATCTATCTTGTGTTTGCTTAGATCTAATGAAACCTAGATGTTAATTATGTGTTGATTACTTGTTTATGGTTATAATGGATGAATGATTTCAATGTTAGGCTTAAGAAAACTGGCAGATCTCCATTGTGTAACATGCTTGAACGTCTTAGGAAACATGAACCGATGTGTACTAGGTTTTATTGGTTGTATTTAATGCATGAGTAAATTCTAATGATCCCGTGTTAGGAGCTTCTTAGCCGGCTCGACATAGGAGTGAAGTAGGCGCTCATAGGATTGGGGAAGTAAGTACGCCACCCCATGAATGGTATTAAGGAATACAATCCGTCATCCACGCAACTATAACAAGTAATTAACGTGTAAAAGATATCTAGGGAGTAGTGAAATCTAAGTAAACACAATTCTCCCACATATTGCTCACAACTCTAGTTTAATATAGTTTATTTTCATTTTTAGTATTCTATTTTGATTGCATCTTTAGTATTGGGTTAGTTGACTAGAAACTAATTCCGCCCAACTCCTTCAAACCCGAGATTTTTATTTGTTTTCATAAAATATAAAAAATACAAAAAGAATCATCCCTCATCTCTAGACCTAGTCTTTAGGTTTTCTAATCCTAGCGACACTATTCCTAGCTGAACAATCAATCCCCCGGTACTTGTCATTATACTATACTACATCGATCAGGTACACTGCCTAGTGGGGGTTGTAAGCTTCTCGAGATCCCTCGAGAGGTAAAGCCTGGTGCAATCCCTACGTTACCAAGGACTAATATGCAATATTGTTTAAGGATTATTATGTAATATCATAAGAATATTCTAGAATTAGTTAGGGATAGTTTACTTGTCGTTCAAGTAAATATTGTAAACCGACTTAAGGTTTTCCTTATGCCTATAAAAGGAGCCTTAGGATGGTATTAGAGATATGAGTTTTAGAGTTTCATATTACGATTTCTAGAAAACGATTTTAGAGAAGTTCGGGATTGTTAGTGAATCAGTGTTTAGAGAAGCAGGTTCAGGAGTTGGTTTTAATATAATTCAAAGTTCTTCTTAGCTTTGTGTTAGTAGATTCCGCATACTTTACAAAGTAATATCAGTGTCTCAATATTAATTATTTTGAGTTATTAAAGATTGTTAAAACCTTACAAGCTACAAAGTAGTTTGGTCAGAGTATATCGATCCAACAGTGCAAAAAGTGTGAAAGGTTTAGAATTGGGCTTAGTCAGGTGCGGGCCGTCCTTGACGGGCTGTCCGCTGTGGAGTTCATGCACTAATCCAAGTAGAGAATGATATTTCCTGCACAAACGAAGATAAACTGTTAGCTTTACTGTGGGGACGGACCCCACGATTAAGCTCCGGCGTGAGAGTAAGTACTCATGTTGTCAGAGAAATATCTGTGTGTTGGGGTGAGTGAGGAAGTCATACCTCGAGAGTGTGAGATAAGGTTTCATTTTATAGGTAACAGAGATATTAGGGTTTCCTGATATTTCCCATATTGCTGTAGTGGCCGAGCAAGGACCCTTGTCAGGTAAGGATCCGCAGCTTAATTGATTGTTACAGACGTGGATGGTCTTCTGGACCGGGGGCCAGTCCGCGAGCGTACTTCGGAAGTGCCGCTCGTTTCCTTTGTTTGTTCGGATAATTCCATGCTCGTGTCATGGGCTTTATCCATATCTGGCTTTATTGACTAGTTGGGCCGGAGCCCAGTTATTCATTGGGCCGGAGCCTGGTTTGCTCGTTGGGTCAGAGCCCATTTTGTTTGTAGGGCCGAAGCCCGGTTTGTTTGTAGGGCCAGAGCCCGGTTTGTTTGTAGGGCCGGAGCCTGATTCGTCTGAGATAGTCCAAGCCAAGTAGGCCTGCTATCCATACTATATGTCATCAATATACTTCAGGCTTTAACGGAAGAAACTGGTGTATGTGAACTTTGCAATTATATAAATTATTCTGATGGTGATTATATAGATCCATTTATATTTAAAAGTATGATGGAAGAGTTTTGTTGTTTCCTCGTGTGTAAAGGAACTTGCCAATGCCCACACGACGAAAGCGATACAGAAAGGTACAAGAAGAATAAATAATCTTATTTTTTTTCAATTGTTTTTAGTTAATTTAAAATATTGCTGGAGACTTATATACATTTATGATATGTTATTTTGGATATAATTATATAATTAAATGTATTTTTTAAATATTAACATTTCCACTTAACCTATGTGGTATGCAAAGATGTATGACAAATAGAATAACATTATCATCACATTGAACTTAAAAAATGTACAATCATTTCTTATAAGATACATCTCACAAATTTGATATTATTAAACTAAATGATTACACTGTTCATTATCATCAAACTTGAAATCTAAAACTATACAATTATCACCACAAAAAAATCTATACACACTAAAATCGCATGTAATCATTTTTTTTAATCATTTGCCAAACACTCTAAAGTGTTTTCTAAGATTTTTTCCCAAGAAGCTTTTTCCAAATATTTTTATATAATTCTTTGAATTTTTCAAGATATACAGTGGGCTTCTCACCTCCTATTTCCTCCAATGTATGATCTCATTAGAAAGCCCAAAACAAGTTTCTCATCAATCGATTTCCAAAACGTGGCAAAAATACTCATGAACCGTGTTATCTCTAGTATCATCAAATCTGAATTTAAAAATTCATCAAATCGGAACGGTAAAGGAATACTTTTGCCACCACTCGACGTCGGATGGATTGAATTTGTCTCCAATCATACCTTCATTAGAAACAAATAAAAAATACCCTATATTTCCATTATTATTAGGATACAATACACACACACACACACACACACACACCTGAATTAATGGAAAAGTATCTTTTGGTCAAGACACATATAATCAAAAGCTGACTTAACACCATTTGCAACCATTTTTTGATTACATGTTTTAAAATATATTTTCGTTCTCTCCATTGTTTCTATTTGTATTTAAAAAAATAGTTTGGTTTTAGATTGGATACAAAAAAGTGTTTATATAGGAGAAAAATGTGTAAGCAAAATTAAGAACTGGTCTAATATAGGCAAAGAAAGAATATAATAATTTTACCTAGAAATACGTGTCGATTCAATATAATAAAAAGTACTGCATTACTTTTGTTATTTGAGACTAGCGTGGTCAAAGTATATGTACAGTTTTATAATTTAATCACTGAAATATTAATAAAAATGAATTATAAAAAAGAAAAAAAAATTTTGAGGACGAGATTTTACCAACAATTTTTAAAGAAAAAAAACATTTTTTCTATACATAAAAAATGTGTCGTATTTTATGCTGTGAATGAATATTTATTAAATAAATAGTGACAAAACTTAAATTGGGTAATTCCTGGTTAGTACATACGGAGTACATTAATATAACCTATCATATTTTATCTACCCATGCAAATGCTTTATCATGGTTAGTCACCCAAGTAATAATGACTGTCAGGTCATTACGGTTGACAACCATATCAAATCAAAATAGTAGCCGCCTACTAAACGTGTAGACTGAAACAAATAGTGTCATTATTAGATTCCTGCAATATTTAGGATAAATATAATGATGATATAATGCGATTAAATAGATATTTTTTTTATTAAAATAACCAAAACAATGTCATGTAGCTTGATTGTTTGGGAATTTTCTTGCGATATTTAAGCGTAAACAAAGTTTCCGATAACATTATGCATGCTATACAAATCTTCCACAAAACATATTTATCTTCACTGATATATTATGCTCCGTGTATGAATGTAACTTAGTTGAGCGAGAATGGACTCTCATAAGCAAAGTATTTAGTGCAATTATAATTGGAGGAATGCAAACAATGAAAGGTTTGAGAGTTGAGGTACACTGATAGCCACGATATGATTATTTATACGTTAGCTATAATATGTTTATGATACATTAAATTCAAACTTTTAGATAAACATGCTATGTTTCTATTACTATACACAAATCGTTACGTTTCTGGTGCAATAAAACTTACGATTATATTAAAAAATATTATGTTTCTAACACGTGTCCCAAACTATTAGCCACATTGCCAATAGCTTTTTTATATTAAAATTTTCGGTTCTGACATTGCTATACAAATTAATATATTTCTGATACATTAAATATAAACTTTCTGATAAACATGTTATGAGTTTCTGATAGATTAAACATAACCTTTCTGATGAACATGTGTTTCTAATACATATATTTTCTAATAAACATGCTATTTTGATAAGCACATAACGTTTCTAATAAGATTAGAAAATCATCAAATCCGATTCCTAACCTCTTTCACAACATCATCTTCATAACCTATAATTAAATCCAATATATCTTCTACAAAACCACAATCATTTTAAAATCTACAACTTTAAAATATCATCAACTTTCACAATTACCTTCTTCTTACAACTGATTCTACAACAAACCAAAGCCCCTTTTCTAAACAGTGGGTTCTGTCATGCACTTGAGCCTCTTAACAAAAGCAATCTTTTCACGCATGCCAACATCTCGAGATGTAGGATCATTTTTTGGTATTGAGTTTGACCCTTTGGCTTCTACAACAAAACAGAAGAAAGGGAAAAATCAAAAAAGATCGATTCTTTGATGTAAATGTCTTTAGCAAATTTCTTGAGGAATGGCAGCGAACAACCCTCGATTAAAAATATTAGCAAAAATTAAAGACAAAATACCTGTTGGAGCAGACAAATCATATAATCAAAATGACCAACTCAATATTGGGTAATTGACTAATTCAAAAGCAGAATTAACATCATTTTTATACAATGATCTCATTATCTATTTTTCTGATAACCATATGTGTGTGTTTTTTGATTTGAATTATAGAGAGTCGAATGATTTAATATTAAATGATAAAAGATATTTAAATAAAAAGGATTGTTTGTTGTTGAAGAGAAATAAATGCCTATTTTAAGTTAACTTATTTGGCTACTTAATAGAAGGTCTTCATTAGCATTATATATATATATATATATATATATATATATATATATATATATATATATATATATATATATATATATATATATATATATATATAAAACAAAACGTATATGGAGGCCCAAGTGGTTATCTTACAGCCCATAAAGACCCATTACGAGCCCAATTTTATAATAGTTTTTTTTGTAAATTAGAAACACCGACTTTACAAGCAACACACTAACAAAAAAGCATTTTAGTGACCCTGATATATTTGTCGTGATTGCACAATAAATGAGGTAGACAATAATTAAAAAACAAATCGTATTATTTTTAATATATATTTTGAAAACTAAAACACCTAAAACTAATCTAACAAAAAATATATATTAAAAATAATACGATGGGCCGAGGCCCAATATTATATGAGAGTAACATTTTTTTTAATCCATAACTGATACAAAAAAAGTAGAACCAAAGCCTATGCTATATCTTTAAACCTAAAGCTAATCTAACAAAAAATAAACTAAAAGCCCCGTGGGATCTAAAACTAGTACTGACAAGAGAGTAGGTGGGCTAGCCCTTCCCATATTCCTTTTCTATATTTAAATTAGGGATGGGTTAAAATCACGGGGGCTATTTGGTTAGATTAACCCTCTCTACAACTAGTAGAGAGTACTAGTTTATATATATATTTTTTTGTCTTTTTCCCTATTTTGTCGTTTAGCGTTTTTTTTATTTTTTTTTAATTTTTTTATTTTTTTATTTTTTTTAAGTAATGTTTTGTATATATTTGTATAAAGTAAATGTATTGGATATGTATAATATTTTGTATATTTGTGTTTAATAATGTTTTGTATATGTATAATGTTTTGTATAATTATTTTGTTTGTATAATAGCACGTTAAATATTACCACGTTAAATAACTGCAACAAAAACTGTTATTATTAAATTAAACGATAACGTTATACATATTATTTAAAAACAACAACATCTACGACATATGAAGATTATTCATCTCATTTAAAAGATCATGGAGCCGGGCACTTGACTGACAAGCGTGATCCTCAGGATTCCTTGCCATTTCTAACTCAATTTCCAGCGCCTTTATTCTTGCCTTCAACAACTTGTTCTCATTTTATGTAGCAACGCAGTTTGAGCAATGCGTTGAAGAAGAGGGTTGATTAAAGTGCTCTGGTTCAAATTCATCTTTCCACGCGAAGTATCGACACCCATAGTCTTCTGTACCTGGCTGTTACATGTTAAGAAAATAATAAGAAATGTATTTTTAAGAAACAAATTATTTACATAACTAAGCAAACGTATGATTATTTACCACTGAAAGAGGACATGCATAAAACAGTCGCCCACGACTATCATTTTGCCAGGATTTCCGTTCTACAATAAATCCTCTATTACATCGGCACCAGAAAGGATTTCTTTGGCTCATCTGACCAAAGAATTTGCTTAATAATTTACATTAGCAATCAATAATGTTTAAACGATGTTTCAAACAATTAACATTTAAACGATTTACATTTAAATAATCATTTACAACATTTTCAAACAATTTACATTTAAATAAATGAATAATCATTTACAACATTTACAAACAATTTACATTTAAATAAATGAATAATCATTTACAACATTTACAAAATACATCGATGGTTATATATTGTATCCCATTCGTTTGCAAGTGGCTGTTTGAACCACCTCCATTGTGGGTGGTAATGTGGTAGTGGAGAATCTCTGTCTATATTGAGACAAATGTAATGAGCACCACTGTTCTCCCCCACGCGTGCAATCACAATGGGGTCAATTCCATGTGATAAGTTTGGAGCAGAAAATAGGGGTAAACATGTGAACCAACCATGATGGTCTATATATACAAGAGGTCGGCGAATAGCTGAAGCGATGACCAGACCGTTATGTGGCATCGTCATCCAGTAATCTCCAACGTAAAATTTGTGTCTTATTTTTTGACCCGTGTACGAACTATGTCTCGCAGGTTCTTTGGCGCGTTTCGGGACTTTCGTGGATCTTGAATTTGTGCTTCTTCGATGATTCATGGTTGGCACATCATTCAAGTCATTCAAGTCCGGGACTTCATTCAAGTCCGGGACTTGTGTAGCCTTGCCCTTTTTGTCCTTTGCGCTCGGACGTCCACGTGTATTTTTTTGAATAGCTGGTTCACGTGTGTCAGCAGATTCAGGTTGGAATATATCTTTTAACTTCGTTAACATATTCTTCTTGACAAACGATGTTGATTTGCTAAAAATATTCTTGAATTGTCGCATGCCATCGTTAAACGAAGTATTGTCATCATCATCATCATCAACAACACCACCATCATCATCGTTAAACGAAGAGCCATCTTTATCCGGGGGCCTATTGATAACAGGCCACGGAACAGATAGGGTTCTCCAAAAAATATCAACTTGTTCCAGTGGAATGGGTAATCCTGAATTCAATTAAAGTGACTTGTATAAATTACTGATATTAATGTGGAAAACAACTTGATAGTTATAAATTTAATATACTTACCATGAATAACATAGATTCGCATCTCGTGAAAGCATGGTAGTCCGTATATTGCCCGATTCTTATGGCTACAGTCTTCTGGGGCGATCGACAGATGGAGTTCTTTGTGCATGAGGTTCAAAGCATGTTTAGAAACTTTATACGTTAATTCGTGAAATAGTGGTACATCACACTTAATTGGTTTCTCGTTCATGCTTCTATTGAAAGTCTCTTTTATCGCATCTTCTTGCGTAATGAGAATCTTATCGACCGACCTCAACAACCTGTCTAATTTGGACTGTGTGCCGTCCAAATATAATTTCAACAACGCGTGGTGAGCCTCAACTCTGCACGTTGTTGTCTGGCCGTAGGATTTATATCGGTCGGTAATATACGAGACAAACATGGGTGCGTAATCTTGCACCCAGTTATGCAGATACAAAGCGACATCTGAAAAAAACAATTAATTAATTAAAGGTCATTCGGGTGCATATTTAAAAATAATCAATTAATAATTAAGTACCCTGATGGTTGACCAATAGCTCTTGTAGGTGTCGATAACGTCGCTCAAACGATTCGAAGGTCGGAGCTTTAACCATCCAATCCCATCGTTTTTTAACGGAGTCATAGTCAATATCCCCACCTGTGAATTTATTTTTGCAAAACTTAAGTATGTTTTGCTGTATATGCCATCGACAGAGTAATTGGTGAGCGTCAGGAAATTCTGCTCTTATTGCCCTAACTAACGTTAAATCTCTGTCAGTGACGATAACACGTGGGTAATATCTTTCGCCAATCACTTGCTTCACACGTTGCAAT
The DNA here is from genome assembly GCA_030686995.1 of Artemisia argyi. Taxonomy (NCBI): domain Eukaryota; kingdom Viridiplantae; phylum Streptophyta; class Magnoliopsida; order Asterales; family Asteraceae; genus Artemisia; species Artemisia argyi. The sequence goes on along the minus strand of CM060684.1, from coordinate 134,582,568 downwards.
ACCCATATAAAATTATGCCCTTGTTCACTGGATAAAAAGCTATACGCCATTGAAAATGTTTTGTTTGTTGAAGTTAGTCCAACAATTTCCAACAACGGCAATTTAAACACCGTGGTATTGTACGTGGAGTCCATCAGCATGACTTCAGGGAATGTACACCATATAGCATACGATGTGGGGTGCACAAAAAATAGCTCCTCAAGCTCGTTGGTATGCTCATTTACCCTCGGGTACCATGTATACCCTGATTCTTGCAAATGCGAGTAAAGGACTTGAATTGGAGTTCTATCACCTACTCTGACTCTCCGGAACTTATCTTGTGCGTTATATATAGTTCTAACGCTAGACACGTTATCCGGATTACGACCCTTTATTGTCAAAAGTATATTAAGTGGTTGTACGTTATAATCTGTCGATTCTCTGACCAAACCCAACTCATCATCCTTTAATCGCATTGCATATGGCACACCATGCAACGACTCTAGCATATCATGATTATGCGTATCATCCTTCACCCTCAATACCCAATAATTTTTTGTTCGATGATATTTCGCATTTAATCTGAATGGACAACTGGTTTTACTTGTTTTGGTTTTCCGTCTGCCACTACCTTGAGATGTATACGTACCACCCTTTGTACACCTGTAATTGATTTTGTTCATATGACCATGTTCTGATTTGGTTCTATCTTTAACAATTACAAAACCTAGCCCACGAGCTATATTTTGCGCCCACTCAGTTACTTCCTCGTGAGAACCGAAAACCTGAAAATAAATAACATTTTTTACAACTTTTACATTTTTACATTTTTATATTTTTATAACTTTTTATACAACTATTACATTTTTACATTTTTAAATTTTACAACTTTTAATTTTTACAACTTTTACATTTGTATACCTTTTTATACAACTTTTAATTTTTAAAACTTTTACATTATACAAATTAAAAAAAAAATTATAACTTTTTACATACAATAAATTAAATTTTTTTTACAACTTTTACATACAATAAATTAAAGCTTTTTACAACTTTTTACAAATTTTTATACAACTTTTAAATTTTTATACAACTTTTATTTTTACAACTTTTAAATACAAAAAAATAAAAAAATAAAAAAAAAATAAAAGTTAAAAACGCGTACGCGTAATTACTACTCTCACTCTCTCTCTTAATCACACACCACACACACCACACACACACAAACGGTGTAATACTCTCTCTAATCTCTCTCTCTATCTCTTTTTCTCTCTCTCTAATTTAGATCTAAAAATACTTTAGATCTAAAACTATGTTAGATCTAATTCTGGTATGTGATGTTGGTTTATGGTGATGTGGTATGTGATGTGTTATGTGATTATCTGATTCTGGGTGTGAGAAATTAGGGTTTCATAAAAAAAACTGGGGGTTCTGTGGTGATGGTTTTTTGATATAAACAGGTTAGTGCATGATAGTTTAGATCTAATTTTTTGATATAAACTTGGGGGTTTGTAAAAATATTTTTTCAGATCTAATTAGGGTTTGAAAAAAATTGGGGTTTTTTGTTAATTAACTAGTAATCTTTCAATTAACTAACGTTAATTGAAAGATATACTGATTAATTTGAAAAACCCCCAATTTTTACGAAACCCTAATTAGATCTGAAAAATTAGGGGTTTTTTGATGAAGGTTATCTGTGGTGATGGTGTTTTGGGGTGTTCTTTTTTAGATCTAATTAGGGTAATATAACACTTGGGGGTTTGAAAAATTAGGGTTTGTAAAATATTTTTTCAGATCTAATTAGGGTTTGAAAAAAATTGGGGGTTTTTTATAATTAACTAGTAATCTTTCAATTAACCAACGTTAATTGAAAGATCTGCTGATTAATTTGAAAAACCCCCAATTTTTACGAAACCCTAATTAGATCTGAAAAATTGGGGGTTTTTTGATGAAGGTTATCTGTGGTGATGGTGTTTTGGGGTGTTCTTTTTTATATCTAATTAGGGTAATATAACACTTGGGGGTTTGAAAAATTAGGGTTTGTAAAATATTTTTTCAGATCTAATTAGGGTTTGAAAAAAATTGGTGGTTTTTTATAATTAACTAGTAATCTTTCAATTAACCAACGTTAATTGAAAGATCTACTGATTAATTTGAAAGATCTGTGGGATGGTGTTTTGGGGTGTTCTTTTAGGGTTTCGTAAAACATTGGGGGTTTTTTAAAATTAAATGAGTAATCTTTCAATTAACCTATGTTAATTGCAGGATTCTTTACTGCAGGAATCTTTATTGTTGGTACTTTTACTTTGAATCTTTGCTGTTGGTACTGGGAGACTTGTGGGCAAACCCTGCCAATTATTGGTACTTGGTTTGGGTGCAATATGTGCACATTTGGGTGCAATTTGTGTGCAATCTGTGCACTTGTGGTACTTTGCTTTGAATCTTTGCTGTTGGTACTGTGAGACTTGTGGGCAAACCCTGCCAATTATTGGTACTTGGTTTGGGTGCAATTTGTGTGCAATCTGTGCACTTGGGGGCAAATATGTGCACTTGGGTGCAATCTGAGCACTTGCATAATTATCTGTTTCACTTGTGTGCAATCTGTGCACTTGCATACTTATCTGTTTCAAAAAAGGCGATGACGAATGGTTTTCTAAAAACCGAAAGGCATGGCAAAGTGATATTTTATCACTTTGCAACCTTCATATCCGAGCCAAACACTTGTTTTATAAACACTTGTAGATATTTTATCACTGTGCAATCTGCTTTGTGCTTATGCACTTGGACAAAAAAATTCTAAATCGGCGATGATGATTATCTTAATCTGAGCCTATTGTGTGCTAAATACTTGTGTAATACTGCTTGTGTAATACTGCATATGTGCTTATGCACTTGGACAAAAAAATTGGCGATGATGATTGTGTAAATCTGAGCCTGTATCTACCCTTAATCTGAGCTTGTGTAATACTCTGCATATGTGCATGCACTTGGAACAAAACATGGACAAAGGTTGTGTAGTAACATGACTTCAAAAAAAAACATGGACAAAAAGTTAAAAACATAGACAAAAAAAAAAAAAAAAAAAAAAAAAAAAAAAAAAAAAAAAACTGCATACATAGTACATGAACAGTACCCTACCCATAGGGAGGGTTTGCAGAAGGGGTAGTAGACCCCGTTAATATAGGGGTCCCCTTAAATTAACCACTTTATTTTAACATTTTTTTTTTCTTTCAAATGAGTTCTCTATCTTATTAAAAAGTTATTTTACCGTCTATTTTCAAATATGAATGGCTTTTTTAATAGGGAAATGAAAATTATCATCATAAAGCACCAGCTAGCAACTACTAATCTCGTTATTGCTACAAAAAACATAAATCAATGAAAAGTTGTTGCTAATAAATTATCTCTTTGTTATTAATTATTGTCAAATGTGAATGGTTTTTTTTTAATGGAGAAATGAAAAATTTCATCATAAAGCAGCTAGCAGCTACTAATCTCTTTATCGCTATAAAAAGCACGAATCAATGAAAAACTGTTTGCTAATAAATTAAGCATCTGTTTGGTTTAATTATTGTCAAATATGAATGGCCTTTTTTTTTATTTTATAGAAAATGAAAATTTTCATCATATGCTGCAAGCAAGTAGCAACTACCAACGGCGGCTAGCAACTACCGATGAGTTAGAAATGTCGCTTGTATGGTGCATGTTTTAGTTGAATGCATGCATATGTACATTTGATATTACACATATCCTCATACTTATTAGTTTACACAAACAACCCTCATACACTGTGTATGTATATACACAAACCTCAAAACCATATCCTCATACATATTAGTTTCCTGACATGCTCGATCTTGAATTTGATTGCGTTTTTTTGTTTTGATTCAGTTTTTTATTTTTTATGCTCACACCATATTTTCACACATTTGTAAGTGTTAACAAACATAAATCTTTACACACATGTTAGAGGTGTATAGAAAAAAAGTTTGTAATATTAACATCATTGTTATGGCGTTATAAATTTCACATCTCGAACGTTGCATTTTATATCTTATGAAATACTTTCAAGTTATTAAAAAAAATAAAAAATAAAAATTCAACCAAAAATTATCCTCATTTCTAAAGTTATTATTATAAAAAGCATGAATAGCTTTGTAGAATTTTTTTTATATATATACAATTGGAGTCGTGAATGACGCCGTATATGGCAAAAGAAAGAAAAAAAGATAATCTTTATGAGGTGACTTATTTTAAATACCAAGTTTTTGTTGTATACTGAGGGACAAATCCTCAGCATTCATCTAATTTGATTTAATTGTGGGATTAAGCTAAGATTTAATATGTGAACCTAAGTTCATATATATTTATATATTTTCCCCTTTTTCTGAATCAACTTTTTTGGATCATTTTTTCTTCTCTTTTCTGTTGCCTTTTTTTTTAATCACGTTTTTTTAAATGAAGTTTTTTTATTCTTTATTTTTTTTAAATATATATGTAGAAAACTAGAAGGGAGGGGGGGGGGGGGTGTTAATAGTTTTACATTTATTTATTTATTTTTATTATGAAAACTTAGTTTAGTTTTAAAACTTTGTTTACTTTTAAAACTTTGATTCGATCTTATGTGAACTCAAATCTTGAAGAATATGAACAATTATATCTAAGTATGAACAATAATAATAATGTAAGCTAAGTATGTGAAATCAACACATGCATAATATAAATAATTATAGCTATATACGAGAGATAAGTAAGTAAATGTTTATTTTGTAATCCTTAATTATATTTTGTATGAAAACTATACTTGACCGAAATGATCAATTATATGTATGTTACCTTTTTAGTTTGATTGTAAAAACTTTGTTTTGTGAATGGAACTTTTGTTTGATCTTTAAGTGAAATCAACACTAGCACTATATGAGCAACAATATATATACGTCTACGTCTACAAAAGTAATAACGATATAAGCAAGATAATAAGTAAGAGATGAAAAGATCTAACCGCGAGACAAGAGATTTATAGTGGTTCGGCTACAAGGACACCTTCCTTGCCATACTCCACTCCCCGGACACCTAACTTGAGAGTTTTCTTCACTATGTCAACAAGCTCCCTTATGGAAGAAAAAACCTTACACACCAATTATCACACCACAACTTCGTCACACCTTTTTCACAACTTCTACACAACTACTTCACAACTTCTTCACAACTACTTCACAACTTCTTCACACCTAAGCACTACCTAATCACACTACTTCTTCTTCACACCTATACTATTTGCACACCATAATCAATTCACAACTTCTCTACCTACACACCTTACTAGCCCAACTCCTTATGTTTACTTCTATCTAACCAATATTCACAACTAATACACAAATGGATGATACTATACAAGTGATGATGCACAAACAACTTGGATGTGGAGGTCACAAAAAGTTGTAATACTTCTTGTCTTGAAAGATTGAAGTATTCTTCTCTTGCACTTGAAAGGTTGAATCCTAGATCACTTGGAAACAAAATCTTATGATTATATGATCAAAGGGTTTAAGAGAATGGTATAGAAGATTTAGATCAGAAAGTTTATAGTGCAAAAGGTGAGGAAAAACGCCAGATTTGAGCTAGTATTTATAAGGAAAAAAATAATGTTTGGGAGCGTGGCCGGTCCCCTTAATATTTAAGGGGGCCGCCTAGTATAATTAAGGGGGCCGCCTAACAAAAAAATTATTCAGAATTTTTTGTCTTTTAGTGGGGAAGGTTTTAGCTGAAGAATCTAGCCGTTTTGGGTAGAAATTTGAATTCAAAATATTTATTTTGAATAAAATATTTTTTATATATACAAAAACATTTTGTATAGGTTTGAAAATATTTGTCCCATTTTATAAAAAATGTATGGTTTGTAAAAATAAAAATTCCTTTGATCATAGAATGCAATAAACAGTTTGTTTATTCATACTTTAAGTGATTTGGATTTTAAGTGAATATTTACCACTAAATACTTGTTTACGACATAATTTTTAGCTCAATAGGTTTATGTTTTGTGATTATCAAAACATAGAGATATCGATAAATGTTAATATTGTTTTTAGGCATTATTTATATCAACAATATCCTCCTTTTTGATGATTACAAAACCTAAACTCATCAAGTTTAAAAATTAATTTTTAGCCATGTATTTAGTGAGTTTATATTTACTTCTCCCCCTTTTTATAGAATCAAAAAGGTTATGCCGACTAGCTTCATAAATGAAGTTAGACGGGATGAAAGCTCCCCCTTGATGTGTGCTCCCCCTCGTTCGAGGGCACCAAGGAATCGAGCAATGGAATTCTTGGCTGCAAAAATATTAGAAACACAAGCATACATAGAAAAATAGGCAATATACAAATAACAAGCATATCAAACAAATATTAAGGATACATAAAATTATTTCAAAGTGATTATGTTAAAGATCCTAATTTGCCAAAGAGAGCCATCAGACTTGCTTATAACAAAAGGTTGGTTGATACTTATTTGAAACTGAAAATCATAAGCATATATTATGCTTAGATGGTTGATGATTGAGTGTTTGGAATGAAAATGGTTAAATTAGGGTAAGATTGTTGGATTAATGGAGGTGTATGTTTGGGTGCATGAGTGTTGGAGAGTTTGGTGGTGGAGAGTTTAGATGTGTAGAGTTAGGAGCAGAAGAGGTTGATAGAGAGTTTAGATGTTATTCAAGCGAGGGTTTTGGATGAGATCTAGTGAGAAGATAATCAATCCAAGTGAAGTGTTCATTAAATGAAATGGTTTGTTTTTGGAGAAAGATGCAACAAGGAAAATTGTTGAAATGTTTTGCAACTTGTTTCAAGTTGTGGGGTGATGAATGAGAGCTAGAGGAAAGTTGTTCTAAGTTGTATTGAGCAAGGTGTAAGGCAAGAAGAGCATAAAGCTCATGGGCTTCCATAAGTTCTTCAATGAACTTCAAGTGTTCAGAGGAAGGTGATGATGGTGGAGTGTAATTGTTATTAGGGAATGTTGTTTTGAGATTGAGCATGCTCTTCATATGACTAATGTGGGTGACATAAAGGTGTATTTTTGGGAACAAGGATGAATGTTTGGTTATTATGATGAGGTTTGTGAAAGGGTTCATTTGAGTAAACATGAGGTTTTTGTATCATGAAATATGGTTTGACCTTCATGGGTTAAGTTGTAGTGGTGATGACACACTTTGTAGAGTGTAGGGAATGGTTATATGGTTGAATGTTTTTGTGAGGATGACTAGATGGAAAATGAGTATCAAATGATGTGATTGGTGAGAGTGAAAGAGCGATGTTCATGGAAGGGATTTCTTGGTAGGAGGGTGTTATAGATGGTGCATTAGGTGCACTAGGAGATGAAATTTGAGGTTGAGGTGAGTAAAGGTTATGAGGTTTGAGTGTGTAAAAGGATTTGAGGTTTGAGCGTAAGGTAGAAGGATATGAGGTTTGAGTGTGTAAAGGTTTTGAGGTTTGAGTGTAAGGTAGAAGGATATGATGTTTGAGTGTGTAAAGATTATGAGGTTTGAGTGTAATGTAGAAGGATATGGGTGAGTAAAGGTTTTTGATATGAAATATTGGTGAGAAGGAGAGTGAGGTGTTAGGTATGTAATGTTGAAGACATAGGAGAAATTTGGTGTTGGATGTTTGACAACATCATTTGGTTTGACGGGCTTTTAGTGGAAGTTAGGCTTTTTTCTCCAAACGGGTTTCTTGGTGGTTTTGGTTTAATGGGAGAGGACATGATGAGATGAGTAGAGATTGAGAGGAATGAGAGTGTTTATAATGTAGGATTGGTGGGATTAAGGATGCATAAACTTTGATAGAAGGTTTAGGATAAAATAGGTTTGTGAATTTTGGGAAGTGTATGATGAAATGGGCTAAAAAGTAGAAAAAGGAAACAATACCTTTGACCATCAGATGGCCGGTCCCCTTAATTGGAGGCCAGTCCCCTTAATAATTAAGGGGGCCGCCTTATGATTTAAGGGTCCGCCCATCTGGTGATTCCCAGATTGCAAGAAAAGGGTTTTTGGTAGTGAATTGCAGAAAGGTTGTGTTTTTGGTTTCAAACAAGTCCAACTCTTTGAGGCAATTAAGCATATACTAATTATGTAGGCAATTATGTAGCCAAAGCATGTTAACCAAAGAGATTAAGTAAACAAGTAATTTCATTTAGCATGCAAACATACTCATCGAGCAAGTAAAATATAAGTGCTAGGAAACAATAAGCAACATCAAGTAGTTCATAACTACATAACTAGGAGGATTAATCCTAATGTGTATCAATGTGCAATAAGTGGGTAGTTATGATAGCATGGATTTCTAGACTTGTTACAAAAAAAAGTCTTAATAGACAAACCATGGTCCTCTTGATTTGATTTAGTTCACTTATAAGGGTCATTTATATAAATATAGATGACAAATATGAGATCACCATGCATGATTTAAAGAGACGTTTTTAGCATTATTCAACAATGTTTGAAAGTAGCTTTTCACGTAGATGTGAGAGTTATTTGAATAAAATAAATTGGGTTTTACTTCAAAATATGCTAATGAAAGGTAAAGAAAATTTTTCCAATCTTTGGTTTTGATCAAAACAAAATTGTGGATATTGATAGTGAAAACATGTTATTGAAAAGTGGGATAGTCATTTGAAAAACTATTTTCCAAAATGTGAGGTTTTTGCATTTTTTTAGAGATATTAGATTTTTAACAACAAATATCATTAATCATAGATTTTGAAAGATGTTTATTAAAGATCTCATGCTCAAGAGGATTGGTTAAGCCTATTGTCATATGCTATCCTTTTCTACGTTACCTATGATCTTAAGTGAGTGAAGACGTAATTCTACATGTTTGATGCGAGGGTGTTGATGGGGTATATCCTAACATCTATAGCTCCTTTGTTATTACACACTTATCTAACTTAATGTCCTAATCTACGAGATCTTGTTTCATCCATAGTTTTCTTACGCAAGGGATCTAATCCTACTTCTATATTAACGATTAATCCACTTAACTCATTTCACTTCATCACCATGAGTTTGCTATTAGTGGATATAGAAGACTTCCATTTTCTATTTTGTTCGACAATGAACAATTTCATTTTATTCCTTGGAAAGTCAACTAATGATGTTTCTAGGTTATAAGTATATAAGCAATTATGTACGTATATATGTATAAGAGTTACAAACAATATATATGTATAGCCAAGCATTAATCTAACTAATCATTTATCTAAGCATGCAAATTATAGCGATGAACTTAAAAGAGAAGCGTACCTTTTAGTCTTCAATGGACTTTCTTCAAGCATTTCAAGTGACTATGTTGACTTATAGAAGTTATTTGTAGATGAGATTCCAACTTCTTTGAAGAATGACAACTTAGCCACTTATTGCCCATTGTCTCATTGGTCCAAATTTGTTTTGTCCAAACATATTTAACATTTGGCTAGGATGCATGTATGGTGGTAATATTCCCCAAGGATTGTAACTTGGTTGATAATTCCACATTTGATTTCTAGTGTTATTGTAATTTTGTCTATTTTGATTTTTTTTAGGTTGAGGTGTTTTAGATCTTGGATGATGATTGTTAGGTTTTCTTGGTGGTGGAGTTTTAGATCTTAATTTGGGTTTAGATGATCCTACTTTGGTTTTTTAAGGATTGTTTATAAAAGGTTTTTACTTCTTCATCGTTGGCAAGAGGTATTTTTCTATCATTAATAAGTATATATTTAGGATTTGATTCTAAAGGTTTTAGTTCATTAAGTTCACTTTCAAATTTAACACTTTTAGTTTTACTTGTTGAAGCTTTTGTTGAGTTAAATCCTAAACCGGTTTTATCTCCGGATGCTCTTTGAATAATTATTATTTTCCTAAGTGAGTGACTACTATTTTCAAATTTATCAAGTTTATAAATTTCTTCCTTAAGTTTTTCATTTTCATTTTCGAGATCATGACATGATTTACATTCCTCAAAAATTTTCTTACCCTTTTCTAAGTGGTGTATTTTAGCTTTCAATTCAAGTATTTCATTTTCTAGTTGAGTATTTATGCATTTTAGTGTTTTATTTTTAACCATTACTTTTTGACCTAATTTGCATAATCTATTATATTCATTATCTATGTCTTTTTCATCTAATGATAAATTTTCATCACTAAAGAATTCGGTTTCTGAATGTACCTCTTTTGACGTCTTAGCCATAAAACACTTTTCCTCCTTTGTGGTTTCTTTCTTGTCCTCATCGCTATCACTCCAAGCACCTCTAATGAACGCGTTTTGATTTTGATTTCTTGACATCATTTGACACTTTCCGATGAGATGATTTGGTTCACCACACTTTCCCATTCTTGTCATCTTTACTTCTTTGAGATACTTTCATTTCATCATGCGGTTGTCTAACGAATCTTCCTCGTCTTTTGAAAAATTTCTTGAAATCTCTTACTGCCATAACGTATTCTTCATCATTACTTTCGGAGGTTGAGCTTTCGTCATCACTAGATTCCCTCCTAGCTTTCAAAGCAATGGATTTGCTTTGTTCTCTTTTTCCTTTGACTATTTCGGAGTCCTTCTTTATTATGACCTCGTGTACTTTCAAGTTTCCAATTAATTCATCATATTGTAGAGTTTACAAATTCTTTGATTCTTCAATAGCCGTGACTTTAGCTCGTCATTTTGGATGAAGAGCCCTAAGAAATTTCCTGACAAAATTCTTAGTATAAAAATTCTCATCAAGTGCTTTTAGACTTGTGATGATAGTGTTAAACCTAGCAAAAATATTATCAATTGATTCCTCTTTCGGAATTGTAAATTGCTCATTTTGTTGCACAAGTAGATCTATTTTGTTATCCTTGACTTGACTATTACCTTGGTGAGTTATTAGTAAAGAATTCCAAATTTCTTTTTTGGTTTCACAGATAAAGATCCTTTCGTTTTCTTTACGTGGTAACGCATTGTAAATAACCATTTTTGCTTCATTATTTTTAGAAAGTTTTCTTTTTAAATCATCATTTTGTTTTTCAAAATATACTATTTCATCTTTATTTGTTTCCGAATTATTTTGAGTAGGTAAAAAATCACCATTAGTAATAACATGCCAAAGATCTAGATCCTTTGATTTCACATAAGTTTCGAATCGATTTTTCCAATATAAAAATCCATCACTTTCAAATAGTGGTGGTCTTTGCACAAATTGCCCTTCTAGATATTTTTCAGATTCCATATATCGTTACAAGTTTTAAAATACAATATATTTTAAAGATCTTGTTAGACGTGGATCTGGTACCATTTGTGGAAAACTAGAAGGAGGGAGGGGGTTGAATAGTTTTACGTTTTTTTTTTTTTTTTTTTTTTTTTATTATTATTATTATTATTATTATTATTATTATTATTATTATGAAAACTTAGTTAATTTTAAAACCTTGTTTACTTTTAAAACTTTGATTCGATCTTATGTGAACTCAAATCTTGAACAATATGAACAACTATATCTAAGTATGACCAATAATAATAATGTAAGCTAAGTATGTGAAATCAACACATGCATAATATAAACAATTATAGCTATATACGAGAGATAAGTAAGTAAATGTTTATTTTGTAATCCTTAATTATATTTTGTATGAAAACTATACTTGATCGAAATGATATATTATATTTATGTTACCTTTTTAGTTTGATTGCAAAAGCTTTGTTTTGTGAATAAAACTTTTGTTTGATTTTTAAGTGAAATCAACACTAGCACTATATGAGCAACAATATATATACATCTACGTCTAAAAAAGTAATAACGATATAAGCAAGATAATAAGTAAGAGATGAAAAGATCTAACCGCGAGATAAGAGATTTACAGTGGTTCGGATACAAGGACACCTTCCTTGCCCCACTCCACTCCCCGAGCACCTAACTCCAGAGTTTTCTTCACTATGTCAACAAGATCCCTTATGGCGGAGAAAACCTTACATACTTTGGAAAACTAGAAGGGGGGTTGAATAGTTTACCGTTTAAAAAACTTTAAACTTGTTGTATCAAATGGCCATTTTTAGCTTGTTCTAATATGAATGATGTTACTTGTAGTTTATGACTAACATAACTTAAAACATGTTATCACAAAAGTACAATCAACAAGTCACAACACAAACAATCACATAATGTAAACATTAAACTAAAGCAATAAGTAAAAGGAAAGTGCAAACCGAATACGAGGATTTATAGTGGTTCGGTCACGTATCTCCTCTCCATCCTATTCCACTCCTCGAGTACCCAACTCGAGAGTTACTTCACAAGATCAACAACCTCCCTTCTCGGCGGAGAAAACCTTACAATCGTCGCTTACACTTTATCCGGTACAAAGCTAGATACCGAGTTCTTTTACAAGGTACAACCACTCCTATCGTCGCTTATACAATATTTTCGACACTAAGCTAGATTTCGAGTTCTTTACCAAGGGTACAACCACTCCCGCTATGTTTTGTGGCCCAACATAAAAACCTTGTGTTTTATGGCACAAACACATAAACCATCTAATCTATATTGTGATGATACAGTGACGATCCATGACATAAAAGTCTAATGGATATGCATGCCTAATCTACATGAACTTCTTGAATAAGAACTATTCAACCATTGAGGATGTCAAGTGCCCTTAAATCTTCATATGTTGGAATACTTTAATTAATGATGACTTCAATATCTTGTTACCTTCTTGGTGGATCATGAAGTATGATATGCTTACAACAATGATGAATGTTAGAAGCATTATGATCATTATGGAAAGGGTGACTCATGTGTGTTTCTACATGGTTTCCTATATATCTATGTGTGTGTAGTTTTTCATCAAGTTTGCAAGTAAACTATGAATCCTATTTATAGGCAAACTTACAAAGGTGTTTTCCAAAACCATGTTCCAAAACTAACAAAGATAAAACCATGTTCCAAATATATTTATCTTTAGTCAAATCAAGATCTTCCAAGTCAACACACAATATGTCAAATCAAGATCTTCTAAGTCAACACACAATATGTCAAATCAAGATTCTATGACATCTCTTACAAGATGTATGACACAATGTCTTTCTATATTTATGTCTAGTCTAATCAAGATCTTTCCAAATTTAGTTTTCCATTTTATGAAAAATACATTTAGACAAATGTGTATACTAACTTAAAAAGGTAAGTTACTTGTATAAAAAATATATTAGCTAGCTATATAATATTTAGTAAGCTACTAAAAATATTTTATGTACTTATGTTGTTATAAGACACATTTTTATATATTGTAAACTTACTAATATTATCTAGACACCTAATGTGGCACTTATTCTATTTAACACCTAAAATACTTAAAGACTCCTAAAGTATTTTAGTCATTCTAAATGGTTGGTCAAGGGGTTTGATCATAATGCTACATAACAAACATGTACGAACCTGTGTTGTAGCATATGACGACTCGAGACGTTGAGAGGTGTTGAATGTATGTTGAGACAAACTATGATTACAAGTAACTTGTACATTTTACGTTATGTATCAAGTTATACGTTTGTCATCAATCAAAACAAACAAGACTGTATAGATTAAATATCGTAATATTTGTACTAACAATCTCCCCCTTTTTGATGATGACAAAATATGTTAACGTGATAGAACACAAAATGTAAAAAGTTACTTGTGTCCGTATAACTTACTTGTATCCGCAACACCTTCTACATTTCCTTCTCCATTTACACTCTTCTCCCCCTTTTGTCGAAACAAAAAGGGGTGTGTCCTTGGAGTTAACTTATTTTCTCCCCGAAATGGCGAGCTTGCATCATCCCTAGTGAAGTGAATTCTTCAACTCCAATTTCCTAAGGTTGTTGCGTCCCTTAGGTTGTTAGCGGATCCAAGGATCAAATTAAGTTCCTTGACCTACATCAAGGTTAGTGTTGTGCAATATAAAAATTATACGAAAAATGCATGATGAATAAAATGCATGTTGGACTATGTTGACTTATCTCCTCCTTTTTGTCGAAACACAAAAGTGTGTCGAAGAATGAGAATAAAGATAAATGCGTGCATGCTTCCCCTAGATTGTATCTCCCCCTTGATCAATACTCCCCATTGCTAGGGTCCCAACGTATATGACACAAGAAATAAGAAAGCTACAAAAACAAAGGTTACTGCATGATTAGCTCCCCCTTGATCAATACTCCCCGTTGCTAGGGTCCCAACGTATATGATGCAAGGATAAGAAAGCTACAAAAGAAACAAAGGTTAGTGTATGATTGACTCCCCCTTGATCAATACTCCCCGTTGCTAGGGTACCAACATATATGATGCAAGGATGAAGAATCCTACAAAATAAAGGTTAGTACAAGACAATAATTTTCCTATGCTTGACGGAAGCTCCCCTTGTTTTAGGGCGTCAATGTGAACCTACAAAACAAAAGTTAGCATAGTGGAAGTTTTGTCTTTAGACAAGCATGTCCTCTACAAAAACGTGTATAGAAGATGCAATATGAGTGTTTGATGGATATTCCTCCTACGTCAAGAAGCACCTATAATGAAAGAAGGAAAATATTCTATGCAAACATCATCCTTAGATGATTATGCTATATACGATTGAGCGTATATAATAATGAACCTACAATGAAAGAGTTAGTGCAATATATTTCATCTCAAAGAAAAGTAAGATGTAAATATATAAATGATATAAACGACTCAAAGTAGAGAACCATGAAACCAAAAAATCTCATGAGGTGTATGCTTCTAAAAAGAAATGCAATCATAAGAAAAACGTGAATATAATATGATAGGAACCTACTAAGCAAAGCCTAGAAGGAAGACATGAGGTTGAAATGCTTAAAGAGGATGGTGCTAATGGTAGTGATGGGTAGATAACTATTTAAAGAATTAGAAGCTCGTGTGTATAGCAAATGTTCTAACGAAAAATAAAGATAGAACATATCGACTCATGCAATCCTAAAATTCACAACTCGAGGGATAAACAACGAATATGACTTTATCATCTACCAAAGATGATGTATCTTGCCATAATACATGCTTGAATGGAATTGAAAGGAAGTGAGGACAATAAGCACCTAGGAACAAGAATTCCATATGAAAAGAGTAAAAAAAAAATTGCTAAATACCTATATGAGGATATGATGCGAGAGTGTTGTTTAGACCAACGTGTTGAGAAAGTGTTGGGGATGATGGCTTTGATTAATATATCGTTTGCGCTGACAATGACGTGCATGATATGTGTCGAGGAAGAAGAGGATGAGATCCTATGATGGTGTTCTTGAAAATGAGGTTTTGAGGTCCTAGTTTTGAGAGAAGAATCCTAGACTCCATTTGGTTTTGTTTTTGGTTGTGGAAGTGAATAAATTTGTCAAACACATGATGTGTTTTTCACTTGATGAGATATTGGGGGTGAAAGAGGCTTTAACTATTAAAAAAGAGAAAAAGGTCAAAGGCTTGAAGCACTTGTGGTTTGTGAACCGACTTTAACTAAATGGAGTGTACCTATGTGTTGGTATTTTAGGGTGTAAGAAACATGAGTAGATGTTCTTTAAATACAATTTGACAAAATACGAATATGTGAATGAATTTCTCTCCTCCTCAATAGGTGGACATCCAATATATTGTCTAGTGCATTGTATAAAGAATGATGATGAAGTGTTTAGGAGGTTGTAGGTTAATGAAAATGATGAGCTTGGTAATGTTTTTGCGGATGTTGGTTAGCATACAAAGAACTTTATCCTTAAAGTCATGTAGCTCTTCATGCGAGATGATCGTATGATGAGGCATGTGGTTTTCTCAAAGGAGGTGGAAAGGATTAGAGTATTGCTATCGAGGTGATTTTGGAAACCGGAAGCACTAATGCGAATTAGAAAGAGGTTGATTGAAAGATATCCAAACACAAATTTCAAATCTCTGAGACTCAATCCTATTAGTTATAAAACTATATGAAAGTTTAGGGGTTCCATAAAACATATTACTAATCCACGTAGCAATAAAGGGAATAGTTATGCGAGATGAGCATATAAAAGCTAGAACGAAGTGAGATGACAAGTGATTAGTTCTCAATCCACTAAAACACATTTGTTAGTGACAAAAGATGTCAACAAGATAAAAGTCTAAAGACATTATCTAATACAAACAACACATTCGACTACTAGACATAAAGTTACCACATAGAAACAAATAATTATGCTAAGCAATAACATGACATTATTTAAAACACTTCATTGTGAAATTGTTTTGTTGTTATGCTTAGACACTTAAGCATATAACAATCTATGTGATAAAGTTGTATGATAAAACGTCTTCTAAATGTTTATCATACCAAGAGTACTTCTACAAATAATAAGTGCACACGAAGTGTACAGATAGTGTGACAAAGTTACAAAAGAGACAAGACGAAAAACTTATGCAACCCATGTTTAAACGATAACATTTTGGAGCAAGTATTATATAGATCATCCTAAGCATGGATTTAATAAATGACAACAACATGCACAAGCTTTCAAATATATGAATATCTTATAAAAGCATCATGTACCAAAATGACATATCATGAGTTAACAAGTAACATGTTAATCATGCACAACATCATATAAATAAATATTGAAAATATCATACAAATCATGTTGATTATAGTAACACGAAACATATAAGCATGCAGGCATCATAAAGATATAACCAAGATTTACATATGAATCAATCAAATAGTTATCATGGTTACGTTAAGATGTCCAATCATATCAAACAAATAACATGTAATTGACACATGTATGTGTAATGCAAACAGATTTTAATCTTTGTGTTTGGAATCTATGGTTGAATGATCTAAAGAGAGACATCTTTTATGTTGAGTTTGAGTATGTGTTATAAGAGTGATTTGATCATCAAGAACCAAGAGATGTGTTTGTGTGTGATAATGGAATATGTTAAGAACGTTCTCAAGAAAGCTCTTTGGAGCAGGAATCTAAGTGAAATTACTAAATTTAATAGATCTTATGTGTGCTATAGAGATGAGTAGAATAGGCATAGGGTTTGAATTGGGTTATGAGCAAGATTTGGTTATGATGAACGCTTGAAAGAAAATAGACACATATGGTGTCTTTCAATAAGTAGGGTTATTACGTGGAATAAAGTCACCATGCTTATGAAAACAAGAATGACTAGATGATGAGGAGGCTCTAGATCCTAGAACTTGCAGATGTTGATTTGAGGTTTAATAGACACATGCAGAAGTTAAAAGTATTGCTAATACTTTGATAACTTGTGAAAGTGATACTACCTAAACCTAGTGTAATTGAATGTGTTCTTCATGCTCATTTGATGGTGAAGGTTCTAATCCTATAGGTGGTAAAGTATGGTTGACGACCGAGAGTGGATATGTGAAATGAGGTGGTGATTGCTTGACAACATTTGAAGCTTGAATATCTTCTTTATGTTCTTCACTTGCTAGAAAGTGGAAAAGACGCATTTCATAATGAAATTCACTTGACTTTTGAAGACATAGACAAATATGTTAATGAGTGTATGGATATGACAATTGCCCTTTGTTTTAAAGAGTGAAACAACGGTGAACATAGGTTTATGTATCATGAAAGGTGGTTTAATCTTAATGGGTTAGGTTGTAGTAGGGATGACACACTTGCTTGGTTACATTGTGGAATGTTCTTGTGAAGATGACTAGGTGGAGTTATTGGTGAAGATGATATTGACTCTTGGTTTCTTTGAGGGCATGGAAATGGTGGATGACTCGATATTGATAGGACTCGGTTTCTCATTTCACATTGGTTGTTTGAGGTTTGAGTGATGAAAGGTTGTGAGAAAGATGCTTGAATTTTTGCTCATGTTTGTGAAGCTTATGGGCTGAGATATATCACAAGGTGAATGTGATGAGATGATGGTGAAAGAACAAGTGAACTTAAGTGCTAATTGTTTAAGGATGAAAACCTATTGACATTTGTTTTTGTTCCTATTGATTGGGAGAGTACTATAATAAGTGTTCTAGTTGTGATGAGTGTTTTAACAGACATTGTTAAACTACTTGGATGTTGAATTTCGGATATGACTTTTAATGACTATGGTAGTAAGTCAAGTTTACTTGAATATTTCGAACGAAATACTTAAGTTATCAATCCTACTTAGTTGAGATTGGATAGCATAAAAGGATAGCAAGACTCGATAATACATCTATAACCTAAGAGTAAGTTATGACTCGATGTAAATCCTTATCGTCTTGAAGGATGACACATTATTTTCATAAGTGAGGTAACATATGTAGATACAAGACAATATTTATAGTCATAAGTTGGACTTGTGATTGTGATATTGTATGTAATCTTTGCAAATAATGAGTCCGGATTTGTTAGGAAGTTATCAAGTCACCAAATAAGTGAATGAAGGATGAGTTAGGGATGGAAGAATGTAGTGAGTGTGTGTAGTGATCATAAATACTAAGTGGTTCGAGAATTGCAAGGAGAAAGTTTCCGGATTCCTTCCTTTAAGGAGAATGGTATCTTGGATCATTCTTGCGAAATTTAGAAAGTGTTATCATCCAAACATGATACGGTTAGTTTACATGATCAATCAAAGATAAGTTTCTATCTTATAGCACGACACATTCATTTAACATCATTGTAGAAGCATGTATATCAAACACCATTTTACAAGAATACTACATGTTTAAAAATGTAGTGACTCATTTAGATGTGTGACCATATTCCAAGATATTTAATTAGTATTACTTAATTCTCATTCCTAAGTGAATTATGTAAAATAATCACATAACATATGCAAGGAAGAATATCTAAATCAATGAGTGATGAGGCGAAAAATGATCCGTTTTTAGGGGGTCATTTAAGCTCAGAATTGAATTTATTTGATCAAATATTTCCCTAAATCGTTCCTTTTGTGATTTTAGGTACTTTTGGAGTGAATTCTGGAAAAGGAAGCATTTTGGACGTTTTTGGAGCATAAAAGTGATGAAAACGGCAAAGTCTTATTTTTCCTTGCTGGGAACAGTACCTGACGGCGTTACAAGCTTCTTAATGACGGCGTCAAGAGGAAAACCAAGAGGAGAAGTGGATAGAGTCCATGATGACCCAGAATGTTTTTACACTAGGGCATGACGGCGTCACCATAGGCCGTCATGGTCCCTTAACACGTGACGGCCCAGAGAAAAATCACTCTTGACGGCATCAGATCTGGATCTAGGCAATCCGATTTTATTATGGGCGGAGGGTTAACGGCGTCAGAATTTCCTTCTTGACGTCGTCACCTTGGAAAATCTATATATAGTTTTGTAATTTTCATTCATTAAGGGAGGACAATTTGAGGGACGACTTGGATAAACCCTAGCACGATTTTAACAGTATTTTCATAGGTTTTCACCCCTTGAATCCTTTCATGTTCAATTAAGATAAGTATCCTTTCAATTCATTCAATATGTCTATGTGTTGTTTGAATATATCTTACACTTGTCTTGATTTCAACATGCTAGGCTAGATCTCTTGTCTGTTTTCTTAGATGTAATGAAACCAAGATATTGATTATGGGTTGATTGCTTGTTTATAGTTGTTACGGATGAATGATTTCGATGTTAGGTTTAAGAAAACTGGCAGACTTCCATAGTGTAACTTGCTTAAACGTCTTAAGAAATATGAACCAATGCGTACTAGGTTTTTATGGTTGTATTTAATGCATGAGCGAATTCTAATGATCCCATGTTAGGAGCTTCTTGCAGGCTCGACATAGGAGTGAAGTAAGAGATTATAGAGATGGGGAAGTACGTATGCCACCCCACGATTGGTATTAAGGAATATAACCCGTCATCCACGCAACTGTAACAAACTATCAACTTGTAAAAGATATCTAGGGAGTAATGAAATCTAAGTAAACACAACTTTCCCATTTATTGTTCACACCACTAGTTTAATTAACTTTATTTACATTTTTGTTATTTATTTTGATTGCATCTTTAGTTATTGGGTTAGTTGACTAGCAACTAATTCCGCCCACTCTTCCAAAACCCGAGATTTTTACTTGCTTTTCATAAAATATAAAAACATAGAAAGAATCATCCCTCACCTCTAGACCTTGTTTTTAGGCTTTCTAATCCTAGCGACACTATTCCTGAGTTGAACGATCAATCCCCCGGTACTTGTCACTATACTGTACTACAACGATCAGGTACACTGCCTGGTGGGGGTTGTAAGCTTCTCAAGATCCCTTGAGAGGTAAAGCCTGGTGCAATTCCCACGCATCAAGTTTTTGGCGCCGCAGCCCGGGGAATAGTTATTGTCTAGGTTAGAATTTCTTTTTATTAGGTCTACTTGCTAGATTCCTTTCTAGTAAGACTTTGTTTTTATTTTTTAGGTTTTCTTTAGCCTATCTTATTTCTTTGTTTCCTTTTTTCGTAAACTATCTCGATGGACAACAATAACATTGATCGTTTGATTCCTGTTATTCGTGTTTTTCATAGCAGGATTTTCCAAATGCCCGCCCCAACCCCTTTAGTGGAAAATGAGAACCCACCTAACCTATCGACTAACCACCACTTTGACAATAATTCTGAAATGGAGGAGTCTGACCATGATGATGACCATAGGGCTAGTCCTTTTTACTATTCAGACTCCGATGAGGATCTAGATGATGGTGATGTGATTAATGAGGATAGGATGGAAGATGAAGTGAACCCTGTTAGGTATGTCGACCCTAGAACAAGGATTGTGAGTGATAGGTCATTCAATATGCAATTTCCTTGTAAGATTGGATTTAGGAGCTTTGATGCCTACCTTAACTCATCTCTCCCAATGAACATAATCTCGCGTAGTGAATATAATAAAATCATGGTAGATGAGTTAGAATACAAAGGAGATAATATTATTGCTAGGGCAATGTCATTGCATGTGTTTGTAGGAAGCTTTGTTTATCTTGTTGAGTTCATGATTATGGATAATCTAGGAGAATTTATCGATAGTAAGTTAACCCAAGTTGTGCTTGGGAAACCTTTCAAAAGGTTGACCAACCTTGATGAAAAACTTGTGGAAGGGTTAATTACATTTTCGAATGGGGATGAAGATTTTGACTACCAAATGCCCCGTGCACACCCTAGGTTCAAGGATTTTTCCATGGAGAAGTGTAGTAGGTATCCGCCCCTAGAAATGCTAAGCGAGAATGATAAAAGAAAGGGGCTTAAATATACTCATGAAAAGAATAAAAGGTATTTTCGTGGATGTTTAGAGCTAAGTGATGATTATAAGACAGATGAGGCGACTATTAGATGGCTCACCCTTGGTTATGTGAGTATAAGCGACACACGGTAGCCCTTGACCTTGAGTCTAGCTACAAGACTCGTAAATAAAGAAAAACGCTTCTTGGGAGGCAACCCATGCTTTGTGTGATTTTTATTTGTTTGATTATTATTTGTTTCCGTATGCATGCTTTATTTTTATTGTTGGTAGATCATGTTTCAAACTAAATGGTGAAAATACTTTATTTTGTCATTTGGCTTAGTCTTAACTTCATCCAAAGGCATTTCGCAAAAGATAAGTGTAAGGGGAAACCCCAAATATGTTTTTAAGAAACAAAATTGATCATGATTCTCCACAATATTAAATGGACATGTGTATTCATATTTGTTAGAGTCAAATGCTTGTATCGAGTCATAATGATGTTTTGCAGGATTTTCCAGGAAGTAGGACATAAGTTTTCCAGAAATTTTCCGGAAACTTAAAATAAAGATTTCTGCAGGTCACTTCTGACGGAGTATTTGATTTAATTCTTTTACCTGTTTTACTTTTACATTCTTTAATTGAACATTGGGGACAATGTTCATCCTAAGTGTAAGGGGAGGGTAAATGATGATACCTTATAGGATACAATTGCACTTGAGTTTGTTTGTTTGATGGTAAGTGTGTAATAAAACTATGAGAAATACTTGTTAGTGTAATTTTAGCGTTAAATTTAAATTTTTTTACAACATTTAGGAGTGAAACTTTAGCCTTAGCAAGCGTCTCATGGATAGGAGTTGTATAACTAGCACGAAACCGTACTATTCAAAAAAATTTTCCACCCAAATATGTGAGGTTCGCCTTTAGATTTGATAGGAAAAGCATTTACTATTAGTGCTTATGAGTGTACCGGTAGCATTTAGATTCTAGAACTTGCGTTAGTGATGCATCCCGAGACCGCTTGTGAGACTACATTCGTGTAGTAGGATTTACTACATGATAAGAGGCATTAGGATCACCCTTGTGTTAAACCCGTATCATAATTACTTGACCATTTAAGTCATATTACTTGGCTAGTTAAGTCAATTTTTCCCACACCTTAGCGTTGTACTCATTTTTAGTACACGAAACCCCTAGTACACCCCTCCGAGCCTATCTTTTCGTTTCTAACTTTAAGCATCTTACATAAAGGAAGAATTTGTTACACCCCACTTAAATGTACAACCAAATCGCCTTAGCCTTCCGTGTATGCACTCATCTTTAGTGCATTATTGTTATTTGTTAAAACCCTTAGTTAATTATCTAATTGATTACATGGTTGCTAAGTCGAGTCATATCCTTGAACATATTATTTTGGGACGATTGGGACTAATGGGTAAAGTACTTATGTTATGGAGTAATGGGGAAGAACATCATATATTACCCCCATATGTGCGTTAATCTTAAAAGTACTCAAAGTGTTTTTATTATCTTGATTCGAGTCATTAGATTAGTTTATTGTAAAGTATGTAAAAATTCAAGTGTAAGGGGAATGTTCATTCCCTATGATGTATTATTTTGGATGGTAGGGTAAGTGTGTATGAAAAAAAAAAAATTGAAAAAATTAAGAAAAAGGAAAAAAATATAGAAAAAAAAAGAAAAAAACATATGGACTACCATCCCGTTTCATTCTATGTTTATTTTATGTTTTTATTATTTTTGATTTATTAGCTTAAGTCGAGTCTAATCTTGGCTTAGCAACGCCATATTGTACATGTAATTAACCAGGATGATTAACTCGCCACCAGTAAAGATTGCCTATATCCAACAAAACCGTGTATTCCATATCCCTACACCTAACGTTATAACCCTTTAAAAAGACCTCTTTGATAGTTTATCCTATGTGCTTACGCCATGTGGTGAAGGTTTGATCCTTTCCCAAGCCTATGGTAATCTATTTTGCTATGACAGGTAGTGAGAGATGTTTTCCATTTCCATAATGTGATATATACTTTATTACACCCGAGAGATGTGAGTATCTAAACACTATTTGTGAGGTGCTAGTATATGACCTCCGTGCTTGTCTTTGGTCTTTAGTGGAACGATTATTTGTTGTAATTACTTTTATATTAGTGTTAAATGACCCCTAACTTGTATTTTGATTAGAATAAAAGCGCATTTGCTTGAGGACAAGCAAATCTCATGTGTAAGGGTATATGATGAGGCGAAAAATGATCCGTTTTTAGGGGGTCATTTAAGCCCGGAATTGAATTTATTTGACCAAATATTGCCTTAAATCGTTCCTTTTGTGATTTTAGGTACTTTTGGAGTGAATTCTGGAAAAGGAAACATTTTGGACGTTTTTGGAGCATAAAAGTGAAGAAAACGGCAAAGTCTTAATTTTCCTTGCTAGGAACAGTACCTAACGGCGTCACAAGCTTCTTACTGACGGCGTCAAGAGGAAAAACAAGAGGATAAGTGGATAGAGTCCATGACGACCCAGAATGTTTTTACACTAGGGCATGACAGCGTCACCATAGGCCGTCATGGTCCCTTAACACGTGACGACCTAGAGAAAAATCACTCTTGACGGCGTCAGATCTGGATCTAGGAAATCCAATTTTATTATGGGCGGCGGGTTGACGGCGTCAGAATTTCCTTCTTGATGCCGTCACCTTGGAAAATCTATATATAGTTTTGTAATTTTTATTCATTAAGGGAGGACAATTTGAGGGACGACTTGGATAAACCCTAGCACGATTTTAACAGTATTTTCAAGGGTTTTCACCCCTTGAATCCTTTCATGTTCAATTAAGATAATTATCCTTTCAATTCATTCAATATTTCTATGTGTTGTTTGAATATATCTTACACTTGTCTTGATTTCAACATGCTAGGCTAGATCTCTTGTGTGTTTGCTTAGATGTAATGAAACCTAGATATTGATTATGGGTTGATTGCTTGTTTATAGTTGTTACGGATGAATGATTTCGATGTTAGGCTTAAGAAAACTGGCAGACTTCCATAGTGTAACTTGCTTGAACGTCTGAAGAAACATGAACCAAGGCGTACTAGGTTTTTATGGTTGTATTTAATGCATGATCGAATTCTAATGATCCCATGTTAGGAGCTTCTTACAGGCTCGACGTAGGAGTGAAGTAGGAGCTTATAGAAATGGGGAAGTACGTACACCACCCCACGATTGGTATTAAGGAATATAACCCGTCATTCACGCAACTGTAACAAACTATCAACCTGTAAAAGATATCTAGGGAGTAATGAAATCTAAGTAAACACAGCTTTCCCATTTATTGTTCACATCACTAGTTTAATTAGCTTTATTTCCATTCTTGTTATTTTATTTTGATTGCATCTTTAGTTATTGGGTTAGTTGACTAGCAAATAATTCCGCCCACTCTTCTAAAACCCGAGATTTTTACTTGCTTTTCTTAAAATATAAAAACATAAAAAGAATTATCCCTCACCTCTAGACCTGGTTTTTAGGCTTTCTAATCCTAGCGACACTATTCCTGAGTTGAACGATCAATCCCCCGGTACTTGTCACTATACTATACTACAACGATCAGGTACACTGCTTGGTGGGGGTTGTAAGCTTCTCGAGATCCCTCCAGAGGTAAAGCCTGGTGCAATTCCCACGCATCAATAAGCAATACAAATACAAATTTTCAACTTAGTACATACAATCTAGCAAATATCCTATTGTGTATAAACATGAATTAGACAAACAAGCAAATGAATATCATGACAAGATTGACACTCATGAATCACAAATAAACAAATGCAATCACAACTTTCAATAAGCAAATACCATATATGCATACAACTAGAACAAGTAGTCATTTAGCATAACATAAAAAGAATTATACTTTTCGTCACTTCGCGTTTAAATATGACGATGTATGCCAAGCTTGATTAGTTCCTTTGTATATATGAATATCACAAAATTCTTTAGTTTCTAAGAAAATAATGTCAATGTTCAAAGGATACTAACTTATATTGCCTAACTCAAAAGTTTGAGTTTCTACATCAAAACGAAACTTGATATTTTGAACACATTGAAGTATTTGGTTTAATCTTTTGACTTCAGATTAGATTTAGCACATAACATCATTTTTAAAATAAAGTAGACACAATTACCTTCAAATTGATAGGTGGCGCGACTCCTACGGACTTACGGTTAATTAGTTATGAATTTTTGAAGTTTACAAAAAAATTTGACTGTGCACCCAAGGAACCCTCGTCCAAAGGGCAAGGAACCCTTCTGAGGGTTCCACGGGATCTGCGGGTCTTCTATAACAAAATGTCACACAATTCTAAAAATATGTATTTCGCATAGCGAAAATGTGTAGGACTTACTAGATTTGTTAGTAAACATTTAATACAACTATTTTAACATCATTTCTTCTTATGTGACTCATCTAATCATTTACGGAGGTGATTATTCAACTAAATTTTTAGTTATCCCAAACACTCCTTTTATAACCGTGTTTAACGTACATTAGCTCTAACCACATAATTTAACTCTTACAAATTATGAGAAATGTTTTCTTTTATTTTTCAAGGACACCTTCAAGCTTGTATACAAAGTAACATTTAACCACAAAATTTCTAAGTATACTTTGTGAAACATTCTTCATATTATATTCCGCTTCAATGGTAATTTGATACATGGATCGTACTCCATTTTAAAAACCATTTGTTTTGAAAATAAGAGCTACGAGGCTCTGATACCAATTGTGGAAAACTAGAAAGGGGTTGAATAGTTTACCGTTTAAAAACTTTAAACTTGTTGTATCAAATGTCCATTTTTAGTTTGTTCTAATATGAAAGATGTTACTTGTAGTTTATGACTAATATAACTTAAAACATGTTATCACACAAGTACAATCAATAAGTTACAACACAAACAATCACATAATACAAACATTAAAGTAAAGCAATAAGTAAAAGGAAAGTGCAAACCGAACACGAGGATTTATAGTGGTTCGGTCACAGATCTCCTCTCCGCCCTACTCCACTCCTCGAGTACCAAACTCGAGAGTTACTTCACTAGATCAACAACCTCCCTTCTCGGTGGAGAAAACCTTACAATCGTCGCTTACACTTTATCCGGTACAAAGCTAGATACCGAGTTCTTTGACAAGGTACAACCACTCCTATCGTTGCTTATACAATATTTCCGACACTAAGCTAGATGTTGAGTTCTTTACCAAGGGTACAACCACTCCCACTATGTTTTGTGGCCCAACATAAAAACCTTGTGTTTTATGGCACAAACACATAAACCATCTAATCTATATTGTGATGATATAATGATGATCCATGACATAAAAGTCTAATGGATATGCATGCCTAATCTACATGAACTTCTTGAATAAGAAGTCTTCAACCATTGAGGATGTCAAGTGCCCTTGAATCTTCATATGTTGGAATGCTTTAATTAATGATGACTTCAAGATCTTGTGACCTTCTTGGTGGATCATGAAGTATGATATGCTTACAACAATGATGAATGTTAGAAGCATTATGATCATTATGGAAAGGGTGACTCATGTGTGTTTCTACATGGTTTCCTATATATCTATGTGTGTGTAGTTTTTCATCAAGTTTGCAAGTAAACTATGAACTCATATTTATTGGCAAACTTACAAAGGGGTTTTCCAAAACCATGTTCCAAAACTAACAAAGATAAAACCATGTTCCAAATATATTTAGCTTTAGTCAAATCAAGATCTTTCAAGTCAAAACACAATATGTCAAATCAAGATCTTCTAAGTCAACACACAATATGTCAAATCAAGATTCTATGACATCTCTTACAAGATGTATGACACAATGTCTTTCTATATTTATATCTAGTCTAATCAAGATCTTTCCAAATTTAGTTTTCCATTTTATGAAAAATACATTTAGACAAATGTATATACTAACTTAAAAAGGTAATTTACTTGTATAAAAAATATATTAGCTAGCTATATAATATTTAGTAAGTTACTAAAAATGTTTTATGTACTTATGTTGTTATAAGACACATTTTTATATATTGTAAACTTACTAATATTATCTAGACACCTAATGTGGCACTTATTCTATTTAACACCTAAAGTGTACTTTGACACCTAAAATACTTAAGACTCCTAAAGTATTTTAGTCATTTTAAATGGTTGGTCAAGGGGTTTGATCATAATACTACATAACAAACATGTACGAACCTATGTTGTAGCATATGACGACTCGAGACGTTGAGAGGTGTTGAATGTATGTTGAGACAAACTATGATTACAAGTAACTTGTACATTTTACGTTATGTATCAAGTTATACGTTTGTCATCAATCAGAACAAACGAGACTGTATAAATTAAATATCGTAATATTTGCACTAACACACACCAATTATCACACCAGAACTTCGTCACACCTTTTTCACAACTTCTACACAACTACTTCACAACTTTTTCACAACTGCTTCACAACTTCTTCACACCTAAGCACAACCTAATCACACTACTTCTTCTTCACACCTATACTACTTGGACACCACAATCAATTCACAACTTCTCTACCTACACACCTTACTAGCCTAACTCCTTATGTTTACTTCTATCTGTAGGATTCGACAACCTACAACCCTGATTACTAGAGCGGATAACTCGACCGTGAAGATAAGATGTCGATAGGAAAAGCTTTGCACAAGTAAGTACCGTAATTGACTTTGATTAGTATCGAAAGAATGCGTACCAAATCCGTCCCCCCTCACCTCCTTTTATAGAGATGTGGGGAGGGTAAACCGACTCTAACAAGACTCAAGTCGGCTGTTACAAGGACATGGGTTGGGCTTGGGACACAAGCCAACCAAACCGACTCCTACTTAACTAATATAAGTTTAAGCTTAATACTCTAACCCCTAGACTTATTTATAAGCTAATATAGAGACTAATATCATAACAATTTCCACCTTAGGCTTTATATTAGCCAATACCGACACTCAACAACTCTAAGCAGTGTTGTAACTTCCGTCTAGGTACCACCTTCGTCAAGGCATCCGCAGCATTGTGTTCAGTACCCACCTTCAGAACTTCAACCGTCTTTGCTTCCAAGACCTCTCTGATAAAGTGGTAACGCACGTTGATGTGCTTAGTCCTTTCATGAAAAACATGATTCCGCGATAAGTGAATCGCGCCCTGATTATCACAATTAACTGCAATAGTGTTAAGCTCCACGCCCAACTCTTCTTAGAGTCCCCTTAGCCAAATAGCTTCTTTCACAGCCTCCGTAAGGGCCATATACTCCGCCTCTATAGTTGAAAGAGCCACCACGTGTTGTAGCGTTGCCTTCCAGCTTACAACACATCCCTGTACTAAAACCGCGTAACCCGTGATTGACCTACCTTTATCCGGATCCTTAGCGTAGTCTGAATCAACAAAACTTGTTATGCCCACATGGTTGCTACGATCTGTCCCATACACCAAACCCACGTTTGTAGTACCCCGCAAATATTTCAAAATCCACTTCACTGCTTCCCAATGCTTTTTACCTGGATTCGCCAAATATCTGCTAACAACACTTACCGCATACGCTATGTCTGGCCTCGTGTACACCATCAAGTACATTAAGCTCCCAACCGCATTTGCATATGGCACCCTACTCATCCTTTCAACATCACAATCCCTAACCGGACAATCTTTCAACGACAGCTTGAAGTGCCCATCCAATGGCATCTTAACCGATTTCCCATTGTCTATTCTATAATTGTTTGAAATCTTAGAAACGTACCCGGATTGTGACACCCTCAGAATCTTGCGACTCCGATCCCTGATGATCTCCATACCAAGAATCTTCTTTGCTTCCCCGAGCTCTTTCATGTCAAACTCCTTTTTAAGCAAAGACTTGATAGACCCAATCTCAGCCTTGCTTTTACAAGCAATCAGCATATCGTCTACATATAATAGTAGATAGATATACTCACCTGGTGCATAACTCCTGTAATATACGCAGCTGTCGTAACTGCTACGCTTGAACCCGTTGCTCAGCATGTACTCATCAAACCTCTTATACCATTGCCTAGTTGACTGCTTCAAACCATAAAGGGATTTCTTTAACAAACATACCTTGTTACCTTGTTCATAACCCGGTGGCTGCCTCATGTAGATCACTTCTTCAAGATTCCCATGTAAAAATGCCGTCTTTACATCAAGCTGCTCTAGCTCATAATCTCTACACGCAGTCAATGCAAGTATAACCCGAATAGATGTGTGTCGAACTACCGGCGAAAATACTTCATTATAGTCAATACCTGCCCTTTGAGTGAATCCACGAGCCACCAACCTTGCCTTGTGCCTAGGCTTTTGAACACCTTCAATCCCTTCCTTTATTTTGAACAGCCATTTGCAGCTCACCTGCTTTTGCCTAGCTGGATGATCCACTAACTCATAGGTCTCATTCTTCTTGAGAGAATCCACCTCTTCATCCATAGCAGCATTCCACTTAAATTTATCTTTACAAGTAACTGCCTCCTGGTATTTCAATGGTTCATGAATATCTTCTTCCTCTGCTGCAGCAAACGCGTAAGCAGCCATATTACTCTCATCCCAAAACCTCAAAGGTTTCGTTCTTGTCCTTGGCTCTCTATCCCGAACCAACTGATAATCTGTGAGATCCGGTGTTTGATCATGATCCTGATCCCCATCATCTTCATCATCGTCATCTTCCTGACCATCAATCAGATCTTCCTCAAGCGAATGATTATTTAACCTCTGCAGTTCCACCTCAACCTGTAATTCCTCAACAAACTTATCAGTACCTGCACCAGAATCCTTCAACGTGTCTTTGTACATGACACTTTCATTGAAGACCACGTTCCTACTAGTGACTATTTTAGGTGATTCATTATCGAGCCTATATAGCCTGTACCCCTTCACACCTTCAGGATACCCCAAAAGAACGCATTTTACGGCTCTCGGCTTGAGCTTACCTTGTTTAACGTGTGAATATGCGACACAACCAAAAATCCTCAACATCCCATAATCACTTGGATGTCCCGACCACATCTCCATAGGTGTCTTTTTCTCAATCGTTGTCGATCGTGACCTATTTATAAGATATGCGGCCGTACATGTCGCTTCCGCCCAGAAGGTCTTGGGCAATCCAGACTGAATTAATAAGCAGCGTACCTTATCCATGAGAGTTCTATTCATCCGTTCTGCTAATCCATTCTGCTGCGTCATCCCGGAAATTGTCAAATGTCTAGCAATCCCACTCTCACTACATAGCTGCTCAAACTCCCAGTTACAGAACTCAAGACCATTATCCGTCCTAAGCTTCTTAACCGTCCTCCCAGTCTGATTCTCTACTAACTGCTTCCACTCTTTGAACTTTCCAAATGCTTCGTGTTTGAACCTGAGAAAATAAACCCATACCCTCCTGGAATAATCATCAACAATAGATCAGAAATACCTCTTACCTCCCAATGATTCCACCTGAGACGGACCCCATAAGTCTGAATGAACATAGTCTATCACTTCCTGAGTAGTGTAGCTTCCTACACCGAAACTGACTCAATGTGACTTTCCCAGAACACAATTCTCACAAAAATCGAGCTTACCTAGACTTTTCTTGCCAAACAACTCTTGCTTTTCCAGCACCTGTAGTCCCGCCTCACTGATATGTCCCAGT
This sequence comes from Artemisia argyi, assembly GCA_030686995.1. Classification (NCBI taxonomy): domain Eukaryota; kingdom Viridiplantae; phylum Streptophyta; class Magnoliopsida; order Asterales; family Asteraceae; genus Artemisia; species Artemisia argyi. Next base: position 134,551,675 of record CM060684.1, on the reverse strand, counting down.
CTTTTGTGCCAAACCTGCGCAAGACTGTCTTTTTCTTCAACACTAGCATTAAGCTCACCCGCCACTGCATGGCCATCCAAAGAGTATACGCAATTATCCCTTCGGGTTCCAGATAAAATAACCCTGGAACCATTAATCACCTTGATTTTTCCCGACTGCATTTTTACGGTATATCCCGCTTTTTCAAGAGTTCCCAGCGATATCAAGTTTCTTTTCAATTCAGGAATATACCTAACATTGTTTAATACAAAACTTGACCCATCTTTCAGTTGTAACTTGACCTTGCCAATACCTCTGATCATGCACTCCCTGTTGTCACCCAACAATACCCTACCCCCATCGCATTCCAGAAAATCAAAAAATATATCTAACCTGGGTGTCATGTGGTATGAACCTCCTGAATCCATGATCTAATCTAGTAGAGCCTCTGCACTCATAACCATCATCACCTCAGAACCGTCATAAATTGAACCACTGGAGCTTGGCTGATCATCTTTCTTGACAAAACCATTTGACTTCTTGCGATTATTCTTCGGATAGTTTCTCTTCAAGTGCTCCTCAGATTGACAAATATAGCACTTGAGTCTTCCACCTCGAGACTTCGATCTTGACTTTCCCCTAGACTGATGCGAATTCCTGCGATCAGTTCTTCCCCTCACATATAACCCTTCACCATCATCCCCCTTCGCCTTAGACCTTTCTTTGATTTCCTTTGAATTCAGTGTGGCCATCACATCCTCCAAAGTCAAAGCTTCCCGTCCATAGAGCAAGGTATCCACAAAGTGTTCGTATGATGCTGGTAAAGAAGTGAGTAATAATAAAGCAAGATCTTCTTCCTCGAATTTTACCTCAATATTTGCTAAATCAAGAACGATTTTGTTGAACTCATCTATATGCTCAGAAATCGTACGTCCAGCCGGCATGTAGAATGTATACAACTTCTTCTTAAGGTAAAATTTGTTGGCCAAGGACTTTTTCATGTACAAAGTCTCAAGCTTGGACCAAATCCCCGCTGCAGTCGTCTCCCCGGTAACCTCTCTCAGAACCTTGTTACCTAAACACAAAATCATGGCACTGTGAGCTTTCTTGTTTAGCTCAGCTTTCGCTGTAGCATCCATATTCGCGGGTAAAATCTCCAGAGCTGCTTCACATCCATGTTGGATTAATAAAGCACACATCTTGACTCTCCATAACTCGAAATCACCAGTTCCATCGAATTTCTCGATCTCAAACTTGGCTCCCATCATTCTTTAATCCCTTTATTAATTTGCTAAACCTTATGAAAAATCTTCACAATCACAAACTAACAAAGTCCCTTGTGCAACAATAACTCTCTTCAAAAATAACTCTTTTGTTTAAATAAACAAAAAATTAAATAATCTTTAATTATCCTAACTTTTATTAAATAATAATAATAATAATCTTTACTATTATTAAATAATAATATTATTTATCCTATCCTGTTGACTTTTTCCTTGCTCCGTATATATCAATAAAAAAACTGTTATCCTCTTCTTCGTTTATTCGCCGACAACAAAGAAAAAAGAACCAGATCCGAAAAAATCAACACACCCTGTCGATCTGTTGCACCTTGTTGTTCTAAATCGAAACCCAAAACAGAAAATACCTTCTGCTTCTTCCAGAAAAACAAACAGCAAAAACCCTTCAATCGATCGATCATAGATTACTAGCGAAACCCGTGAACCTAGGCTCTTGATACCACTTGTAGGATTCGACAACCTACAACCCCGATTACTAGAGCGGATAACTCGACCGTGAAGATAAGATGTCGACAGGAAAAGCTTTGCACAAGTAAGTACCCTAATCGACTTTGATTAGTATTGAAAGAATGCGTACCAAATCCGTCCCCCCCTCACCTCCTTTTATAGAGACAAGGGGGAGGGTAAACCGACTCTAACAAGACTCATAGTCGGCTGTTACAAGGACACGGGTTGGGCTTGGGACACAAGCCAACCAAACTGACTCCTACTTGACTAAGATAAATTTAAGCTTAATACTCTAACCCCTAGACTTATTTATAATCTAATATAGAGACTAATATCATAACACTATCTAACCAATATTCACAACTAATACACAAATGGATGAATACTATACAAGTGATGATGCACAAAAAACTTGGATGTGGAGGTCACAACAAGTTGTAATACTTCTTGTCTTGAAGGATTGAAATATTCTTCTCTTGCACTTGAAAGGTTAAAGCTTGGATCACTTGGAAACAAAAGCTTATGATCATATGATCAAAGAGTTTAAGAGAATGGTATAGAAGATTTAGATAAGAAAGTTTATAGTGCAAAAGGTGAGGAAAAATGCCAGATTTGAGCAAGTATTTATAAGGGAAAAAAAAATACTATTTGGGAGCGTGGCCGGTCCCCTTAATACTTAAGGGGGCCGCCTAACAAAAAAAAAATTTTCTTCAGAATTTTTCGTCTTTTTGTGGCGAAGGTTTTAGCTGAATAATCTAGCCGTTTTTTGGGTAGAAATTTGAATTCAAAATATTTATTTTGAATAAAACATTTTTTATAAATACAAAAACATTTTGTATAGGTTTGAAAATGTTTGTCCCATTTTATAAAAAATATAAGGTTTGTAAAAATAAAAATTCCTTTGAACATAGAATGCAATAAACACTTTGTTTATTTATACCTTAAGTGATTTAGATGTTAAGAGAATATTTACCACTAAATACTTGTTTACGACATAATTTTTAGCTCAATGGGTTTACATTTTGTGATTATCAAAACATAGAGATATCGATAAATGTTAATAATGTTTTTAGGCATTATTTATATCAACAATATAAATTCACATTTTTTCACTTTATTACGTTTTTGTCTGTTTTCACATGTTTATATACGTTTTGTTCGTTTTCGTCTATTTTTCATACGTTTTCGTCAATTTTTTATGCTTTTGTCTGTTTTTATGTTTTTTTTCCGTTTTATACGTTTTTGTCCATTTTTTAACGTTTTTGTCTATTTCGTCCGTTTTTATACGTTTTCGACCGTTTTCATACGTTTTCTTCTGTTTTATACGATTTTGACCGTTTTTATACATTTTCGTTTGTTTTCAGACTTTTTTGTCCGTTTTCATATGTTTTCGTCTGTTTTCATACATTTTCGTCCGTTTTTTTTTACATTCTCATCTGTCTTCAGGCGTTTTTGTCTGTTTTCATACGTTTTCTTTCATTTTTTTACGTTTTCGTCAATTTTTATACGTTTTGGTCCGTTTTTATACGTTTTCATTCGTTTTCTGTCCGTTTTCATACGTTTATATACGTTTTCATAAGTTTTCGTCCATTTTTATACGATTTTGTCCGTTTTTATACGTTTTCGTCCATTTTTATACGTTTTTGTCTGTTTTCGTACGTTTTCATCTGTTTTCATTCGTTTTCATCCGTTTTCTTACGTTTTCTTACGTTTTCGTCTATTTTCATACGTTTTCGTCCATTTTTAAATGTTTTTGGCCATTTTCAGACGTTTTCATATGTTTCTGAATATCAAAAGTATTATTCTTTGATACTCAGAATATCACAAGTGATATTCTGAATATCAAATGTGATATTCTGAATATCATAAGTGATATTCTGAATATCATAAGTGATATTCTGAATATCATAAGTGATTTTCAACTAATGTTTGTTACATGAAAATCACTTGTGATATTCAGCATGTCATAAGTGATATTCAGAAGATCATAAGTGATATTCAGACAATCACAAGTGATATTCAGAAAATCACAAGTGATATTCTGAATATACAAGTGATTTTCAACAAATGTTTTGTAACATAAAATCACAAGTGATATTCTAAATATCACAAGTGATTTTCAACTAATGTTTTATAACATGAATATCACTTGTAATTTTCTGAATATCACTTGTGATATTCAGAATATCACAAGTGATTTTTACGTTTTTTTAATTCATATTTTTTTACTTTCTTACGTTTTCGTATGTTTTCGTTCATTTTCATACGTTTTCATGATATTCCGAAACGTATGAAAATGGACGAAAACATAAGAAAACAAACGAATGCGTATGAAAGAGTAAACACACACCTGAAAACGGACGAAAATGTATAAAAGTGCTGAAAACATATGAAAAAGACGAAAACGGACAAAAATACATAAAAACGGACGAAAACGTTTAAAAATGTGTGAAAACGAAAAAAAACGGACGAAATCATATAAAAATAGACGAAAACGTTTAAAAATAGACGAAAACGTGTAAAACAGACGAAAATGCCTGAAAACAGATGAAAACGTAAAAAATAGACGAAAACGTTTGAAAACGGTTAAAAACGTTTGAAAACGTATAAAAATTGCCGAAAACGTATGAAAATGGACGAAAATGTTTGAAAACGGACAAAAATGTACACTAACGGACGAAAACAGACATAAACGTCTGAGTATCACAGAATATCACTTGTGATATTCAGAAACATATGAAAATGTTTGAAAATGGCCGAAATTTTCTTAAAACGGACGAAAACCTATTAAAATGGACGAAAACGTAAGAAAACAGACGAATATATAGGAAAATTGACGAAAACATCTGAAAATGTAGAAAAACGGATGAAAACGTCTATAAACGGAGGAAAACGTAAGAAAATGAAAGAAAACGTATGAAAATAGACGAAAACAAATGTAAACGTATGAAAACGGATGAAAACGTATAAAAACGGACAAAATCGTGTAAAAACGGATGTAAATGTTTGAAAACGGCAAAAAACGTAGATAAACATATGAAAGTTGACAAAAACGTCTGAAAATAGACGAAAACGTATAAAAAGCGGATGCAAATGTATGAATATGGATAAAAACGTCTAAAAACGTATAAAAACTGCCGAAAATGGACAAAAATGTCTGAAAACAGGCGAAAACGTAAAAAAACAGACGTAAATGTAAAAAACAGACGAAAAGGTATAAAAACGGACGAAATCGTCTAAAAATAGACAAAAACGTAAAGAAACAGACGAAAACCTATGAAAACGGACAAAAATGTCTAAAAACGTATATAAACATGTGAAAACAGACAAAAATGGACGAAAATGTAATAAGTGAAAAAACGTGAATTTATTAAAAAAAAAAAAAAAAAAAAAAAAAAACTTGATTTATGAAAACGTGATTGAAAAAAGCAAAAAAAAATAAATAATAAATAAATAATGACTTACTTAAAAAAAACACGTGATTTAAAGAAAAAAGCAAAAAAAAAAAAAATGTATAAATAAGAAAGAGAAAAAGACAAGGAAAAAAGAAAAAAAAGACATGAACTTATGAATTCAAGTAAAATCTTAGGTTAATACTCACCATTACATCAAACTAGATAGATGGTAGAAATTTGTCCCTTAGTATGCAACAAAAACTTAGTCCCTAAATGAACTTTTATCTAATCTTCATTATATAGACAAAGACATGTTAATAAAACATTAATTAAGATTAGCACAATGGTTTTAGCATTTGGTGTTTGACCTCAATGTCCTAGGTTCAATTGTTTATTATTTTTATCATTATCATTTACAGTATAAAGCTACAATAGTGGCAAGAGAGTGAGTAGGGGTAGCCATTTCCCATATTCTTCTGTATTTTAACATATATATATATATATATATATATATATATATATTTTTTTTTTTTTTTTTTAAATTAGCTTTTAATTTTATTAAAAAGTTAATTTACACATATCACATTTTGTCACAAATATATATTTGTTACAAAAAGTATGAAATCAAAGAAAGTTCGCTAATAAATTAAGCATCTTTTTAGTATTAATTATTGTTAAATATTTTTGGCTTCTTATATGGTCTATGGAGACATGAAATTTTCATTATAATGCGACTAGCTACTGACGAGTTAGAAATGTAGCTTGTAACAAATATATATTTGTTATAGAAAGTATGAAATCAAAGAAAGTTTGCTAATAAATTAAGCATCTATTTGGTATTAATTATTGTTAAATATTTATGGCTTCTTATATGAAGACATGAAATTTTCATTATAAGGCGGCTAGCTACTGACGAGTTAGAAATCTAGCTTGTATGTTGCATGTTTTAATTGAATACATGCATATGCATATTTATTATTGCACAAATCCCTTATATTTATTAGTTTACACAAATGGCCCTAAATGGGCTGGTTCGGTTCATAAAATTCTTTGACGAAATCTAACCGGACGTAAATGAATAAAGAATACGGCAAATATCTTAAACACAAAAATTAGAAACAAAAAGAAAGAGAGTGAGTAGGGGTAGCCATTTCCCATATTCTTTTGTATTTTAACATATTTTCTTTAAAATTAGCTTTTAATTTTATTAAAAAGTTAATTTACACATGTTAAAAGTTATATTCTCATCACATTTTGTCACAAATATATATTTGTTACAAAAAGTATGAAATCAAAGAAAGTTTGCTAATAAATTAAGCATCTTTTTAGTATTAATTATTGTTAAATATTTATGGCTTCTTATATGGTCTATGGAGACATGAAGTTTTCATTATAATGTGGCTAGCTACTGACGAGTTAGAAATGTAGCTTGTAACAAATATATATTTGTTATAGAAAGTATGAAATCAAAGAAAGTTTGCTAATAAATTAAGCATCTATTTGGTATTAATTATTGTTAAATATTTATGGCTTCTTATATGAAGACATGAAATTTTCATTATAAGGCGGCTAGCTACTGACGAGTTAGAAATCTAGCTTGTATGTTGCATGTTTTAATTGAATACATGCATATGCATATTTATTATTGCACAAATCCCTTATATTTATTAGTTTACACAAATGGCCCTAAATGGGCTGGTTCGGTTCATAAAATTCTTTGACGAAATCTAACCGGACGTAAATGAATAAAGAATACGGCAAATATCTTAAACACAAAAATTAGAAACAAAAAGAAAGAGAGTGAGTAGGGGTAGCCATTTCCCATATTCTTTTGTATTTTAACATATTTTCTTTAAAATTAGCTTTTAATTTTATTAAAAAGTTAATTTACACATGTTAAAAGTTATATTCTCATCACATTTTGTCACAAATATATATTTGTTACAAAAAGTATGAAATCAAAGAAAGTTTGCTAATAAATTAAGCATCTTTTTAGTATTAATTATTGTTAAATATTTATGGCTTCTTATATGATCTATGGAGACATGAAGTTTTCATTATAAGGCGGCTAGCTACTGACGAGTTAAAAATGTAGCTTGTAACAAATATATATTTGTTACAAAAAGTATGAGATCAAAGAAAGTTTGCTAATAAATTAAGCATCTTTTTGGTATTAATTATTGTTAAATATTTATGGCTTCTTATATGGAGACATGAAATTTTCATTATAAGGCGGCTAGCTACTGACGAGTTAGAAATCTAGCTTGTATGTTGCATGTTTTAATTGAATACATGCATATGCATATTTATTATTGCACAAATCCCTTGTATTTATTAGTTTACACAAATGGCCCTAAATGGGCGGGTTCGCTTCATAAAATTCTTTGACGAAATCTAACCGGACGTAAATGAATAAAGATATGATGTAAAAGGGTGCAAACGTTCACTAAGAAAGATGATTAATGAAATAGGTGTGTCGTTGGTGAATAAATGAATATTTTGTCGATTAATATACGTGGTTCCAGGAAGAGAAAGAAACGTGTGTGGATAAAAGATTTATGTTTCAAACATAGTATTCATTTTCTTGGCGTCCAAGAGACTAAAATGACAAAATTGGAACTTTTCCAGCTTAAATCTATGTATGGAAATTTCAAATTCGATTACGCCTGTAGTATGGCTAGGGGTAGATCCGGGGGTCTAATTACCATGTGGGATCCTAGCGTTTTCATAAAAAATAGAATTTGGTGCAATGATAACTATGTTATTGTGGAAGGTAAATAGAAGAATTCGTTAGATGACTACTTTCTTATCAACGTTTATGGACCGCATCATCAACCTGAGAAGTCAAACTTGTGGGAATTTCTTCACTCTTTTATCCAGAATCACAACGGCAAAATTATTCTTTTTGGTGACCTAAATGAAGTTAGATGCGAGACAGAAAGGTTTGGCTCCTCTTTTTCTAGTAGTGATGCCGCGATCTTCAACTCTTTTATACAAGATGTTGGTTTAATTGATCTCCCTATGGGAGGTAGATTGTTCACATGGATGAACAAATCCGGTTCCAAGTTAAGCAAGTTAGACAGGTTCCTGATCTCAGATAGTGTTCTCCTCGCACATGCTAATCTACAAGTGACTGTGTTGGATAGGGTTTGGTCGGATCACAACCCTATTCTCTTGCATTGCAAGAAAAGCGACTTTGGGCCGATTCCTTTCAAAATTTACCATTCGTGGTTCAATCGAATCGATTTTGATGACGTGGTACAACAGGCCTGGAATAGCTTTTCAACTTTTGATGAGGGCTCCTTTTTGTCCCTGCATGATAAAGTAAAAGGCCTCAAGTCTCATATCAAACTTTGGTTATCCCATACAAAAGAAAATGAAGAGAGTAGAAAGAAATCCATTTTGGCCTCATTGAGGCTTTTAGATGAAAAGATTGACGCGGGCAATGCAAGTGAAGAAGATAGAATGCTTCGAGTTAATACTTGGCACGAGCTTGATAATATAGATAAGTTGGAATCCATGGACTTGCTTCAAAAGGCTCAGGTTAGATGGGATGTGGAAGGAGACGAAAACTCCAAATTTTTTCATGGCATCATAAACTCTAAAAGGCATACACAAATGATTCAAGGTATCTTACATGAAGGTGTTTGGATTTCTGATCCAAGTGCTATAAAGATGGCTTTTCTTAACTTCTATAAGGATAAGTTTTCATGTCATGATTCCTCTATTATTTGTTCCCCTATATCGGATGTAAAACGTCTAAGCGACTCGGAAAGGTTATTTCTGGATTCAATGGTATCTTTGGAGGAAATTAGAAGTGCGGTTTGGGATTGTGGTAGTCAAAAAGCGCCGGGTCCGGATGGTTTTTCTTTCATGTTTGTTAAAAAATATTGGGACATTATGAAGCTTGATATTCAGAATTTCGTGATTCGGTTCTTCACTGCTGGTTCGTTCCCACCAGGTACGAATTCGTCCTTCTTTACTTTAATCCCAAAGGTGTCTAATCCCCTTTATATCAAAGACTTTAGGCCTACTTCCCTTATTGGTTTTCAATACAAGATTGTTGCAAAAATCCTCGCAAACAGGCTTTCAAAGGTCATAGATTCAATCATAAGTCATGAACAATCGGCTTTTATTTCGGGTCGCCAAATTCTTGACGGGCCTCTTATTCTTAGTGAGGTTATCGACTGGTATAAGAAGCGAAAGAAGAAGATATTGTTATTCAAAGTCGATTTCGAAAAAGATTTTGATTCAGTAAGTTGGCGTTTCCTTGACCATATCATGGAAAACCTTGGTTTTAGTAATACTTGGCGTAGATGGATTAAGGCATGCTTAATATCTTCGAGGGCCTCTATTCTGGTCAATGGAAGTCCCACATCGGAATTTTCTTTAAAAAGAGGATTGAGGCAAGGAGATCCTTTGTCTCCTTTCCTATTTATTATCATCATGGAAGGGCTCCATCTTGCTCTTAGGAACGGTTTAAGGGCAAATCTGTTTCGAGGAGTTAAAGTTGGTTCTTCTGATATTCGGCTTTCCCATTTATTTTACGCAGATGATGTCATTATCTTATCCGAATGGAACCAAAGTGATATGGACAACATCATTCGCATCCTCAATGTCTTCTACCTTGCTTCAGGTCTCAAAATTAACATCTCCAAGTCGAATCTTTATGGCGTGGGGGTTTCGTCTGATGAAGTAGGTCGTATGGCTTCAGGTACAGGTTGTTCGGCGAGCTCTCTCCCTTTTTCCTATCTTGGTCTTCCTATAGGTTCGAACATGAGCCGAATCTCGAATTGGAATATCTTGATAGATCGATTCAAGAACAGGTTATCAGGTTGGAAAGCAAACTTGTTATCGTCAGGTGGTCGTCTCACTCTCATCAAATTGGTGCTAGGAAGCCTTGGCATTTATTATTTATCTATTTTTAAAGCTCCTGAAGCGGTTCTTAAGGTCCTCGAGAGTCTTCGTGCCTCATTTTTTTGGGGAGCTACCGGTGACAAAAGGAAGCTTGCATGGATTAAATGGTCTGATATTTTAGCTTCCTTTGATAAAGGTGGTTTAGATGTAGGTAGCCTTAAAGCTTTCAAAAATTCCTTACTTCTCAAATGGAGATGGCGTTTGCTTAAAAGCCCGTCTGCTCTTTGGGTAAAGGTTCTTAAATTTATTCATGGCGAAGAAGCAGGTATAGAGCTTAAAGGTTGTCAAACTAATGGGCTTTGGCCTCGTATAGTTGGTTCCATATATCACCTTCATTCAAGTGGTTATGTTCCCTTGAATTCTATTCGTTTCCAGGTTGGAGATGGTTCTATGGTTCATTTCTGGAAAGATACATGGTTGGGTGATTCTCCTCTTTGTTCTCGTTTTAACAGATTGTTTCACCTTGAGAAGAACCAAAACTGCCTCATTATAGATCGTATTGTCGAAGGCTCTTGGATGTGGGATTGGCATAGGCCGGTGAATGGAGGTAGAACTCTAGCAGATCTCAATAACCTTCTGGCTGAAATAGGTTCGTTGATCATTGAGGTGGATAGAGATTCCGTTGTCTCTTCTTTCTCCATAGATGGATCGTATTCTGTGAGCATCGTTTGGAAGCATATTGATTCATGCATGCTTCCTTCTTCTCTCCCAAACACAAGGTGGTATAAGATTATTCCTCGAAAGGTCAATATCTTTATGTGGCATATGTTTCTTGATAGGCTTCCACATCGCCTTAACCTCTCATCTCGTGGGTTGGACATTGACTCAATTATGTGCCATGTTTGCAACAAGACTGTTGAGTCCAATTCCCATGTTTTTTTCTCTTGTGATACAGCTTCTAACATTTGGAGTCTTGTCCGTTGATGGTGTGGCTTAAATATCCCGATTTTTAATTCCTGTGGAGATTGGGATTCTTGGTATTCTTCATGGAGAGCTTCAAAGGGCGAGAGAGATCGAGCTTATGTTATTTTCGCTTCCACATGTTGGATGCTTTGGCGTTTTAGGAATAGTCACATTTTCAATCCTCAAGTTATGAGAAAATGTGACATTTTTGATAACATCCGCTGTTTTTCTTTTTCTTTGTTAAAGTTTAGAGGAAAAAATTGTATTAGTTGGACTGATTGGCTTAAATCGCCTTTGTAATGCTAGCGTCTTACTAGTTTTTTTTTTCTTAATAATATGCCGCCGTTCAAAAAAAATGAATAAAGAATACGGCAAATATCTTAAACACAAAAATTAGAAACAAAAAGAAAGTGTTCATGAAACCTTTTGGAGGGTGCGTTTGGTAGCAAGAAATGAAGCCAAAGAAATGGAATTAGTCACGTAAGTGTTCGGTTGTCCAAAGAAATATTTAAGGCGAAGAAATTAGGCATAATTCTTTTGTTTAACATATTTTCCGTTATACATGATTTATTTATGTCCGGTTAGATTTCGTCAAGCAATATTATGAAGCGAACCCGGCTGGTTATGAGCGGCTCTCGGTTCATGGCATGTTGTCAAAATTCTAGTACTCCATCTTTTGCTTACTCCTGTGTCAACTTTTGTCATTTTTTATTTAACAATCCAATACTATTGGTTTATTAGTAGACATTAGTGCCCAAGAATGATCGACTGAGTATCGAGGTTTGGGTTCAAGTTTTGGATCGATTTAAAAACTTGTCAACTTCAACTTTTGCTTACTCCATCTTTTGCTTTCCTCTCCTCACTTCAAGGTTTGTGTTCGATACTCAGTCGATCATTCAGGTTTTCCTCTCCTCAACTTTTGCTTACTCCATCTTTTGCTTACTCCTGTGTCAACTTTTGGCATTTTTTATTTAACAATCCATGAGCACTTTTCTTTCTCAGTCGATCATTCAAGTTTTTAAATCTTATATAGGGCCCAAGAATCAACATTCTCTTTTACAAACAGAAAGTAGTTTTTCCGCCTTTATTTGTTAACAAATATTTTCACCCGCGTGTGTAGATGCTTTAAATGCTAATAAGTTGTTCCCAAAACAACACATTGTAACATAAAAAAGGGAAGATCTAAAAAGCCGAAGATTTCATATCATAAAAATCAAATATCATTTGTACCCAAAACAAAAACAATAATTGTTTGACTTAAAAAAAGAGGTACAAACCTCAAAATAAGTGTGTATTGTAACCTAAAATAGCTAAAACTCATTCTTTTTGGTTGTGCTTCAACCCCAGCCGAAATCAGGCACTTCTCACAATACTTTGTGTTCGTTCATATGTAACCACGATTTATTTAAGTAATTATGTTATATAGTAGTAGTAAACTTAAACATAGATTAGGGGCTTAAGTGTACTTTTTAATTAGATTAGGTGTTAGACATAAACTAGGATTAGTTAGTTTGGAGTGCAAGGCAAGTTAATGTTTCTACCCCTCATCTCTATAAAAAGAGATGAGGGGATGCTAGGTATTCATTCTTCTTGCTCAAATTGTAAGATTTATTGGTTTTAATAAAGAAGTATTCGAGGGTAATAACGTGTGCAATATTGTTGTCGATTCTTTGTAGTCTCTCGTGTTTGCTACTTATGCTTGATACAACTCACGATCTAGTATTCCGCGATCAAACTTCGGTTTGTTGCCGAGGTTTTTCCAACAAGTGGTATAAAGAGCCGCGGTTATTGTGGTCATCGAAGTTCGAGTGCTAGATCAAGGTTTCGAGTTCAACCGAAGTATCGAGGTTTGGGTTCGAGTTTTGAGTCGATCTTTGAAGTAGCAATCAATGAGGAAAGGAAAAAGAAGTTTTAAGGTTTTAATTAAAACCCACGCAAAGAAAATGACAAAAGGTCGGTTTGTTTAGTTCTTGCACGTGAAGTTAATTTTACTAAAAAAGTTGACGAGGTTTGTGGGGTCTTCAAACTCACATGAAGTAATTACTATATATATAATTTGTGGTTTAATACGACGCCGTTCAACATATTACTTTGGGTTTTCGCCTTTTTTTCCCAGCCCATGAAATGGCCCAATATTAGTCCAGGACTCTTTTTTTATTCTTCATCAAACGTTAACCGAATTTTACATGTCTATACCAGGTTTTAGTATACTTTAAACAAAATCAGGGACACATGTCCACGATCGATCTATGTGTCAGGTTTTTTGTGGTCATGCTTTGCCAAAGTACACCAAACTCATGTACCATTGCTTCCATTCCCAATGAACAAGCTTCTTGAAATTTTATAATTATTCATAAATATTACACCTTACATATAAGAAAGAAGAAGAAAAACCTGAAAACATACTTTCAGTAGCTAAAAAAAAAAAAGATACATTGTTCTCTTCAAAAGGTAATAAATCTGCTACTCTTAATGTGCCATATGTTTGCTACTTTCTCTTTTGCAATATACTTTCTGCCATATCACTTTGCATGGTTTACTTTGTTTCCCTGTTGTTGCATTTACTATTACCTGTAGTACTGTTTATTCACTATTAGCCGTAGTGCTTTTTCCCTCCATAGTAGTAGTTTTTTTCCTTTAGATTCAAGTTTTATCACTTGATAGCCTGCTTTATTACTGTCCATATATTATAGTCATCATATACAGCCAACTTTATAATAAGCCATAAGTCACCTTTAATCATGAAAACTAAACAAAAGACAGTTCGCCGTATTCCTTCTCTCAATTGTGTACCTGATTTGGATCTATCCCCGGGTGTTCAAAATGAATCATTGAAAAGAAAGTAACCGATATCTGACCAAATGGATATCGACACATCTTCCAATATGATGAGCAAGAAAATGTGCACAAATCTTACGTATACTGCAACAAACACCGCTTCTTTAAGTTTATAGTTAAATAATCCTGAATCATTGAAAAGAAAGGAAAAGGTATGCAAAGGAATGGATACTCATACATTTATGAAGACTACACCCATGTCACGTTGCCAAAAAACAGTGTAGTCGATGGGATTGCCTACAAAAAAGAAAAAAAAAATAGAAGACTTTTACAAAATGAAAATGCCTGATAATGCATCAACATCGGCTGGAATGCATAGTAAATGTAAGTTTTTTTCAATTGCACTTCTCACATTACTTCAGGTACTTTTTTACAATGTATAATTATTTCTGATGTTTGATACACATTTGTTATTCCAGCAAAACATGATACAAATGCTGCGTCGATTACCAGTTTACAACAACCTAATGCTTCAAATCAAGGTTGTAAATTAGAATTCTGATTTTTTTTTATATTTTAATATATATACAGAAATGATTGACACCTTTTTAACCTTTACCCATCTATTTACCTTTACAGGAGCCAAGGCATGTCACTCAACCTCACATGCAAATGGCAAGAATTTCCGAAGAATTTCAAAGAATTATACACCTGCCAAATACACGCAAGTAAACAGAGAAAGTAAAAGGCCACTTATGCAACCAAATATACAGAAAAATGGTGAAAGACACAGTAAAAGGCCACACTTTATTGAATGTAAATCCTCAAACATATTTCAATAGAAATAGTATTAAAGTTACAATTTCTATATACTCATACAGATTCTAACTACTGTTACAGCTAAACATACAAATATAGATGGCACAAATGTTTATGCTGCCGCAAATAGTATCCAATCCAGATGAAGTAGACAAGGTATAGTAAATAGTTACTATATTTAGTTATCCATTCAGTTCAAGCTTTTCCGTTGATATTTTTCAGAATAACCACTTACTTATTATTGTACATAATTCAGAACTTTTTATGTATTTATTATAGGTCCGCCATCCACATATATTTCCATGGGCAGCTGTAACCAAGTATGTAAACATTGCAAGGCTTTGTTTTGGTATAATGAACGAATAAAAAGTGGGAGCCGAACACATCCAGAATACCATAATTGTTGTAACAATGGTAAAGTTGTGTTACCTACACCTAAAGATTACCCACAGTATATAAAAGAAGTCTTCAATGACAGACATTTCATGGAAAACATACGCGCTTATAACCAAATGTTTGAAATGACATCTCTAGGCGCAGACATAGACGAAAGTATCAACAGAGGAAGGGGCCCTTACGTATTCAAAGTTTCAGGCAAGATTTATTGTTGGATAGGGAGCATGTGTCCTACAGACAACAAACAACCAAAATTTTTGTAGCTCTATATCTATGATACAGCAAACGAAGTAGATAACCGTTTGGAAAAGTTTAACAATAGCAGCCATAGATTGAGGCGAGATGTTGTCGAGAATTTGATACATGTTTTAGACAGCAACAACAAGTTAGTCAAATTATTTAGGACAACACGTGATAAGATAGAAGCTGATAATGTGCCAGATTTGAAAATTAGATTATTTAGTGTTGTTGGCTCTAAACAACATGAACTTCCAGCAGGCGATTGTCTAGGTGCAATCGTTTTTTAAGGATGGCCGGATGTTGGGACAGATTATGATATCATTATTGAATGGCGAAGCGGTCAACCACAACGTATAGACAAATTGAATCCTCACTACATGGAACTCCATTTTCCACTTTTGTTAGTTTATGGTGATGAAGGTTATCATCTAAGTCTGAAATTGTTAGATAAAGGAGGCGAAATCCTTGAAAAAGAAAAACAGATGTCCATGAAAATGCACTACGCGTATCAGATCCATAACCGGTTTCAAAACTACGACTTACTTCCAAGAGGAGGCCGCCTTTTCCAAGAATATGTAGTTACTGCATATTGTGCTATTGAACAGTACAGGCTTGACTACATAAGAAACAACCAAAAGGACATCAGGAACGACCACATGTCAGGTTTGTATGACGCAATCTCTCACGGAGATGTTGACAGGTCAGATGTAGGGACGAGGACAATACTTCCAGCTTCGTTTACTGGAGGGCCGCGATACACGTACAACCACTATATAGACGCTTTAGCAATCTGCAGGGTCCATGGCAGTCCATCATTTTTCATCACGTTTACGTGCAACATAGGATGGCCTGAAATAGAAGAGTACATGGAGCAGTTTATGCAACTTACAACTGCAAATAGGCCAGATATTGTTGACCAAGTATTTAAACAAAAGATACATGATCTGGTGACTTTTTTTAAGAGATGTCAGACCATTTGGACATGTAGAAGCAGGTAAACTAATTGTTATACATTTCAACAGTCTTAATGTATGTTGCACTATACTCATTTATCTGACTATAGTTGTTGCCTTTACAGTTCTGTATACTGTCGAATTCTAAAAAAGGGGTTTACCTCATTGTCATCTACTACTGTGGTTAAAAGAAGGTTCACGTGTTAATAGAAATGAAGACATAGACAGATATGTGTCTGCTGAACTCCCAAATCAAACAAGTGACACCGAAGGTCATTGAGTTATCTCAGAGTTCATGCTCCATGGTCCATGTGGTCTGGCTAATCCATCTGCACCATGCATGAAAAATACTGGCGAATGCAGGAAAGGATTCCCTAGACCTTTTTGTGAAGAAACATTTATAGATAAAAATGGATTTGTCCACTGCCGTAGAAGAGATACGCGTGTCATAGCAATGAAACAAATGTTACAGCTAGACAATAAATATGTTGTTCCATATAATAAGTCGATGTGTATGCGTTTCTATGCTCATATTAATGTTGAGTATTGTCAATCGACAATGCTTATAAAATATCTCTTCAAGTATATTTCAAAGGGAACTGACATGATCATCGCACATGTTACAAGAACAATAGGCGACGGAGAATCAACAAGCAATTTTCTAGTAATTGAAGTCGATGAAGTAAAAAACTTTCAAGATGCAAGATATGTAGGCCCACACGAAGCATGTTGGAGAATCCTCGGTTTCGATATACATTCTCAGCAACCAGCTGTTCAGATTTTGGCGGTGCACCTTGAAAATATGCAACGTGTTACCTTTAGATCAGGGCAATCGTTACAAGAAATTGTTGATGATGAGCACAACAAAAGAACGACGTTAACTGAATGGTTACGCTGTAACTGTGAATCAACAGACGGCCATCATCTGACATATTTAAACTTCCCAAAAGAATTTGCTTGGTATTCTACTACCAAGACTTGGGAATGGAGGCGCTACAAAAACAGTTCATCTGTCGGCCGGCTTACATACATACACCCTAGCGCAGGTTATCTATTTTACTTAAGGATGTTGCTATGTCACCAAAATGGTCGAACATCATTCAAACATATATGAACAGTTGATGATCAGCTGTATCCTACAAACAGAGCTGCCTGCGAAGCAATGGGTTTATCAGGCAACGACCAAGAATGGACTATAGCTCTACAAAAAGCATCGATAACAGTAACAGCTTCTCAAATGCGGGCATTCTTTTGTCAGATGCTAATCTTTTGCGTTATAGATTGTAGGCCAATAAAAGCCAGAATCAAACACCTTTTTGGCGGTGTAGTTTGGATTATGGTGGCCTCCCGTGGGACCAGCATGGCAAGCCTTTAGAATATCAGCGGCTTCCTGACCATAAACACACCGCTGGATGACTTGATCCGCGCAGATTCTGAACAAGAAAGGGTCGTTCCAGAAGTAATGTTTTACATCTTTAAAGAGTTTGTTTCTTTGTTGGGACGATATCCCATTCACAACAAAGTTACCCGCATGGTAATTTGCAAAATCGGCAAACCATGGGGTAGTCGAATCTCCACGAAAAGAAACCGCATTGAGGGTTTCGAGGGGAAATGTTTCGTTTATTTCCTTTTTCTCGAAAGCATCTTGGTGAGGGTTTTCAAGACGGGAGAGATGATCAGCAGCTAGGTTCTTGCAAGAGGAGAACCCAACAGAGTAGTCTCGGCTTTGCATCTTGTTTTACAAAGAGATACTTCAAAACCGAGTGATCCGTATACACTATGCACTTGGTCAAGATCAAATATGGCCGGAATTTTTCAAAGGCATACACCACTGCTAATAATTCTTTTTCAGTGGTGGTGTAATGACTTTGAGCCTCGGTCATTGTTTTGCTCGCATAGTGTATCGGCTGGAAATGTTTTGATTTGCGTTGCCCCAAGACTGCCCCTATTGCATAATCACTCGCATCACACATGAGTTCAAAGGGCAAGTCCCAATCGGGGGCAACAAGAATCGATGCCTCAGTAAGCTTTTTCTTTAATGTTTCAAAAGCTTCGATGCACTCAGGGGAGAAGATAAAAGGAGCATCCTTCTCGAGGAGATGGGTCATGGGCTGGGCAATTTTAGAAAAATCTTGAATGAACCTACGATAGAAACCGGCATGACCCAAAAAGCTCCTAACACCTTTGACGATAGTGGGATGAGGTAATTTTGCAATGACATCCACTTTGGCTCTGTCAACCTCAATCCCGTTCTTTGAAATTTTATGGCCGAGGACAATGCCCTCTTTGACCATAAAGCGACTCTTCTCCCAATTTAGACATAACATTGTGTCTTCACAACGTTTGAGCATGTTGTCTAAATGGGAGAGACATGATTGAAATGATTCCCCAATGACCGAAAAATCGTCCATAAAGACCTCCATAGTTTTCCCGATCATGTCGGAAAATATGGCCATCATACATCTTTGAAACGTGCCCGGAGCATTACATAAACCAAATGGGATACGTTTATAGGTAAACGTTCCTTAGGGGCATGTGAAAGTGGTCTTTTCCTGATCCTGCGGATCAATGGTAATCTGAAAGTAACCCGAGAAACCATCGAGGAAGCAATAATACTCATTTCCCGCTAATCTCTCGAGTATCTGATCCATAAAGGGCAGAGGAAAATGGTCTTTGCGGGTGGCGTCATTTAACTTGCGATAGTCAATGCAGACACGCCAACCCGTAACCAATCGAGTTGGAATCAACTCGTTCTCTTCGTTAGTGACAACAGTAATGCCACCTTTTTTAGGAACACAATGTATGGGACTAACCCAAGGACTGTCCGAGATAGGGTAAATCAGACCGGCATCAAGAAGTTTTAAAACTTCTTGTTTGATGACCTCATGAATTTTTGGATTCACTCTTCTTTGTTGTTGGACTGCTGGTTTGAAGTCATCCTCCATTAAAATTTTGTGGGTACAAAATTCGGGGTCAATGCTCTTGATGTCGGAGAGTCTCCAAGCAATTGCTTGCTTGTGTGACTTCAAAACCTTTATTAGAGCATCCTTTTCCTCAACACTTAAATCTTTAGCAATTATAACGGGTAATTTATCATCACCCTCCAGAAATGCATATTCAAGATGAGGCGATAAGTCCTTGAGCTCGACCTCAGGAAAATCATCAGTTTTCTCAACATATTTGATTTCCTGATTATGAAGTGTTTGTGGTAGAACAGGAAGAGGAGAGGGATCTTCGTTTAATAATTTTTCAAGTAGGAGAATATCCCTCTCGGGGTCTATCTCTTGGTTATCGATTCCATCGGGAATCGAATCACTTTTCAGAAAGGCCTCAATTTCTTCTAAGACGAAGGCACCTTCCTCAAACGGAGTGAGGGAAGGAGAAGAATTGGCAATGATGGGATGAGAAGATGGAGTGAAGTTTTCACTCAAAGAATTATCATTGAAACCTAAAACCTCTTGAGCGTACTCCTCCGTAGCAACATCGATGACATCTATTCGGTTTACCGATTCAGAGTCATAATTAGAGGAGTACCTCGAAGTTTGATCGAGGTTGAAGGTGATGGCTTCCGTTCCAACACGCAATGTGATCTCTTGCTCAAATACATCGATGAGAGCACGCCCAGTTCTAAGGAATCCCCTTCCAAGAATTAGAGGGACCCTTGAATCGGCATCAAAGTCAACAATCACAAAATTTACCGAAAAATGGAACTTTCCCACTTTAACGAATACGTCCTCTACAATGCCAAGTAGACGTGAGATTGAATGATTGGCAAGCTCTAAAGTCATGCACATGGGAGTGAGTTTGGGAAGAGAGAGTTTCTTCCACACAGAATATGGCATCGGGTTAATGCTAGCACCTAGATCGGCCAAGGCGAAGCATTCAACCATACCCAGAAAAACACATGGAATGAGAAATTTTCCAGGGTCTCCAAGCTTCTCGAGAAGCTTTTTCAAAAGAACTGCTGAGCAGTTCTCATTCAGAGGAGTTCTAGCCATCTCGAAGAGTTTTTCCTTATTACTTAACAGATTCTTGATTGTTGATGCAAACTTGGGCATCAAGAGAATAGCATCCGCGAAGCTAATATCAAAGTGCAAATCATGAAAGATTTGGAAAAATTTATCCATTTGGTGACTAGCCTTTTCGCAGAGCTTTTGTTCATTGAGACGTGATGGATAAGGAATAGAAGTTTTGGATTTAGGGTTGTCCACTGGAGTTTCTAGTGGTTCAAAGACAACTCCAGGCTTACATCTGGTTTCTGGAATAACCTGAGGTTGGACGTGTGCGGTACTTCATGATCTAGGAGTTTGCACTTTGTCCGTTGTCACCTAAGGTTCATGTTCCACTACCTTTGGAGGAGAGGAAGAAGAGGTAGTAGGAATCACAGGTTCATCATATGAAGCACCACTTCTTGTTGTGATCACCTTAGCATCACCCCTCGGGTTAGCGATCGCGTTGCTCGGAGGTGTTCCAGAGCCTGAGGGTCGATCATTTAAAGACTTCTTGATTTCAGAAATCTGGCTTACCAACAACTTGTTCATCTCTTCTTGGGATTTCATAAATTGCTTTAACAACTCATCAGATGAAGGCCCAGTAGGAACAATAGCTTGAGGTAGATTATTGAAATTTTTAGCACGATTGTTTTGGTTGGGACCTTGGTTGAAATTTCCTTGATTTTGATGTTGGAAATTTCCCTGATTCTGGTTGCTATTTCCATGAAAGTACCCGGGATTGAAATTACCCTGACCTTGGTTTCGATAAAAAGTTTCCTTGATTTTGGAAACCTTGGTTTTGATTTTGAAAACCGTGACCCTGATTGAAGTTACCATGGTTTTGAAAACCTTGGTTCACTCTATTTTGATTTTGGTTACTGTTTCGGACATTTTGGTTTTGATTAAAACCGGGAGGTCCAGGGTAGTGATGAGGACGATAGTTCGGGTCTATAGGAGGGCGGTATTGATTGCCTCCTTGATTTTGGAACCCGGCAACAACATCAGCTTCATATGGAGTACCATCGGTAGCTGTGCAATTGTAGTAGGCATGCGGCCCACCACAAGTCGCACAGACTTCTACTTTTTTAACCTCAGCAGGTGGAGGTGTTTGTGGAAAAGAAACTTTCTTTTGTTGGGCGAGAACCAAAGCTTGAATAGCTTCAGTGAGCTTGTCAATCTTAGCATCCGTGCTAGACTGACCCACAGAAGATGAAGTAGAAGGACCCGCATTGATTTGAGAAACAACCGGCTTGCTTCGTGTAGAGCGGACCTTGGACTTGTTTTCTATGATTTCCAAAGCTTCTTTGGTGGTTCTACTCAAGAAGTTACCTCCCGCGGAGGCATTGAGAGAATCCTGATCAACTTGGCTCACGCCATTGTAGAAGGTATCGAGTTGCATCAACTCTGAGAAACCATGATGTGGACACTTGTGAAGTAATTCTTTGAAACGATCCCACGCTTCACCAAATGATTCATCATATTTCTGAGTGAACTTGGTGATTTCGTTTTTAAGACTCGTGGTCTTGGAAGGTGGGAAGAATTCATTCACAAATTTTTACACAAGATCTTCCCATGTCTCAATAGATCGAGGAGGTTGTTTTTCAAGCCAAATCCGGGCTTGTCCCTCGAGTGAGAATGGGAAGAGAAGAAGTTTGATTGCTTCAGATGGGACATTCTTGTATTTGATGGTTGACGTGATTTTATTTAACCATCGAATGTGAGCTTGAGGATCGTCCCTCTCAAAACCGTAGAATTGACTTGAGGTTACAAGATTGAGTAACCCGGTTTTGAGCTCAAAATTATAAGCCACGATGGCTGGAACAACAATGGCATCTCCGTAACCCTCGATGGGTGCTTGGAGAAGCTCACACATGGGGCGGTCTTCCGCCATGGTGACAGCAGATGTGACAACAGTACGGATCTCAGATCCGACTGCTAGTACTGAACGTCTACGATGTCTTCTAGGTATTCTTACAAGCTCACGAAATGGGCTAGTGGACCTAAAAGAGCGAGTGCGCATGCACTAAAATACAAACTCACTCAAAACAAAATCGAGGCAAAACGACAGTGAACTTAAACCAATAATCACAAGCATGTGGATTCTTTAAGAAAGGTACACCACTCACAGGGATACAATGGCAAGTTTTGATCTTATGTTTGGGAACTTATTATGTCCACACCCCCAGTTGGCAGGTGTTCTGTCCTGGTTTTCGACGGTTTATTTTTATGTATTATTATTCACAAGAAAAAGACAGATGTTTTTGGGTTTTTGTGTGTAAGTGAAAAAAACTTTTGGAATTATTTTTGGTATCGTCCCGTTATCCAAAATCGTATCTCTTTAAGAATCACCTTAAAAGAAATACGATATAGAAAATGTTACGATCTGTTTTGTTTGTTTTTTTAATTTTTTTTGGTGTTTTAACACTTTAGGAAAGGTGTTAATGACTTTTTTGTGTTTTAATTCAAAAATTTACAAAAGTGATGGTATTTTTACAGTGATGGGGTGAAATAGAACTAATCTCTAAGACGCTGAAGATACGCGCATACCTCCCCGGCAGCGGCGCGAAATTTTGATTGGTGCTAAACAATCAACTTAAATTGACCAAGTAAATGGCCAACAAAGTCAAACTACCTAGACCAATGCTCCGGGTAATATAGGGTATCACCAGGTCGTTAAGTCCCGAGGTGTGAATTGTACTTTAGCGTGCTTGTGATCAGTTGAATTTCATAGGAAAGGGTTATATGATTGATTACGTGAATTTAGATTAAGAAGAAACGTGCTAAATCCTAAAAACGTGTGTTTAAACTGAAAACGGGAACAGACGTACGGGAGAAAAAGTGAAACTGATTAACTAAAAAGGCTATGGATATAAAAATGATATTTTTACAATCCTAATCATTAAAGAAAATTTTTAGAAAAAGAAAAATAATTTTTACACTAATTATATAATTATTATTAATTAAAAACTATTTTTCTAATTACTTTTTAATTAATTAAAATACCCTAAATTATAATTAATTAGGAAATTACACTAGAAAATTGAAAATAAAATTTGGAAAAATTTAAAATACTTGAAAACTAATTTTAAAATTAAATTTGTATTTTTCTGATTTTTAATTAATTTTTATAAATTATTAACTAATTATTAATTATTAAAAACTAAATTAAATTAAGAAAAATACTAAATGATGAGAGAAAAATCTGAAAAAATTACCAAAATTATTTTTAACTATAAGAAACTTGAGAAAAATATAAAAATTAAAATTGCTTATAAATAAGCTGAAGAAATAAGCCAATTGGCTTAAATAGAAATTATCACTTCTATTAAATTAAGTTTTTTTGGATTTTTCTGTTTCACAACAACTTATTAACTGTTTTTAAGCAACTTTTGTGAAGGGGGTATGCTTGGAAACCAGAAATAAGTAGTTTGGTGAGCTTATTTGATTGATAGTTAAGCTCTGGCTTATTAGAACTTTGATTTTGATGAATAAGCTATATAACTGACCCACAAGTCCAAATAAGCAAACAACTAACTATAATAATAAGAAAGAAGCACAAAATATTCAGACAACTATACACAATAAGCTAAAATAAACCAAATAAGCAGTTGGCTTATTGACAGACCAAATAGGCCAAGATGGCCTACCTGCAGCCCTCTGTGGGGCCTTAAGGGAAGTCAGGGGTCCAAAACAAGATTTGAACCCTCAAGAATGATAGGTCAGCTAAAGAATAAGCCAATAATCAAGACTATTGGCTAAATATTAAGCTCTAGGGAAGCTTTGAAAATAAGCTTAAACAACATGTGCTAACAGGTTACTAAGTGAACCAGGCCAATTGCAGGCCTAGGATTTCTGGTCAACTATGGTCAAAAAGTCCAAAAGGAGTACTGATTTGCAAAGTTGGCTTATTGGTGTTTCCAATAAGCCAAGAAGTGCAAGGTGGGTCCTACTATGTAGCAAGATGTAGACCTGTGAACTTGGGTCTCAACACTGATTGACTCAGTGTAAGGTCTGAGGTCAGGGTGAGATGTGAGACCAAATAAGCCAAAACAGATAAGCCAAACCACAAAATAAGCTAAGGACTGGACAATACTACTAGTAAGCTATTTAAAATCCATAGGGTTGGCTGTGGGGCCCACTGGGCAAGTCAGAATGGGACAAAGAAACTGGGTCAATAGCCCTGGTGTAGGGGAGGTTCTTCCCTTACAGCTCACTTTGAGTTTTCACACAAGCTTGTAGAAAAATCACAAAATTAAGCTGTTGCAAGGATTCACTAGATTTAGTGGGATGACTTCAACTGGTAAAAATCACAAGTATTAAATCCAAGTACAAAAAATCTAGACAATTCCTACAAAAAATGGATTTTTCCTGATTAAGAACTTTTGACTTTGTGAAATTTTTAGAGCATTTTGACTTTTATGAGTTTAAACTGAGCTTGGATGATTAATTGATGTTTATAAACCCTAAGTGAAGCTACTTCAAGTAAGCTTAACTAGATTTGAATTAGTTTCAAGGATTTGGCACTTCAAAACACCAACAGTTAAGCTGTTGGTGTGATTTGGTGCAATTTTGACTTTTTTCACTAAAAGCTACCAAGCTTAAGGTTTTACCGAGCTATGTTATCCTTATGAATGAAGTATAACAGACTTTAACCAATAAAAACCACAACAACTTAGTCAAAGCAATACTGCCAAACACCCCTTAAAGTAATATGTTTTGAAGATTTTTAAAAGAAACGACTCCTTTTACACACAACTTGACTAATTACCTTATAATAGGCTAAATTAAACCTAATTAATTAGAATCTAACAGGTAAATACAATAAACACCACTGTTATACTAAAAATGCTTAAAATCAAAAGTTTGGTCTTACAATTGCCTTCCAATGCTGAGAAACTGAAAACCACTTAACCAAGGAACAACCTAATGCTCCTTTGAGCTCTAAACCAAACTCCTTTATCCAATCCTGCTACTGCATCCTTCTTCTGTCTTCCATTTTTTCTTCTTTTTGTTTTATTTTTCTTTTTCTTATTTTTTTCTTATATTGAAGCTGTGTTTGGAATGGTCACAAAAACTTGTAAAGCTTTGTAAAACTTAATTTCTGAGCTTATAATAAGCATATAACAATCATGTAACCTTAGTATAATATTTGAAATACTAGAATTGAACTTGAAAATCAAAACAGAAATTGAACTTAAATCATAACTTTCATTAACTGAAAAGATTGATTACAAAATACAACTAAATATTAAAAACTACTTTGGTACACTAACACTTCCTTCTAAGGCTTACATCCGTTACTACTTATACTAGAAATGGAAAATAAAATCTACAAGTCACATGAGTGCTCCCTGTTGCAATTTGGCAATCCCACATGTATCCTTGTTGACCAACGACCATATCCCCACCATTAATTTGATCATTGCTTCATCCTAGCCTTTGATTTCTTTTTGGTGCCAAGATCAGTTCCTACAAAATTAGTGGTTTAGGTGAAGGTATTAATTGTGGATGGTGGGGGTTGGTTTGGTAGTTGAAGGGTATTAATTGTGGAGGCTGTGTTGGTGAAAAGGTGGAGGGGGGGAGACAGGTTTGCTGGTTTGGGGGGAAAGGGAGGTACGAGGGAGATGGTTTGACCGTTTGTTTGACCCTGTGTTTGACCTTTGACATTTTGACCATGGGTAATATCAAAGGGGTGGGAGTTTTGGGCTTATGGACTGGGCTTGGATTTGGATTAGGTGGTGTTTGGTTTGTAATAACACAAAGGGTCCGGTTTGATTTATTATATCACAAGGACCAAATTTGTAATTTCCTGAAACTTGAGGGCTGAAGTTGTACATTTCCCAAAGTTATCCAAAGGACCAAACATGCCAAGTACCAATAATCTAAGAACCAATATTTCCCTTTTTCCATTTTTCAAAATTCACAGGGACCTTTTCTGCCAATCTTTGAATTTGAGGGACCAAACATGTAAACTTTTGAAACTTTAGACCCAAGTATCATATTTTGTAATATTTAGCTTTCAAAAGACTTGGGTTTACTTTTTTTTCAAAATAAATGCACAGGGACTAATTGTGACAAGTTTTGAAATTTGGGGGACTGAAACTGCCAATTTTGCAAACTTTGATTGTTTTTCATTTGTTTTTACTCATTTTGCACTTAAAACATATAAAACACAATCCCTGTGATATTTTTAGTATTTTGATGCCTTTTTGATTGTTTTTAGATATTTTGCAGCTCAGATTTGACCAAAAATGATGAGTGTTTGAGCACTCATCAAATAGCATAACCGATTTACGAGCTTTTAAAGCCCATTTGAAACCAGTCCTTAAACCTATCCTTTAAGACTAAAATTAACATTCATTTTGGCCCATAAAAACAGATAAACGGTATTTTGATGAACGCTCCTCTTTTGTTGAATATATATATATATATATATATATATATATATATATATATATATATATATATATATATATATATATATATACACACGGAGTATATATATTCAAGTGTTCCCGGTTCTCTTTTTCTTCCATTCGACAATAAACACATCAACAACAACACTAAACAATATTTGGCTGCTACTATTTTTTTTTGTCGATCAAAACAAAAAAGGCGTGGCAAAATCGAATTCGAGTTTTTGTTTATTCTCTGTTCGACTCCAAGGTAACATGATTTTTTTTTCCATTCGATTTATATTTTTTTCTTTTTCTTTTTATTTGTATGCGACCCTTTTTCATCAGCCTAGTCGACCCTTGTACTGGTATAGTCGACCTTGTGTATGTTCCGTTTTGTCAACCCTCATGTTTCCTAATTCGACCAGGAGATAAACGACCCTACAAAGTTGTAGTCGACCACATAAAATCATAAGGTTGAACAACACTAGTTTTTCGACCATATGTTTTGTTAGTTACAGACCTTAATTCGACCTTAGATTATTGTATTGTAATCGACCTATATATGTCGACCCTTGCTGCTATAATCGACCCATTTAAAAAAACTGACATTTCGACCCATAAAACTATTTTGATCGACCCTTTTTGAATGTCATAATCGACCCTAGTTTTCGATCTAATCTGTTTTGATATAACATTGCAATGAGCTACATACGAAAAGTAACATACATGTTCGGTCTACGTATTAAATTCGAAAAACGTTAAAAAATTTTACGCATGCGATATCGTTTTGATTTCAAAATGAAATGTATGAAATAAGGGCCACGTTTGGTTTTTATTTGCTCAAAAGTCCACCAAGCCCACTAAATAACTAAAAAGAGTTTTGACTTGAAAATTAATAAACTAAAAAGTTGTTTTGTAAATTAATGAACTAAAAGGGGTCGAATTGAGAAAGGATAAAAGAGAAGGGGTTAAGTCATAAAATATGTAAACTTGTAATGTTTACACTTTTCTTAAACTTAAGTTGTAATATGTTTTTGACATTAAATGAAATTACATTAGAAACCTTAAATGGTAATATTTATTTCGTCGTTAATTGAATATGAATAGAAAACCTAAATAGAAGTTATTTAACCTAACCTTAAATGGTGACATTTATTTTGCCATTATTGAGACCTTAATGGAAACCCTAAACCTAATAAATTTAATATGTATTTGTAACTGATGAGGCGAAAAATGAACCATTTTTAGAGGGTCATTTAAGCCCGGATTTGAATTTATTTGATCAAATATTGCCCTCAATCGTTCTTTTTGTCATTTTAGGTATTTTTGGAGTGAATTCTGAAAAAGAAAGCATTTTGGACATTTTTTGAGCATAAAAGTGAAGAAAATGGCATAGTCTTAATTTTCCTTGCTGGGAACAGTACCTGACGGCGTCAAGAGGCTTCATGTGACGGCGTCAAGAGTAAACAAGAGGTGGAAGTGGTGACGATCCAGAGAAATCGTGACGGCGTCAAGCTTGGCCGTCATGATTCAAGAAATGTTGACGGCCCAGAGTAGTATTACACATGACGGAGTCAAACTTGGATCTAGGCAATCCGATCTCATTATGGGCGGCGAGTTGACGGCGTCAGAAATTCCTTCTTGACGCTGTCACCCTGTAAAATCTATACATAGTTTTGCAATTTTCATTCATTAGTGTGTAACTTTAGAGGGTATAATCTTGGAGAAACCCTAGCACGAATTTTATTGCTCTTTCAAGGGTTTTTACCCTTTGAAACCTTTTATGTCAATTTGAGATAAGTATCCTTTCAATTCATTCAATATGTCTATGCATTGTTTGAATATATCTTACGCTTGTCTTGAATTCAACATGTTAGGCTAGATCTCTTGTGTGTTTGCTTAGATGTAATGAAACCTAGACGTTGATTATGGGTTGATTGTTTGTTTATAGTTGTTATGGATGAATGATTTCGATGTTAGGCTTAAGAAAACTGACAGACTTCCTATATAGTGACATCCTTGAACGTCTTAAGAAACATAAACCAATGCATACTAGGTTATTATGCTTGTATTTAATGCATGAGCGAATTCTAATGATCCCATGTTAGGAGCTTCTTAGCAGGCTCGACATAGGAGTGAAGTAGGAGCTTATAGAGTTGGGGAAGTACATACTCCACCCCACGAATGGTATTAAGGAATATAACCCGTCATCCACGCAATTGTAACAAGCTATCAACTTGTAAAAGATATCTAGGGAGTAATGAAATCTAAGTAAACACAATTCTCCCTATTATTGTTCACACCATACTAGTAATTAGATTTATTTTCATTTCTGTTATTTTATTTTGATTGCATCTTAGTTATTGGGTTAGTTGACTAGCAACTAATTCCGCCCACTCTTCCAAAAACCCGAGATTTTAATTGCTTTCATAAAAATATAAAAATACAAAAAGAATCATCCGTCACCTTTAGACCTAGTTTTTAGGTTTTCTAATCCTAGCGACACTATTCCTGAGTTGAACGATCAATCCCCCGGTACTTGTCACTATACTATACTACAACGATCAGGTACACTGCCTGGTGGTGGTTGTAAGCATCTCGAGATCCCTCGAGAGGTAAAGCCTGGTGCGATTCCAACGTATCAAGTTTTTGGCACCGCAGCCCGGAGAATAGTTATTGTCTAGGTTAGGCTTTCTTTTTATTAGGTCTACTTGCTAGATTCCTTTCTAGCAAGATTTTATTTTTTATTTTTAGGTTCTCTTTAGTCTATCTTATTTCTTCGTGTCTTTGTTCGTAATCTTTACCATCCGACATCATGGAAGGTGGTAACATCTTTGAACCCATCAACCCACCGCAACAAAACCACCCACAAAACCCACCACTAGCAAACCAACCTCTTAGGCCCCGAACCCTAGGAGAGTATTCCCGTCCTAGCCACCAAGGCTATCGAAACACTATTGAGCTCACTCAAGGAGCCAACGTGTCCCCCTTGCGATCCGACACCATCCGGTTGGTGCAAAGCAGATGTCCATTCCATGGACTTCGTTCCGAAGATCCTAACCAACATCTCAAGGATTTCCATAAAATCGTAGATTCTATACACCTTGATGTTATAACTAGTAAGTCAACCCGATTACACCTATTCCAATTCTCTCTACATGATCAAGCTAGTCAATGGCTTGAACGTTTACCCGCGGGATCCATCACCTGATGGGATGATCTCACCACTCGTTTCCTTGCTCAATTTTTCCCACCGGGGAGAACTACCAAGCTTAGAAATGATATCATGATGTTCCAACAACGTCAAGGTGAAACTTTATATGAAGCATTGACTCGTTTCAAGGACTTACACCAAAAAGTCCCTCATCATGGCATAGATCTTTGGCTCCAAGTCCAAATCTTCTATAACCATATCGATCTCTCCACAAGGCGAACCATTGACCAATCGGTCGGTGGTAAGCTACGTGATCTAAGTGCCGAAGAATCATGGGAACTCATAGATGATCTTGCTCTTTATGACAACGAATGTTGGAATGATCCCCGTGATTTGAACAAAATGGTCAAGGCAATATCTTTGCCTTCGAACAATTCTAGCACTCCCGACCGTAGGATCATGGAACTTGAGGACCAAGTCAAGTTTCTCATGAAATCTTACGAAGCTCCTAAGCCTTCAAGCTAAGTGAACAAAATCACTTCTTCGTGTAAATTGTGTAATGGCCCTCATGAAACTCATAACTGCATGGAGCTTCCAAAACATGCTTTTAAGGAATTCACATCGTCACACGTTGATCGAGGTCCTCAAAACTTTAACGAGGCCTATGAGGCATGGAAGGATAAACCTAATTACAGAGGATACCAAACTCGGAGCGTATCTTTCAATGATTCCCCTCTACTCGAATGGTCCGAGCATTTTCCATCACAGAGCACTCCAAGGCAATGCTATGAAGATGCCTTGCGAATGTTCATTCTCTCTCAAGAATTACAGCTCTCCATGCTCGAGACCAGATTTAGACAACAACAAGCCGATATGAATGACAAGATTTGTAATCTGTTAACTGCTATTAAAGAGCACGCTGTTAACAAACCGATTCAGGCTGAAGAGGTCAAATCTGTTACCATCATGAATCATCCAACCTCTCCTGTGAAAATAAAAAGTCCTAGTAAACTCTTTAAACATCTGTCACTAAAGGTAAGGGACGTGAGGGACCCTGTTAACCCCCTAGGACCAATCCATTTTGTGAATACTATCACCACAATATCTGCTCCTACACTTAACCAGAGCCAACAACCAACTGGAAATAAGGGTCATGAAGTTAAGGATGAAACCTCAGAGCTAGACCACGAATTGGCCAAGAATCCTGCCAACTCATTTGAAGACTCCGTCACGCAAGAGTTAGGCAAATTGGATAAAGCGAAAAAGAGACCAAAAGGGCATATGAAGAATCCAGCAATTTTGGGTAAATCTATTGTGGAGGAACCCGAGAAAAATTTGGTGGATATGACTATAGGGAGTAGTGATAGGATTAAGGGAAGCAACTCTGAAGTTTTCCAGATTTCCTGCACTACTAAGAAGAAGCTCTTAACCGAAACTCATATAGATCCTAACCTCCCTGTCAACATAACCCCCCTTTCCCTTTACAACGAAGCCTTCCCTGAACATACATCGTATGAAAGAATCAATAATGCCAGAAATATAAAAAATTCATCAGTTATGATTGGAGAATTTGTCTATAACATTGACCTCACCGTAGTCGATGACATAGACTCTGTGACTAATCTAAGATTAACCAACCTTGTTCTCGGTATACCATTTGTCGATGAATCGGGAGTAATCCTGGATGAGAAGGATGGTAGTGCCTTATTCACCAATGGCGCCAGGAAGGTGATTTTTCAGAAGCGTAATGAGGAGGTGTACGAGTACCGTCCGTCACTAGAAGGGAATATATATGGACTAAAGGATGGGAGATCGAGGAGGATAAAGCGGCGTGATCCGAATAACCTCAAAATCCCTTGTATGACCGGTCACAAGTATTTCCATAATGTCTACATTAATTTGTTCCTACCTAAGAATTTTATGTCCCTATTCCACTATAACAATATCTGCAGATGGGGAATGATTTATAAAGGAGAAAATATTATTGGTAGAGATCATGAAATCCAGGTATTCGTAGGAAATATGGCATTCACAATGGACTTTACGATTGTGGACAACATTGAGGACTATGTCGACCCAAGGTTGTCACAAATTGTTTTTGGAGCGCCCTTTTGTGAAATCACTAACTTAATTGTTGACGACCGGAACGGAATCATGACCTTCGCTGATGGAATTAGGAGGGTGTCATACCAAACGCCATATAAGAGGAAGGACCGCAAAGGAATTGATTGTGACGGGCTTGATAAGATAGGTTCTCAACTTATCTTATGTGATGAGGATGTTAGGAGAGGATGTAAAAACACTTCTGATTTATCATGTGGATTTTTTAAGGATGTTAGTAAACTTGGATCCAAGTATCGGGAAGATGTCTTTGAGTTTGAAGACCCAAAATACCTGCACTATGAAAGCGATACTGAGATAGGAGATGACCTAGAAAATGAGACCAACGATGAGGTCACGTGATTACCCATGACCATGAGTCTAGCTACAAGACTCGTAAATAAAGAAAAGCGCTTCTTGGGAGGCAACCCATGCTTTGTGTGATTTTTATTTGTTTGATTGTTATCTGTTTCCGTATGCATGCTTTATTTTTATTGTTGGTAGATCATGTTTCAAGACTAAAATTGTGAAAATGCTTTATTTTGTCGTTTGACTTCGTCTTAACTTCATAAAAAGGTATTTCGCAAAAGATAAGTGTAAGGGGAAACCCCAAATATGTTTTTAAGAACAGAATTGATCATGATTCTCCACAATATTAAATGAACATGTGTATTAGTATTTGTTAGAGTCAAATGCTTGTATCGAGTCAAAATGATGTTTTGTAGGATTTTCCAGGAAGTAGGACATAAGTTTTTCCAGAAATTTTCCGGAAACTTAACGTAAAGATTTCTGCAGGTCACTTCTGACGGCGTCATGAGTTAACTCCTGACGGCGTCATGTGTAAAATTCTGGAAATTTTTCTAGTTTTGTTTTTCTAATGGAGTCTTGAAGTTTTTGTTAATTCTTTAGTTTTATAAACTCCAGGAAATCTCCAAACATTCATTCTACAAGCATTATATCTTAATTTGCTTTCTAAGACTTGTTAGTATATATAGATTGTCGCCGATTTTACGCGAGGTTGCCTTGTTTGTTTTCTCAGGTTTAACAGGTTATGTATGACAAGAAGACGATTTATATTTCTGGAACGGAAGCTTTGATTGTTCATTTTCTTGGAGGAAGATCTAACCTTGTTGACACACTATCCACACCGAACGAATCAGGGGAGTATTTGATTTCATTCTTTTGCCTATTTCACTTTTACATTCTTTAATTGAACATTGGGGACAATGTTCATCCTAAGTGTAAGGGGAGGGTAAATGATGATACCTTATAGGATACACTTGCACTTGAGTTTGTTTGTTTGATGGTAGGTGTGTAATAAAACTAAGAGAAATACTTGTTAGTGTAATTTTAGCGCTAAATTTAAAATTTTTTAGAACATTTAGGAGTGAAACTTTAGCCTTAGCAAGCGTCTCATGGATAGGAGATTGTATGACTAGCACAAAACCATACCATTCAGAAAAATTTTCCACCCAAATATGTGAGGTTCGCCTTTAGATTTGATAGGAAAAACATTCATTATTAGTGCTTATGAGTGTACCGGTATCATTTAGATTCTAGAACTTGCGTTCGTGATGCATCCCGAGACCGCTAGTGAGACTACATTCGTGTAGTAGGATTTACTACATGATAAGAGGCATTAGGATCACCCTTGTGTTAAACCCGTATCATAATTACTTGACCATTTAAGTCATATTACTTGGCTAGTAAAGTCAACTAATTTTTCCCACACCTTAGCGTTGTACTCATTTTTAGTACACGAAACCCCTAGTACACCCCTCCGAGCCTATCTTTTCATTTCAAACTTTAAGCATCTTACTTAAAGGAAGAATTTGTTATAACCCACTTAAATGTACACCCAAATCGCCTTAGCCTTCCGTGTATGCACTCATATTTAGTGCATTATTGTTATTTGTTTAAACCCTTAGTTAATTATCTAAATGATTACATGGTTGCTAAGTCGAGTCATATCCTTGTACATATTGTTTTGGGACGATTGGGACTCATGGGTAAAGTACTTGTGTTATGGAGTAATGGGGAAGAACATCATATATTACCCCCATATGTGCGTTAATCTTAAAAGTACTCCAAGTGTTTTATTTATCTTAATTCAAGTCATTAGATTAGTTTATTGTAAAGTATGTAAAATTCTAGTGTAAGGGGAATGTTCATTCCCGATGATGTATTATTTTGGATGGTAGGGTAAGAGTGTATGCAAAAAAAAAAAAATAATAAAAAAAATAAAAAAAAATCAAGAAAAAGAAAAAAAAATATATAAAAAAAAGAAGAAAAGAGAAAAAAAAAAACATACGGACTACCATCCCGTTTCATTCTATGTTTATTTTAAGTGTTTTTGTTTTTTTTGATTTATTAGCTTAAGTCGAGTCTAGTCTTGGCTTAGCAACGCCATATTGTACATGTAATTAACCAAGATGATTAACTCGCCACCAGTAAAGATTGCCTATATCCAACAAAACCGGGTTTTCCATATCCTTACACCTAACGTTATAACCCTTTGAAAGACCTCTTTGATAGTTTATCCTAGGTGCTTACGCCATGTGGTGGAGGTTTGATCCTTTCCCAAGCCTATGGTAATCTATTTTTCTATGACAGGTAGTGAGAGATGTTTTCCATTTCCATATTGTGATATATACTTTATTACACCTGAGAGATGTGAGTATCTAAACACTATTTGTGAGGTGCTAGTGTATGACCTCCGTGCTTGTCTTTGGTCTTTAGTGGAACGATTATTTGTTGTAATTACTTTTATATTAGTGTTAAATTACCCCTAACTTGTATTTTGATTAGAATAAAAGGGCATTTGCTTGAGGACAAGCAAATCTCAAGTGTAAGGGTATATGATGAGGCGAAAAATGAACCGTTTTTAGGGGGTCATTTAAGCCCGAATTTGAATTTATTTGATCAAATATTGCCCTAAATCGTTCCTCTTGTCATTTTAGGTACTTTTGGAGTGAATTCAGGAAAATGAAACATTTTGGACGTTTTTGGAGCATAAAAGTGAAGAAAACGGCAAAGTCTTAATTTTCCTTCTGGGAACAGTACCTGACGGCGACAAGAGGCTTCATGCGACGGCATCAAGAGTAAACAAGAGGTGGAAGTGGTGACGATCCAGAGAAATCGTGACGGCGTCAAGCTTGGCCGTCATGGTTCAAGAAATGGTGACGGCCCAGAGTAGTATTACACATGATGGCATCAAACTTGGATCTAGGCAATCCGATCTCATTATGGGCGGCGAGTTGACGGCGTCAGAAATTCCTTCTTGGCGCCGTCACCCTGTAAAATCTATATATAGTTTTGCAATTTTCATTCATTAGTGTGTAACTTTAGAGGTTATAATCTTGGAGAAACCCTAGCACGAATTTTACTGCTCTTTCAATGGTTTTTACCCTTTGAAACCTTTCATGTCAATTTGAGATAAGTATCCTTTCAATTCATTCTATATGTCTATGCGTTGTTTGAATATATCTTACGCTTGTCTTGAATTCAACATGTTAGGCTAGATCTCTTGTGTGTTTACTTAGATGTAGTGAAACCTAGATGTTGATTATGGGTTGATTGTTTGTTTATAGTTGTTACAGATGAATGATTTCGATGTTAGGCTTAAGAAAACTGGCAGACTTCCTATATGGTGACATGCTTGAACGTCTTAAGAAACATGAACCAATGCGTACTAGGTTATTATGCTTGTATTTAATGCATGAGCGAATTCTAATGATCCCATGTTAGGAGCTTCTTAGCAGGCTCGACATAGGAGTGAAGTAGGAGCTTATAGAGTTGGGGAAGTACGTACGCCGCCCCACGAATGGTATTAAGGAATATAACCCGTCATCCACGCAATTGTAACAAACTATCAACCTATAAAAGATATCTAGGGAGTAATGAAATCTAAGTAAACACAATTCTCCCCATTATTGTTCACACCACATTAGTAATTAGATTTATTTTCATTTCTGTTATTTTATTTTGATTGCATCTTAGTTATTGGGTTAGTTGACTAGCAACTAATTCTGCCCACTCTTCCAAAAACCCGAGATTTTAATTGCTTTCATAAAAATATATACAAAATGAATCATCCCTCACCTCTAGACCTAGTTTTTAGGTTTTCTAATCCTAGCGAAACTATTCCTGAGTTGAACGATCAATCCCCCGGTACTTGTCACTCTACTATACTACAACGATCAGGTACACTGCCTGGTGTGGGTTGTAAGCTTCTCGAGATCCCTCGAGAGTTAAAGCCTGGTGCGATTCCTACGTATAAGTAACCCTATTTGATCACTAAATGGCATTTAAATATGATTTTAAAACCTAAGTTACTAAAAATGGAATGAAACCCTAACTAATATTGTACGAACCATAATCCGTGTAGATTCATTGAAGAAGACGTAACGTTGTCCATGTGTTCATTTATTCATTTGCTTTCTGATCATTTGCATTAAGGTACGGATATTCAGTCTTACTTTTAGACACTATTTCATTTGCATTTTGTTTTGGTACGGATATTCAGTCTAACTTTTAGATATTATTTCATTTACATTTCGTATTGGTACGGATATTCAGTCTTACTTTTAGACATTATTTCATTTACATTTCGTATTGGTGCGGATATTCTGGATACCCACTTCTCTTTATATCGTTATGAGTTGGTTCGTTTGTCTGATTATTCGTTTCTCATGATTTGTATTCATTGACTTTGATTCGTATTATGATATGAACCTTTTGATATGAACCCTTTGATTTGAACCATTGATATGATCCTTTTGTGATACGCGGGATTGCGCCCTTACAACAGGTTTTACCTCTCAAGGGATCTTGAGAAGCTTGCAATCCCCGCCAGGTAGTGTACCTGATCGTTGTAGTATAGTATAGTGACAAGTACCGGAGGATTGATCGTTCAACCCAGGAATAGTGTTCGCTAGGATTAGAAAGCCTACTAAACTAGGTCTAGAGATGAGGGATGGCTCTTTTTGTATTTTTTATATTTTATGAAAGCAAGTAAAATCTCGGGTTTTGAAGGAGTGGGCGGAATTAGTTGCTAGTTAACTAACCCAAATAACTACAGATGCAATTAAAATAAAATAAAAATAAATGAAATTAAACTAATGTGATTATGTTGTGAAAACAATAAAGAGAAAAGATGTGTTTACTTAGATTTCATTACTCCCTAGATATCTTTTACCAGTTGATTAGCTTGTTACAATTGCATGGATGACGGTTTATATTCCTTAATACTAGTCGTAGGGCCGTGTACAATATTCCCTAACTCTATAAGCTCTTACTTCACTCCTATGTCGAGCCGAATGAAAGCTCCTAACATGGGATCACTAGAATTCACTTATGCATTAAATACAACCAAAAATCGTAGTACATCTCCGATCATGTTTCTTAAGACGTTCAAGCAAGTTACCAATGGAAGTCTGCAAGTTTTCTTAAGCCTAACATCGAATACAATCATCCACAACAATTATAAGCAAACCATCAACCAATAATCAACATCTAGGTTTCACTACATCTAAGCAAACACAATAAAAACTTAGCCTAGCATGTGAAAGACAAGCATAAGATAGAATCACACAATACATAGACATGTCGTATGATTATTGGAAAACTTATCTTCAATTAAGCATGGATGGAACAAGGATAGAAACCCTTATTTTTACAGAAAATTCGTCTAGGGTTTAAGCTCTCCAAAGTTCTCCTAATGTTCTGCACACAATGAATGAAAAATTGGAAAAATATATACAGAGAATACATCCTGAACTCGCCGCCAAATTAAGGGTCGTATTGCCTAGATTCAGTCTTGAAGCTGTCATGTAGAAATTGAGCTCTGGGGCGTCACTTGCAAAATGACCCTGACAGCCTTGGTGACGCCGTCAGGTCTATTACACTAAAAATGTTCTGGGCCGTCACGTGTATTTTCCACTTCCACCTCTTTTGCCAAGCTTGACGCGGTCATGTGTGAAGTCTTGACGTCGTCAGGTACTGTTCCCAGCAAGGATTTTGAGACTTTGCCGTTTTCTTCACTTTTATGCTCCAAAAATGTCGAAAATGCTTCCTTTTCCAGATTTCTCCTCAAAAGTACCTAAAATGACAAAAGGAACGATTTAGGGCAGTAATTGATCAAATAATCACGAATTCGGGCTTAGATGACCCCTTAAAAGCGGTACACTTTTCGCCTTATCAAATACCCTTACAATTGAGATTTGCTTGTCCTCAAGCAAATGCCTTTTATTCTAATCAAAACACAAGTTAGGGGTCATTTAACACTAATATAAAAGTAATTACAACAAATAATCGTTCCACTAAAAACCAAAAACAAGCACGGAGGTCATACACTAGCACCTCACAAATAGTGTTTAGATACTCACATCTCTCGGGTGTAATAAAGTATATATCACAATATGGAAATGGAAAACATCTCTCACCACCTGTCATAGCAAATAGATCACTATAGGCTTGGGAAAGGATCAAACCTCCACCACTTGGCGTAAGCACCTATGATAGACTATCAAAGAGGTCTTTTAAAGGGTTATAACGTTAGGTGTAGGGATATGGAAAACACGGTTTTGTTGGATAAAAGCAATATTTACTGGTGGCGAGTTAATCATCTTGGTTAATTACATGTACAATATGGTGTTGCTAAGCCAAGACTTGACTCGACTTAAGCTAATCAAAATCTAACAAACTATGAAACAAACATAAAATGAAACGGGATGGTAGTCCGTATGTTTTTCTCTTTCTTTTTCTATATATTTTTTTCTTTTTCTTGATTTTTTCGATTTTATTATTATTATTATTATTATTATTATTATTATTATTATTATTATTATTATTATTATTATTATTATTATTATTATTATTATTATTATTATTATTATTATTATTATTATTATTATTATTATTATTTTTGCATACACTCTTACCCAACCATCCAAAATAATACATAATAGGGGATTTGCATTCCCCTTACACTTGAATTTTTACATACTTTACAATAAACTACTCTAATGACTCGAATCAAGATAATCAAAACACTTGGAATACTTTTTAAAATTAACGCACATGTGGGGGTAATATATGATGTCTTCCCCATTACTCCATATTACAAGTACTTTACCCATGAGTCCTGATGATGTACCCTCCGATTAGCTCGAAGGATACCCCTTCGAGTCTGATCGTAACCTACAAAATCGAAGGCTTTGGCTAGCCTCCTAAAACTTTCTTTG
Organism: Artemisia argyi; assembly: GCA_030686995.1. Taxonomy (NCBI): domain Eukaryota; kingdom Viridiplantae; phylum Streptophyta; class Magnoliopsida; order Asterales; family Asteraceae; genus Artemisia; species Artemisia argyi. Next base: position 134,512,659 of record CM060684.1, on the reverse strand, counting down.
GCGTAAAACTAATCATCAATGATCTAGTTACCAAGTGGGAATTCGCCAATCTAAGGATTAAGCCCTTCGGGGTATCTCTCAATAAGTTTTAAGGACGGAACGATGCCAAGTCCACATATTGGTGAGACCAAGTGATGAGTGCTCAAACACTCATCATTTTTGGTCAAATCTGAACTGCAAAACATACAAAAACACTCAGTAATGCATTAAAATACTAAAAATATTTCAAAATTGTGTTTTATATGTTTCAGATGCAAAACGAGTAAAAACAGTTGAAAAACGTACAAAGTTTGCAAAATTGGCAGTTTCAGTCCCCCGACTTTCAAAAATTAATAAAACTAGTCCCTGTGCATTTATTTTGCAAGAAAAGTCAACCCAAGTCCTTTTAAAATAAAAAGTTATAAAAAATAACACTTGGGTAAAAAGTTTTGAGAATTTACACTTTTGGTCCCTGGAGTTTCAGATTTTGGCAGATTTGGTCCCTGGTGGGATATTTTTGAAAGAAAAATCATTTTTGGACCTTGGAAAATCAAAAGTTATCAAAATTGGTCCTTGGTGTGAAGTTTGGAAAAATTACAGTTTTGGTCCCTCAGTTTTGAAGTTTGGCATAAATAGTCCCCGGGTGATTTAAAATGGGAAAATTACATTTTTGGTCCTTTGGTTATTTAAACATGGCAAGTTTAGTCCCTTTGATATCTTTTGAAACTTGCCAAAACAGGCCCTCCATTTTCAGCCATATTACAAAATTAGTCCTTGTGGTGTTTTTGCTAAATAACCAAACGGATCCCTTTTTACTTAGCCCACCCAAAACAAAACCAAAACCAATCCATGTACACCCCCCTGATCCAACTCCTTCCCAAGCCCAAAAGAAAAAGCGGCCCACCCTCATTTTAATAATTCCACCCCGTTTGACCCCAGTCAAACAGTCAACCCTCACCACTCACCCCTAACCTCCCTGTAATCCCACCATCACCACCCTTAATCCCAGTAAACCTGCCCCCCTCCTCACTTTTCCATCAACTATCATAAATATTGCTCACCTACACTCAACCAACCCCCCTCCTCATTAATATTTCACCAAACCCCACTACCTGCCTTTTACCCATTTTCTCGCCAATATAAGTTTAAACGGCCGTGATGATGGGAAGCTAATCCAAGGGTCAAGAAGGTGTGGGAAAGTCTTTAAAGTCTCTCAGGGCTTATAAAAGAGGGAGGGATGAAAAAGATGAAAAAGTAGTTAAGTAGCAGATAGCAATAGTGTAGTTTAGGTATTAGTCTTAAGTATAATTTCCTTTTTCAATGTAATTTTTATTCTCCAAATCATGTATTAAACTCATTCAGTGTATTTTAAATCTTTTTATGTTAATCAATTTCAAGGTTTATTGTGAAATTCAGTTTATGCCAAATTTCAAGTTAAAACCTCATTTAAGTTTTTATGGTGTAAAAGTTATTGTTGTCAGATTCTTTAAGCTCACATAAGCCATTTTTAAGCTTTCATAAGCTCAGTTGTATTTAAAATATTGTTTTAACATCAAAAAGCCTCAGGTCAACAAAAGTCAACTGGGTTAGGATTATGGAAAGGTGATGTAGAAGGTTGTTTGTTGATGTTTCTGGTTTAATTAGCTTGGTAATAAGCTCTCATGAGCTTTTTGATTATGACTTGAGGTATACCTCTCTGATTTCTGTCTCAATTCACTCTTGTGGTTACCTAGCAGTTTTAATTACTCATCTTTGTTTATGCTTGATATTGTGCTCAATTCATGTTCATTATAGTTTGTATCATGTCCTTGTAGCTTATCTCATAGGTTTTCATTAGTAGGTTTGTCTCAGATCACCATTTACCTCACCAATCCATTGACAGACAACAATTAAGGGGTGTTTGGATAAGTAGTTTAGACCATTGAGTTCTGTGTTTTATTTGTGGTTTTTAGTTTTAACAAATCATATTAGGTTATTATAGGTCATGTAAGCCTTAAAATCCATACCTCATTTGCAGAATAGTCAAAATCTTGGTTTTTGGCTTCACACAGTTAACTGTGTGGAAGATAGAAGCCATAAGACCTCAATTTAGTTTATAGCTTGTATCTTTAGCTTATAATAGGTTCAAAACTGCTTATTACATGTTTCTTAACCAGTGGTGTTCAATCTAAAGTTCAAATAAGTCAAACTTTAAGTTTTCTTCAAAAGTCAAATGTGCACCTTTTTCAGTTTTCTCAAAATGGAAGGAATTTTCATGAATTGTGTATTTGATTTCAGAACTTGTGCTTTTGTGGAATGGTAGTCTACCAGCTATACTTTGATTTCCCACTTTCACTTAATTTTTAGGATTTTTATTCTGGGCCTCATCATTACTCAAAGTCACTTGCAGGGCAAGCCTTTGCCCTGCACACAGATAATCAGTCCCAACACCCCATTTTCCAAACCCTCTCCAGGATTCATAAGTGGGTCCCAAGCGCTAAACTTGCCACCCTTGTTGATTCTAGGATCCATTTGCCTTATAGCTTATTGGATAAGCTTGAAATCAAGCTTGAACAAGCCTGCAGGCCTGCTTGTTGAACCAACCCTTGGAATTGCTTATTTTCATGCTTAAGCTTGTTTAGTAGATTTTTCTCTTTGTTCTAGCTTAATCTCAGTTGATATCACTTGTGTGTATCTAAAACAACCCCTGGTCTCAGCTTAAAAGCTTATCTCAAAGCTTTTGGCTTTGACAGTTGACCAAAGTCAACTGTCAAGCTAATAAGCACTTGTAGTACTTATTTTTGATCTTTTTCCAACGTGCCTTTGTTAAAGTTAATTATTTTTAGTATTTAAAGAGTTTTGAAAGAGAAAATCAGAAAAAAAATAAATTTTCCTAAAGTGATAGCTTCTATTTAAGAAGCTTATTGCTTAAGTGCTTATTTTCCTTAAGCACTTTCTGTTTTTATAATTTTCCTAAGTTCCTGAAGTTGTGAAATAATTTTTGTAATATTTTCATATTTTTCTCTTTTCATTTAGTATTTTTAATAACTAATATTAGTTTTTATTAATTAATAATTAGTTAATAATTAATAATAATTATTTAACTAGTCTTAAAAATATATTTTATATTTTAAAATTAGTTTTATATTATTTTAGAATTTTCTAAGTTTTAGTTTTATTTTTCTAAGCTTATTTTACATTTTCCTATTATTTAGTGTAATTTTAATTAGTTTAAATTAGTTTTTAATTAATAGTAATTATTTAAAAAGTAGGAAAAATATATTTTAAGATTGAAAATTAGTTTTATAATATTTTAGATTTTTCCAAATTTATTTTTCATATTTTTAGTAAGATTTCATAATTAGTTATAATTTAGGTTATCTTAAATAATTAATAAGTAATAGGAAAATAGTATTTAATTAATAATAATTAATGTAATAGTATAAAAATTAATTTTAATTTTCTAAAAAGTTTATTTTATTATTAGGATTGTAAAAATGTGATTTTCATCTTTGTAAGTATTTTATTTTACCAAAACTCGCGTTTTATTTTGTACGTTCGCGTATATTTAACGTAAACGTACGCGTTTTTAGATTTCAAGCGTTTTTAGGTATCTAACTTTCTCGTAATCATTCATATAGCTTGTTTAAGCTATTTCATTGTAGATTCCTTAGTTTAACCAATCTCAAACCCTTTTTCTGTCCAAATTCACCCGATCACAAACCCGTTTAATAACCATCACACCTCGTCGGGACATAACGACCCGGGGAAACCCTATACTTCCACGGAGCATTGACTCTAGGCTGTTTGACCTTAGTTGACCATTCCTTGGTCAATTTAGGTTGACAGTTTAGCATCAATCACCAAGTCTTACCTACGTCTCCTCTTTCTCTTTAGCTCCCCCTAAACCAGGAGGAGTGAGACACTAAACCCTAGCGGTTACCACATATAACACCCCCAATTCAATGATGCAGCGGAATTCAAACTGGGTGTTACTCGACGACACAATATTCACAATAATAGAAAATGAACTCTAATTGAGTCGTTTTAAAAGATTTATCATTCAAATTATATAAATATCAGAGATTACAAAATGAGGTCCCAGATGGTTCCATGTTTACAATTTACATTAAATGAGTTTTTGAATGATAATAAAATTTATAGCCCTCTTGAATATCCGTGCTCCTCCGTGCCATCCTCGTTCATTATGGACCTGAAATACATGCTTAAAACAGTCAACACAAAGGTTGAGTGGAACTCGTAGAGTTTGTTGTTAAATCGTTGAACACAATAATCGTAGTGTGAGATATAGACTGACACCCATAGTTAGAAAACGAAACCGTTATTATTTCACTAAGCTCATGCAACCAAAGCATTAACATCGAACCAAAAATTGGCATTATAGAAGCCCTACCAAGGTAATATTGTCATTATACCTCAAACTATCAAATATAGTGCATTTGTTTGAACTCGTAGTTGTTCAACACAAATGGGATTCGTCAATCCCAATCGATCTATTCACAATATTCGCGCTTACTATAGCTAGTGACTAATGGTTCATGATATAGGGACTTCGAACATGGCAATCGTTACTTAGTGACAATAAAACATAGTCGGGTAAGCATACAGTAGAAAGCATTGTGTTCGAGTAGAAAAATAATAGCATGTATCCCCCCATGGGTTTGTAAAATAGTTAAACAATAGAAAGTGGGGCTACGAACTCACCTTAAGTTATGTAGTAAGTAGATGGTCGAATCGTGAAGGTTTCTACGAGCAACCTATAATAGAATGTTGCGACTTAGGATTGGAGTAAAGAATATGAAGAATTGCCTATATATGTCTTGCATTTAGTTCATGATGTAGTACTTAGTATAGTGTAAGTCTTTGAATAAAAATGGTTTATGAAACATGTATAGTTTGTATATCGCTTACTACCGTTTGGGCCGACATAATTCAGAGGTCATGTAGTAAACGTTCGAGGAGCCAGGACACTTTAATTCATAAATCTGCAACTCATCTCGACGGTTTACTTTAATGAACCCCTCACATGAGGCTCCCTACTATTGTAGTATTTGATAAAATATATATAAGTTTTCGATCCGAAATGTTACATGTCCAAATAATTAAATAAACTTAGGAAAGTTTACTTTTGGATGAAGATTGTTATTACAATGAGTTTCTTGAGTCTAGTATGAATATTACTTGTAAAGTCTCATGGTTATTTGATGGAGTATATCCAAATTGGTTGATCATGTTACAACTAACACTTTAGTTCATGTTTTCGATTTAGAAAGTTATATGGTCTTTAGCCGTGGCTTTGCCGTGACTTTGGTCATTGCTACCATGGTCTTGAGACTCATCCTTGGCCTTAGCCATGGTTGTGGTCTTGGCTTTAGGTCATTAGACCTCTTGGTTTTAACTAACCATAACCATTATATGGTCATTTGGTCTTAAAAAGGGGCTGTTAAGAATTTGAAGAAAAATATCACTCGTAAGGGGTTTTCAGGGCTCGAGCTTCTTTGTTGCTAAACGAAAACGTCGTTCCGGATAACTTTCATGTTTTAACTTTTTGATGAAACAGAACAGAAGGGCCACTTTCAAAATGGTCGGATTGTTAACAGGTTGTTTTAGGCAGTTTCGGCGTTTTGGTTTTGCTAACTTCTTTTGGCCATAACTTTTGACTCGTGTACTCCTTTTAGGTGATTCAAATTGATATGTTTTCTTTTTTAAGTCCTCTATAACAGTAGGTAAGTGTTTCATATCATGGTTCTACTATTTTGGTCGTGGTTCTCAATATAAGTCACTAGTTTTCTTGTTTACTTAACATAAGTTAATATATAGTTTCCAAAACTCGTTTTAATAGTTTTTATACATCATGAACATAACACAAAGACCATATATAGAATGAATGAAACATAATAAGCATGAAAATGATATTGAGTAAGAAAGTGCATTAGGGTTTCTTACAACTTTAGGCTCTCTAAAATAAAGGAAGGTAACAAGTAAGGATATGACTTTGATTGAACTAGGATCTCTAGCTTCCAACTTCTCTAATCTCTTGACACCAACTTGTGACTACTTGAGAAGGCACTTGAAGTCTCTACAAGACACTTCTTGTGTGGATGGAAGATCACCAAAGGATGGAAGAAACAAGGACTTTGGATCAATCAAAGCTTTACAAGAGCTTTGGAACTGATATGGAACTTGTATTCTTGAATAATACTTGAAGTTGAGAGAAAATCATGAAAGTGTTTGTGTTTGTGATGTTTTAAACGACCAAAAAGGGAGGGGAGGGGGTTTTATAGAGCCTTAGTTAGTCAAAGGAGGTTCCAAGGATGGTGATTCATCTTACTTGTTAGCTAAGAATTGGCATGTGTCATTAGATAAAGAAAACTTAAGTATTAAGGATGCAATGTGTAATGATCTTAGCTTAGATTGAGTCTAGTGAAGCCATTTGTCTTTGAGTAGCCAAATTGGTTACTTATACTTAGTGATGAGTTGTATGTAACCATTAATTAGTACCTTAGGGACTAAGGGTGGTTTGTTATTGGTTCATGTGTTACAATATTAGCAAGACTTGGGCATTAAGTTAGTATAGGTGTAGAGATCTTGGACAAAGCTAATAAAACCATGCCAAGTACCCTTATGACTCATAAAACGCCACCTAGAGCTGGAGTTGAGGAGGTTAAGAGTTTTGGACATTTATCTTGCCTTTACGGAGTGAGTTTTGGTCCCGGTAATCGCTAACGGTAAGTGGTTAAGTCATGAAACTTAAAATCGGGTATCCTTAAAATATGAAACTTATAAATATGTTAGAACTTCTTAATATAACCTATCTTAGCATATTTAATAAGTTATAAGTTCTATCGGGTTGCTTAAACGCTGTTAAAACTGGAAATGCTGGTCTAAAACGCGAAATTCGCGTAAAATGCTGAACTGGAAAACGTAAAATTCCAAAACTTTTGGAATTGTCGTAAAATGAGAGAAAATCATATTTCTATTGTTTATAATGTTTTATGGACATATCGGGATGCTGGAATGACATTTAAACCTAAAAGTAAATCTCGGACACGGTTTCGTGATTTTTACAGAAATGATCCGACTAGTGTGAAACTCTCGGATTATCATTAAAATAGTTTAACTTACGAGAATATGAAATGAAAATTTCGGGAGTGAGTAGTGAAAGTGAATAGTAATAGTGAATAGTAAAAATGAATAGTAATCCGAAAATGCGAATTTTTACAGTCTCTACCCCTTAAGGGAACTTCGTCCCGAAGTTCTGTGTGTGTTATATATTGGAGTGGTGTCGATGAAGAGGTGTGGTTACTTATGAGGACTAGAGTCTGGGATTACCAGTGATGTAGTTTGATTTGTCTCAGAATATGGTGTGTCAATAGAAATTGATAACATAGTTGAATATCAGTAGAGATCCATATAATAGTCGAATATCAAAGGAAATTGATATAGCAGTTGAATATTAATAGAAATTGATATAGTAGTTGTACAGAAATTGATATAGTTGAATATCAAATAGAAATTGATATAGTTGTTAAGTATCAAAAGCAATTGATATTGTAGTTGAACAACAATAGCAATTGACATAGGAATCGAATAAATAGAATTTGATATAGTAGTCAAATATCAAAGGAAATGGGGATAGTAGTTGCAATCATAGCCTAGTAGGTAATCTGTTGTTGTACCTAGTGTTTATTGACTTCATACTTATGTTATTTTGGATAAAAATAAGCCCACTTGTTTATAATTCTTTATTTACATAGAGAGGCATCCCAAACAATGTAAATAGGGGAATATAAACTTATGGTTCGGTGATTTACAATTTCTTTATTTAAATGAAAAGGCATCCCAATCCATTCAAATAATTATAAATCATCCTACTTAAGAATTCCCAACACAACGTTCATACTTAGCCGGTGAGTTACAAGGTAGTGTATTACGAGATGATATTGGTGTTCCAAAAGTACAAAATGAATATTCAATCTTGTAAAGTTGATGAGAGTGCTTCTGGTGTAACTAAGGATGATTTGAGCTTTAAAAGTGCATCAAGATCTGTTAATGAGCTTGTGGTTGTAACGGTTGTGAAGATAATGATGTGATATGTTGATGAACAAAATTATGTAGTGTATGCTTAACATTAATATTGGTAGAGATGTCAAGTTTGCTTTAAAATTTGAAGAGATTTTAAAGGTTTATGACGGAATGGTATCCTTAGGACATAAACAGGATAGTACTTCTATGGGATGAAGAGAAGAATTGATAACTATCCCAAGAAAGTAGTTCGGATTATCTTATAAATTAAAACATTCAAGAATGAAATTAGATAGTACAAATAAGGTGTTAAGATCCTGCTGAGTGGTAAGGCACTATCGTGTCTCTAGATCTTTTTAATGAATTCTGGTGGTTTATCGAGTTCAAGTAGGAAATAAATCTGAACATAACCCTAGTACAACTATTCTCAGTATTTGAAAATTTTAAGTCGAACATAGTTAGTCAGACTATGTTTCACTGTCCCTAGGTTAAATATAGGTGAGTAGTCTATATTTAGCCGAGGTTCGATAAAATTTTCAAATACCTAAATTAGGTATACTTGTGATATGTCCGTTGCTTTTGGGAAACTGTCCACTAAACAAAGGCGATGTCAATTCATTCAGTTGCAAGTCCCGCCTATACAAGACTTGTAACCTATGTTTTCACATTCCATTGCATAGAAGATAGTACGGGTAGATATGTGTGGCAAGTAAGTTTCAAGTAGTTCTAAAACAGTCCATACTTGGCCAGGATCACGAACTTTTAACAATGAAGGTTTCAGAAGAAGATTTTGATGAATGTAGAGAAAGTTGTTGAACTTTGATGAATGTAGAGAAAGTTGCTGAACTTTGATGAATGTAGAGAAACTTCAGCTTTTGTAGATGATGGATTAGTTTATCCTTTAGAAATATCATATTTCTATTTGTAAATCGATAGATTGTGATGGGTTTTTTATATCATATGAAATGATATTGGTGAGGTGATGGAATAATTCCAGAGGCCATTGCGCAAATCACAATGTCTCGGAAGTAGATTAGACCATTGTGCAATTCACAATGTTAGGGAAGTAGATTAGACCATTGTGTGACTCAAAACATTTGAAAATTGATTACGACCATTGTATCATACAATGTCCAGGAAATAAGGAAGACCATTGTAATTCGTTACAATATCTTGGACATAAAATGTTGGAGTAGGAACATGATTGGGAGAATGTGGTTGTGTCGAAATGCCCTAGAATAGGCATACGCAGATATGTTTAGTCCGTTGTTTAGATAAAATGATTGAAAATAAATCAAGTGTATATATCAATATACTAATATGTTCATGTAGTATAAAAAGGCTTACAGGGAAATGCTCAATTATGCTAAGGGTACATATATCCATATGCTAACATGTTTGTGTAGTATAAAATGCTTAATAAGTCCATAATCGTCTGGAGGATGGAAGACATGGAGAGCGGAAGGCTATAAAAATGTTTTTGCTTGTAAGTGTGGTTATAGTTTAGGTCTCAATTAGACCCGTTTCTCTACAACCATGGATCTGGTACCAATCTATAACACCCCCAATTCAATGATGCAGCGGAATTCAAACTGGGTGTTACTCGACGGCACAATAGTCACAATAATAGAAAACAAACTCTAATTGAGTCGTTTTAAAAGATTTATCATTCAAATTATATAAATATCAGAGATTACAAAATGAGGTCCCAGATGGTTCCATGTTTACAATTTACATTAAATGAGTTTTTGAATGATAATAAAATTTATAGCCCTCTTGAATATCCATGCTCCTCAGTGCCAGCCTCATTCATTATGGACCTGAAATACATGCTTAAAACAGTCAACACAATGGTTGAGTGGAATTCGTAGAGTTTGTAGTTAAATCGTTGAACACAATAATCGTAGTGTGAGCTATAGACTCACACTATAGTTAGAAAACAAAACGGTTATTATTTCACTAAGCTCATGCAACCAAAGCATTAACATCGAACCAAAAATTGGTATTATAGAAGCCCTACGAAGGTAATATTGCCATTATACTTCAAACTATCAAATATAGTGCATTTGTTTGAACTCGTAGTTGTTCAACACAAATGGGATTCATCAATCCCAATAGATCTATTCACAATATTCGCGCTTACTATAGCTAGTGACTAATGGTTCATGATATAGGGACTTCGAACATGGCAATCGTTACTTAGTGACAATAAAACATAGTCGGGTAAGCATACAGTAGAAAGCATTGTGTTTGAGTAGAAAAATAATAGCATGTATCCCCCCCATGGGTTTGTAAAATAGTTAAATAATAGAAAGTGGGGCTACGAACTCACCTTAAGTTATGTAGTAAGTAGTGAAAATGATGGTCAAATCGCGAAGGTTTCTACGAGCAACCTGTAATAGAATGTTGCGACTTAGGATTGGAGTAAAGAATATGAAGAATTGCCTATATATGTCTTGCATTTAGTCCATGATGTAGTACTTAGTATAGTGTAAGTCTTTGAATAAAAATGGTTTATGATGTATAGTTTATATATCGCTTACTACCGTTCGGGCCGACATAATTCAGAGGTCATGTAGTAAACGTTCGAGGAGCCAGGAAACTTTAATTCATAAATCCACAACTCATCTCGACGGTTTACTTTAATGAACCCCTCACATGAGGCTCCTTACTATTGTAGTATTTGATAAAATATATATAAGTTTTCGATCCAAAAAGTTACATGTTCAAATAATTGAATAAACTTAGGAAAGTTTACTTTTGGATGAAGATTGTTATTACAATGAGTTTCTTGAGTCTAGTATGAATATTACTTGTAAAGTCTCATGGTTATTTGATGGAGTATATCCAAATTGGTTGATCATGTTACAACTATAACTTTAGTTCATGTTTTCGATTTAGAAAGTTATATGGTCTTTAGCCGTGGCTTTGCCATGACTTTGGTCATTGTTACCTTGGTCTTGAGACTCATCCTTGTCCTTAGCCATGGTTGTGGTCTTGGCTTTAGGTCATTAGACTTCTTGGTTATAACTAACCATAACCATTATATGGTCATTTGGTCTTAAAAAAGGGCTGTTAAGAATTTGAAGAAAAATATCACTCGTAAAGCGTTTTCAGGGCTCGAGCTTCATTGATCTGGAACAAAAACGTCGTTCCGGAAAACTTTCATGTTTTAACTTTTTGATGAAACGGACCAGAAGGGCCACTTTCAAAATGGTCAGATTGTTAACAGGTTGTTTTAGGCAGTTTCGGCGTTTTGGTTTCGCTAACTTCTTTTGGCCATAACTTTTGACTCGTGTACTCGTTTTAGGTGATTCAAATTGCTGTGTTTTCCTTTTTAAGTCCTCTATAACAGTAGGTAAGTGTTTCATATCATGGTTATACTATTTTGGTCGTGGTTCTCAATATAAGTCACTAGTTTTCTTGTTTACTTAACATAAGTTAATATATAGTTTCCAAAACTCGTTTTAATAGTTTTTATACATCATGAACATAACAGAAAGATCATATATAGAATGAATGAAACATAATAAGCATGAAAATGATATTGATTAAGAAAGTGTATTAGGGTTTCTTACAACTTTAGGATTTCTAAAAGAAATGAAGGTAACAAGTAAGGATAGGACTTTGATTGAACTAGGATCTCTAGCTTCCAACTTCTCTAATCTCTTGACACCAACTTGTGACTACTTGAGAAGGCACTTGAAGTCTATACAAGACACTTCTTGTGTGGATGGGAGATCACCAAAGGATGGAAGAAACAAGGACTTTGGATCAATCAAAGCTTTATAAGAGCTTTGGAATTGATATGGAACTTGTATTCTTGAATAATACTTGAAGTAGAGAGAAAATCATGAATGTGTTTGTGTTTGTGATGTTATGAACGACCAAAAAGGGAGGGGAGGGGGTTTTATAGAGCCTTAGTTAGTCAAAGGAGGTTCCAAGGATGGTGATTCATCTTACTTGTTAGCTAAGAATTGGCATGTGTCATTAGATAAAGAAAACTTAAGTATTAAGGATGCAATGTGTAATGATCTTAGCTTAGATTGAGTCTAGTGAAGCCATTTGTCTTTGAGTAGCCAAATTGGTTACTTATACTTAGTGATGAGTTGTATGTAACCATTAATTAGTACCTTAGGGACTAAGGGTGGTTTGTTATTGGTTCATGTGTTACAATATTAGCAAGACTTGGGCATTAAGTTAGTATAGGTGTAGAGATCTTGGACAAAGCTAATAAAACCATGCCAAGTACCCTTAAGACTCATAAAACGCCACCTAGAGCTGGAGTTGAGGAGGTTAAGAGTTTTGGACATTTATCTTGCCTTTACGGAGTGAGTTTTGGTCCCGGTAATCGCTAACGGTAAGTGGTTAAGTCATGAAACTTAAAATCGGGTATCCTAAAAATATAAAACTTATAAATATGTTAGAACTTAATAATATAACCTATCTTAGCATATTTAATAAGTGATAAGTTCTATCGGGTTGCTTAAACGTTGTTAAAACTGGAAACGCGGGTCTAAAACGCGAAATTCGCGTAAAACGCTGAACTGGAAAACGTAAAATTCCAAAACTTTTGGAATTGTCGTAAAATGATAGAAAATCATATTTCTATTGTTTATAATGTTTTATGGACATACCGGGATGCTGGAATGACGTTTAAACCTAAAAGTAAATCTCGGACACGGTTTCGTGATTTTTACAGAAATGATCCGACGAGTGTCAAACTCTCGGATTATCATTAAAATAGTTTAACTTACGAGGATATGAAATAAAAATTTCGGGAGTGTATAGTGAAAGTGAATAGTAATAATGAATAGTAATCCGAAAATGTGAATTGTTACACCACAAATCATGTGACGCCCCCATGATCTCTCTCAAACGTGTGACCACTCTCCAGGACCGTTTTCTTCACCTATAAATATTCCTGGATGATGACAAATCTGGTATGCAATCTCTCTCACCTTACTTTACTACATTTACACTTAAACTCTCATACCGATCACTTATTCATACGCCGGAGGTGGTTCGCAGGGCCCAAGCCCTGCGCAATCACTTAATGTAGTGTTTTAGTATTTCTTAGTTCAGGTTATATCTAAGCTTGGCGTAATAAAAACACCCCTCATTTCCTTTGATCACCATCGAAGGCCAGGTAGTGCGAATTATTGACAATCAGTGGCGCCATCCGTGGGACCTACTACAACTAGTCCCGTTATTTCCAAGTACAATAACCAAGTCAAATACACTCGCTATTATTTCGGCATGAATCCAGAAAGAGAGATTACACCCCCACCGGGTTTCTCGTCTTTAACCCCCTTACCCGTAACTGACACCAACAACCTTCCGCCAATCATGGCCTCCACCTTTACCACAAGATCTCACCCTGAAATAATGCCCAACCATCACACATCCACATCAGCTAATCCAGAGCTCATCATTAGCCCCGCCTTTGTCGATGCTAACTACGAAGAGCTAGAGTCCTTGTTAAGGGCTCGAAGGAGGCAAATCAGAAACAAGGAGATGCGAAGGGAGTTAGAATATTCCAGCGATGAGTATGATGAAGAGATTGAGATAGAGCCGAGACCTTCAGTCACTAGGGCTCAACACCCCATCCTGCGTATTGGGTCTCCTACGAATAGAAGGGCTGGAGGAAGGAATGTAGGCTTTGAGGGAATTCCCAAAAGAACTCCCACGAGGAGAGAAGGGACTATTGCTGAAGGCTCTAATGGGAGAAGCCAACAGAGGGAGAACACATAGGTAAACCTACCTCCATTACCAACGGTACCTCTAGGGAGGACCGAAGGAGGAATTCCATCGCAACCCTCCCACACATTTGGCGTATGAGGTAACCCAGATTCAATCAACACAGGAGGTAGTCTCCCTCCCGTTGGCCTGTATTCCCAGTTTCCGGTTCAGAGTTATCCTCCAAACCCTTATCCTCCCATGAATGGGCAACCTGGTAATCAATATCCCTTACAAACTGCTACACCCTATAACCATCCCATGATATACCCTACGTATACAATGTATAATGGTTACACTCCAAATGCAAGCAAACCTCATCTTTTCTATACTAATCAACCCTCTTCAGGAGTGCCCCTACTTATAATCCATACCATAACATTCCCATGAACATACCACCTTACACCCACTCATACGCAGAGCCCGCAGGTCCTACGACACCCTTTGTAAGATGGATCGAAGACTATCCCTTGTCAGATGGTCTAAAGATGCCTTCACATATAGGCACCTACGATGGAATGGGGGATCCGGACAATTTCTTGCATTTGTTCGAAGGAGCCATTAGAATGCAGAAATGGGTCATGCCCATATCCTGTCACATGTTTACGTATACCCTTCGGGATTCCGCACATATTTGGTGGAATGGGCAGAAACCAGAAAGCATCATCAACTTTGATGATTTGAAGGCTAAGTTTCGATCTCACTTTAGCCAACAAAAGAAGTTCACAAGGACACACCTCACAGTGCACAACATTAAGCAGAAGGAGAACGAAAGCACAAGAAATTTTGTTACTAGGTACACTGACGAAACTCTGCAAATTCTAGGCTTACATGAAGAGCAACGCACTTCTGGCTTCGTCCATGGCCTACGCAACCGAACTTTTGTGGAATTCTTATCCACAGATATTCCGGCAACATACAAAGGCCTGATAGAAAAAACATACACGTGGATAGAAGCCAAAGAAGTATCCACCAATGGAGCTCCGATGGATAACAATAAAGGAGCAAAATCGTCTTTGTGGGAAGGATCGAAGAACAAACACAAAAGCCATAATAGGTTTACTCCTTACAATAAGGGTCCGAACTATGGTTTATTGGGAAATCTCACGAAGTCTCCAAGAGAGATTTTAGCGACTGAGAAGGCTGCCAAAGCCTTCGAACCACCCCCTCGCATGGTGGGAAAAAGCAAGAACAAAGACACTACTAAATATTGCCACTTCTGTGAAGACTTTGGTCATGAAACAAACAGCTATCGAGAGCTGAGAAAGCAGATAGAGGAGGCAGTAAAATCCAGGAAATTAACACATCTTGTAAAAGGGATAAGAAAGGGCAAAGAGAAAGCCACTGATACGCAACTGGGAAAGGATAATACCCCTCAAGAATCTCCTATCCTAATGGTTCGGCGGGATTACTCTCAATTGAAAAGAAAGGCCTCCGAAAGGGAAACCTACGATGCAAGGGAAATAACGTTCCCGTCCGAAACAGGAGGATTCCCTTCAAAGGATCCTGTTTGGATCAAAGTTTTACTATTTTATCAAGTCTCGGTCATTTGTAATAAATGTTAGGTTGCTTTATTATTAGTTACTTATATTTATTTATCACTTATGTATTTAAGGCTTATGAAAGCCCAAAAGGCCTTAGAAGCCCACGAAATTAAGGAGAATGGGAGCTAGGAGTGTTGCCCTAGCTTCCCTCCTATAAATAGGACCTTAAGCACTCATTTGTATTTGGTTGGTTATGTGATATCTTAATGAAACTCTTGCAATTCTAATTCTCTCATTCTCATAATCATCCTATCCTTATATCTATCTCATTCTTGTTTGTGTGAAATCAATATCGGAACCTAACAAGTGGTATCAGAGCCAAGGTTATTATTTTGTTGATTTGTGTGGTTATTATCTTGTCATATCTTGTTAAATCGTCACTTTATTAACTGTTTTAACAAAGTTTCACCTTTTATTATCATTTTTTGGTTACAACAGTTTATTGTGCATCCACTGGTCAAAAAGTCCTAATCTTTCATATCTGTTTCATGTGGCATATACTGTCCCAAATTAACAGCTTCATGTAACTCATCTTTGTTGTGACTTTTTGTACCAAAACCGTGATGATTTGTGGTCAAAATGGTTTAGAATATGCTGAAAAAGTTGATATGTGTTCTGGGTTATGGTCATTTAGATGGTCAAAAGTGGTAAAAAGGTTGAATTTGTGGTTAAAACTCATCGGAAACTGGAAAAATGGGTCGCCGGAATCTGGTCAGAATTTCTTGTATAAGAAATTCTCAATATGTACTTGTTATCGAGAAGGCACACTTATCGAATTTTTTTTTAACTTTTCGAAATCACATTCTCGATAACTTGTTTCACATCCTCGATAAATTAGGTTCTCGATAATCGCGTTTTCGAAAATCAGGTTCTCGATAAATCACGTTCTCGAAAATCCAGTTCTCGATAAGTTGAATATTTTCGAAAATGTTTCGAAAAGAATGAAGATGAAGAAGACCTTTAACTAAAAAGACTACGACTTGTGGACTTCAGTTTTCAACATCACAAGGCACTAAACTAAAAAAAAAATATGTCACCAGGACTGATGTTGCAAACAAACCCACCACAGCCACGACATAACACAAATCCAACTTAAACCAAATCTATGTCTACCACCAGCATCCTCGTTCCAATCTAATGACTCTCTATATTACCAAGACTCGATCTTTAAGATAAACACATCGATCTCAGTTCTTTCTTTTGTTGTACTCCAAGATATATCAAGAATTTACAAGCCAATTAAACAAAAGAAGAATACATCACAGATCCAATTATTTAAAGCATAACTTCAGTCCATATCCGAAAATTTTAAGAGAGACAAATAATAATTATGTTCTTGTCTATCTTAGTTTCGTTATGTGAAAAATGAAAAATACAACAAATCACCCTACCCGATATCCTTTAATAGGATATTGAAGTCGTCTCTCTCGTGATCTTCATTAGCTTCAAACAACAAAAGAAAGAAATTATTTGAGGGCTTAGATCAGTGATTACACGAATGATGAGTGTTGCTGCGTTCTTCACATGACAAACATGATGGGGGCGGATTATTTGTGACTAGGGTTAACAAATGAGTGATGTTAGGGATTTTATCCTTTAACCGAATATAATTTGTTTACTGGATCGGGTCTTTCATGAACTTGGGCCTAATAGATTTAACTGAATATTTCATTTGTTTTTTGGACTGGGCCTATTGTTTTCTAATAATTCCGTAATTTTGGGCTGATATGGTTAATAGGCTGCAACATTATATCAAAAACTTTGGCTGAAATTATTTTATTATCCAATGTATTTATTTTAAAAATGCATTGTGTTAATGTTTTTTTTTTGGTTTAATGTTGGCTAAAAGAAGAGGTATTTGGGTTATTAGATATTTTCACGGGGATACATTTTTGACAAGATCGGGAAACCATTATCAAAGTTCATTTTAACCGTCAAAAGGCTAGTTTTGAGCATCTAACCGCAAGATATGACTACGGCGTTAATTCATTATTACTTATTTGAAGTTGAAGTGAGATATCACGAATGCGTGTACTTAGTATTTTGAAGATATCGGGGTTGGTTGGATGATGATTCTTCGAGATCCTTGTTCGAGCTTCTAACCTTTAAGATGACGAAGACTTGGCTATCTAGTTATTTTTGTGATTCTTTCTTTCTATTACCACAAAATAACTATCACTTTAAGGAGTTACGTTGTAGTGCTCAGTGTCACACGAAGTTGTGGATAGTCAAGAGGTGATGTACGTCTTATACTTGATGGTTGGTTGGTTGATGAGTATCGAGTACTTAGGGATTCGATGGGGTGCGAACTCTCTACACCGCTCTTTGTCATACATTAGTGCAAGTTTAAGTCACAAGTTTGGGTTATTTTACTTCAGTCTCAAGTTCGTCATATTGAGTTTTCTCCATCAGTAGTCACTACAAAAAGCCATCAAAATGATAATGGGGTCGGTAATGAGTTAGTTGAGAGGAGTATAAAAGAGTAGAGATGTTTATCAGCAATTGATTCTCACGGGCTATTTATGATACTTCACACGTAATCGGTTAGTTAGACATATGGGGTTATGCTGCCTCCGTTTTCCATCGTAAACATAGTGTGTATGCTTCCGATTCCGCGAAGACATCGTGGGGGAAGAGAGAGTGGGTGTTCTTTGCTTTCTTTGACTTTTCTTGACTTCTTTGTGAAAACACTCATTTTTCCACGAGGTTATGCAATTAGGGGGAAGAAATGTGCACATCAGGGACGCATAATAGACTCACGTGATCGAGCTTACAATTTTACTACTACCGGAGAGACGTCCGCAGAGATGATCAGTGGTTCAGTTTTGTGATTTTGGTGTAATCGATTCAACTCTCGCGGGCTGTGAAGTGTGAAGTAGCCTGCATATGTGAGAAGATCTTGCTGATTTCTTGCATGTTACCCCCGAACGGAGCTTCCGCGTAGAGCATAACTATGATTAATTGACTGGTCAGATTTGCTTAGTGTGGTTTATGATGTCATCTACAAATTCCGCTGCGAACTTAAAACTTCAATAGTTAGAAGACATGTGGACTACATCAAAGTTTAGAATCTGCTGAAGACGGTTGTCAGTTTGGGGGGAAGCTGATTCAGAAACTTCGCCAAAAAGAAGCTTACGAAGAAGCCGCTAAAGACATGCAGCATGAATTGGGGGGAAGTTAATCCATTTCATGCATATTACATCATTTGCCTACAAGTAAAGATAAAGTTCTCAAGCCGAGGTACAAGATGAAGACAAAGAGCGTCAACTGTAGTCATCCTCAGCACTTGAAGAGCCGATGAAGACCTTTCTTTATTTGTATTTGTACTTGTAGGAAATGTTGTAAGTAATCCTTTATGTCGCCCCATTGGGGGAAGATTGTTGGGAATCATCCTAACACGTAAATGGAATGACATTTACGGGATTACATTAGCAATATTGTAAGGCACAAACACAGGGACTGAAACCATCAACTATGTAAAGTCGTGTGTTTGTTAGCCTATATATACCCTCCTAGGCTTCACTAGGAGGGTGAGACTTTGTGTGTAACCTTTCATCTTTCTTATTTCAATAAAACACATAGTATTTCCCTTCTCTCTCTACTCTCTCACTCTAACTATGGAGTTCATCTTCTTCCATTAAACCCGACCTCCCGAATCACATAATCAACATAAACATACGATCCATCAAGTGGTATCATTCGCCATATGAAGGTATAGTTATTGTTTTTTCATAGAAATCGATCCAAAACTTATTTTTAATTCGTTATTTTGTTGAAACTTTTGTAATTTCTTGTTTGTTTCTTGTTTTTTTATCACATCTTTTCTTACAAACTTGTGTTACAAAACATAACAAACAAAAAGTTTGAAAATTTCTATCAAAACATACGGTTTAGGTTTTGTACTATTTTTTGAAAATTTTTTCACATTTGAAAAAGTTTATCAAGTTTTCAACTTTCTTTAAGATCTTACCATTTTATACCTAAAAGTACAAGAATCTTTAAATAAAAACTAGTTTTTGGTTACCTTTCTTTGAAAACAAAACTTTGCCTCATTTTCGAGAACTCCCATTTGCCCAAGTTTCGAAATCTCAAGACTTTGCTTCATAACGACTTCCAGAACGTGAACTCAGTCCCATCTCTCTTGTATAAGAAAGATATGTACTTCGACTTTTGGTTAACTTTCGAAATTGGATAGTTTCGAAAGTGTATTAGTGACTTTGTGTTTTCGAAAAATTCATATTTTTTTCGAAATCACATTTTTTCGCGAACTTTCATAGTTTCGAAATAATACCCAACATTCACTAAGTTTCGAAAATTATTGAAGCCACAAAATTTCGCAATCACTCAAGTCACAGATTTCGAGATCGTTAATATCACAATCACAGTTTCACAATCACTCAAGTCACAGATTTCGCAAACCCAAATTGTGCAAATTTTCGAGATTTGGCTTAATCCTATACCTTCTACAAAGATCCATTTTTTCACACAATTGTTTCAATATGTCTCAACCACCGTACTACAACTTTAACCATTCTCAGCAACATCAGAATCAACAGTATCATCAGCAACAGCAACAGTATCAACAATCACCACAATATTATCAACAACCGGTTTACTCACAACAACATCTTCTCATGCAACAACATCAGATGGTTCCAATGCAACAATCCTATCCAATGTCACAACAGCAAAACCAACTCCCATCAAAACCTACTCACTGGTTTGACAGGGTGTGTGAAGTCATTTCAACTCAACAATCCAGACATGAAGCAGGATCTATTGACACCCCACCAATGCTAACACCGGGTAACTATGTTCAGTGGGCAAGTCGATTCTTAAGGTTTATAGAACTCTAGAAACCCAATGGTAAGTACATGAAACAAGTTATCCTTGAAGGACCGTTTCAGTGGCCTCTTAACTACATTGGTGGTGACCCATCTGCTGATCCCCCAGTAGCTTCAACTGCTGTGCTAGTTCCTGAGTCTCAACTTACTACTGAAGAACACCATCATCGTGAAGTAGATGAGTATGCTATGTCTTACATACTTCAGGGAATACCAAATATCATATTCAGAACTGTTGATACTCAGACAACTGCAAAAGCTATGTGGGAACACGTCCATCTACTTATGCAAGGCACACAACTGAACAAGGAAGATATGGAATCTAAACTTTACTTGGAATACACTAATATCATGATCGAACTAGGGGAATCACTTGAATCTTACTTTCATCGTTTCACCAATGTCGTCAATGACTTAGAGAGACATGAAGTACACCTTCCAAGGATCGCTGTCAATACAAAGTTTGTTAGTAGTCTGGGTTCTGAGTGGCAAAAGTATGTGACATTTGTGAGACAAGCTAAGAATCTTCATAGAGATCCATATGGTTTGTTGTACGACTATCTCAAGCACTATGAGTCTGAAGTTGAAAAAGATAGAGCCGCACGAGGAGGATATACACCACCACCTACTTCTAATCCCCTAGCACTCGTTGCTCAATCTCATGCTGCACATCCTCCGATGTCTAATCATGCTTATGATCAGGAACAGAATTATTTCAGTTACCAGCAACCTGCTACTTCACACAAAATGGTCCCATATGAATCATCCTCGCAACACGCTTCTCCTCAACCTGCTCCATATGACAACCATGATAGCATGTATTATTCTAATCAGATTGAAGATGATGATGACGACGTCAATACGTTGAATCAAGGACTTGCTCTTATTGCTCGTGCTTTTAGAAAATTCTCTAACAAAACCAACAACCGTCTTCGTTCTTCATCAAATACAAGGATCAAGCTGTCATTCAAGATGGTCGAGTTGAGATTCAGAACCATAATCCTGGACGTTCAGGCTTAGGAGGGTATTCTGGAAATTCTGGGTATGGACAAAGATTCAACAACAATGGGTGCTTCAAAAACAATTCAGGTGCTCCTCAGAAAAGTAATGACAATGTGGCAAATAGCAATACAGTATCTGGGAATGCGATATGGTGCTACAACTACAACGAAAAAGGTCATATTGCAACAGGATGTCCTAAACCGAGAACCCATGGCAGTCAGTTTCACAAGCAGTCATTACTAATGGCTCTCAAAGATGAAAAGGAAGGAACTTTCAATGCTCAAGAGAACAGTTTCTTTGCTAATGCTTACCACGATGATGATATGGAAGATCTTGAAGCCAAAGCAGCTGTGATGCTTATGTCCAACATACAGGAACATCAGTTGAATGATTCAGGCCCAGTGTTCACCACTGATGGTTTGTCTCAGGTAAATGACCTAACCACATGCTCCATAGAATTTAATGCATCACCCTTTGCTTCTGAATCAGATCAGGTGCAAGTTGTTCCATCTGAATCATTTTTATCTCCTCAAGAGGATGAACAATTAAACACAGTTGTTATATTTGATGATGACACTGTCGTTTCATTTGATGATCCTATTGAGCAAGAAATAAATGACAATATTGAACAACATGAACCTTCTTCTGATCCAGATCCTGACTGTACTGTCATGGCCAAACAACTTAATGAACAACTTCTTACTACTCACATAATGGACGAGCAAACTAAAGTTTTGAAAGAAACAAATGCCGATTTGAAAAAGGACATTGAATGTTATAAAATACAACTTTCACATTTTCAAAATGCAGTTCAACGTGAAAAGTGCTTTGAAAAGTCATTTCAGGAATCATATGTCAAAGAACAAAATCTTCAAAAGCAAATATATGACATAATTGAGTCAAACGGTAAATTGTTTCCAAACTGGAAAATGAAAAACATGATCTTCAAAAACAAGTTGTACAACTTCAAAAGGAACTTTCAAAAACACAAACAGAAGTGACAACTTGCAAACAGGAATTTTATGAACACAAAGTGCAAAAACGAGAAAAAGAAAATTCTTTAATTGAAGAGAATCTCATTCTCGAACGTCAAATTAAAGCTTTTCAAAATATTGTTTATAAACACGGAGAATCTGTAATGACAATTCAAAAGTTTACTTTAAAACCAAGACACGATAAAGGTTTTGCCATTGGCGATTAAAGATCCACTTTTCTTCGCACTGTATTCAGAACAATTCCTAAGCTTTACAGTATGGACCAATTGATGGATAATAATGTTGTGCGTGTTATTGTACATAATACTGAGGAAGAATACGAACTTGTAAAAAAGAGTCGATGAAAAATGAGTCAAGTTGAATATTGCAAACCATATGATTACTAAAAAGCTCCTCACATTTCAAAATCTTTTGTTCCATCAAGAGAAATACCTGAGAAATCTTGGTATGTAACTGAGTCTTATGTTTCATCTTCCAATGGGGCTCCTGTCAAACCCGTGGCACAAGTAAATGGTCCATTACCATCTTCTGGTACTGTGACACCATTACCAACACGTTGTAAAGTTTTAGACTATTTTCAAACATTCATGAAAGGCATCGAAAAGTTGGAAAATGTAATTGAACATCATTCGGAAATTAAAATTGTTACTTTTCAATCAGCTTACGAGCGGGAAAAGCTAGACATTTTTCTAAAACAAATTCTGCCTTTAGTTCAAAATTTGCGTTATTGTGCTACTCGTTGGGAACAAGAACTACAAAAAGAAGTTACAGAAATGAAAAACATTTTCGCTTTTAATGAAAAGTCAATTTTTGTTCAACAACACGAAAATTGATTTTTGAAAACGGATTCTGATCGACTCTTGGTAAAACTCCTCACAGCTGATATTCATACTCTCATCATGAATGATCTCTATTATTCCAGCAATGCTACGGTATTTGAAAATTACTATGCTGATATTGATTTGCTGAAATCAGAAGCTGAAATATTGAAACATAAATATGAAACATTGCGTCAAAACAGTGATGATGTGAAAAACAAACTTTCAAACGAAAGTTGTCAACTCAAACAAAAAGTTGATTGGTGTCAAGCTAAAAGTATTGAAACTGAATTGCAACTACATAGTAAAAATGCTTTTCTAAAAAACAAATGTCTTCAATATGAAAATGAAATTGTGGAGTTAAAAATTGAAAACGTCGAATGGCAAGAAAACCGCGATGACATTCGTTACTGCAATGGTTTACTTGAGTATGATATTCAGGATAAAAATCACATCATCATTGATTTGAAAGAGAAAATTAAGCTACTTCAAAAAGGAAAGTTTGTTGACACCACAGTGATACCACCACAAACGCGGAAGTGACGAAAGGCAGACAACTTCATAACTTGATCACTATCACAACAACAACGAACAAAGAACAAAGAATGATGAATGATTTTTGAAAGACGTCTAAAGCTATGAAAGTCAAAGATGAAGAAATGACAAAGACATCAAGCAACCGTGATGACCGACCCTTAGGGGGAGATTGTTTGGATCAAAGTTTTACTATTTTATAAAGTCTCAGTCATTTGTAATAAATGTTAGGTTGCTTTATTATTAGTTACTTATATTTATTTATCACTTATGTATTTAAGGCTTATGAAAGCCTAAAAGGCATTAGAAGCCCACAAAATTAAGGAGAATGGGAGCTAGGAGTGTTGCCCTAGCTTCCCTCCTATAAATGGGACCTTAAGCACTCATTTGTATTTGGTTGTTTATGTGATATCTTAGTGAAAATCTTGCAATTCTAATTCTCTCATTTTCATAATCATCCCATCCTTATATCTATCTCATTCTTGTTTGTGTGAAATCAATATGGGAACCTAACATATCTAGTGATCATTAAGGTCGTAGTCTCGAATACGGATGTTAACAAAGTTTATATGGTCTGCAGGAGTTCTTGCGAGGTAATCTACGAACATTGCTTTAGGAAACTCAGCCCTACAATCAAATCCAAACGAGTAGAGTAAAGAATGCCCCTAGTAGGTTTCTCGGGGGAACGGTCGTGGCCCATGGGAGAAATACCTCTGGAGGTAACACTTGGAAGTGGAAGGCTTGCGAGAACGGAAATCCTCAATTTTGTCATCGTGAAATCTAAGTCACCCTACAACATGTTAATCGGACGAACTGCCATGCGAAATATGGGCATTGTGGTCTCTACGGTGCATGTAACAGTGAAATTCCAAACAGCCAATGGTGTCAGAACCATATTCTCTAGCTATCACGAAGAGAAGCACCAGGAAGCCCAAAAGGATAAGGGAGAAGGCAATCGACAGCGTACGATGAATGTCAGAGAAGGCTCCGGTCCCAAGGGGTATGTGACACTAGACTAATCTCATCCAGTACAAAAGGTGGAAATGGGGAAATGACTCCCTACGACTTTCAGAAAAAGATTGGAAAAATTGATCGAAGCCTATGAAGATGTGTTTTTAGGAAAATATTCAGATATAACAGGAGTTCCAAGGTTGCTCACAATCGACGGCAGGCCTTTTAGAACGGAACATAAGCTAAATGAATCCAAATACATCAAACCGGTCAAGCAGAAGCCTCATCAGGTGACGCCTGAACAAAGTGCAGCAATTAAGAAAGAAGTGGACAAACTCACAGTGGCAGGAATACTCCGAAGGGTAGAAAACCCATGATGATCACTAATCCAATTGCAGCCCAACGGAGAAATGGAGAATGGATAATAAAGGTTAATTTCAAAGACATCAACAAAGCTTGCCAAAGAGAAAGCTATTTGTCGGTAGGAGAACAACAACCACTACTTGGAGTTCATTGGGAATGCTTCCTTAGTACAAATATGGGATGCCATCAGATACAGATGTCAAAAGAAGATGAAGAAAAAAATAGCCTTTCATGTAGACAGAAGCTCTTACTGCTTAAAACGCATGCCCTCTGGTTTATGGAACACCGAAGCCACTTACAATAGGCTGATCCAAAGGGTCTTTGAAAAACAGATAGGGAGGAACCTGAGAATTCACGGCGGATACTTAGTCACCCAGAGCAAGACAAAAGAAGATCTCCTCGGTGATGTAGAAGAAACCCTCATGCAACTAAGGAAAATCAACCTAAAGCTAAACCCAATAATGTGTTCTTTCGGCATTGAAAAGGAAGGGTCAAACGAACGCCCGTTCGTAAGGCAAATGATTAGAACCAATCCAGTCAATGAAGAAACCTCCTCAGAGATGCAAACTCAGAGAACACAAGGGAGGACTCAAAACCTAAAAGACGACTTGGAAACACTAAAAGTATTCTTGTTGAAGGGTGTCAACAGATCTTCATCTATCTACAAGGTCCGAAATGAAGTCATCAACAACTTATCCTATCAATGGAACAAGAAATCCGAAACATCCTTCCAAAGATGGAGGAATTGCATGGAGATCTTGCCAACAGTTGCACCCCCAACCAGAGGAGAAGTGTTGTTTCTACACATAGCAATGTCCCCTGATGAGATCGGTGCTATGCTCTTCGCGGAAAGAAGACAATTACAGATACCAATATATTTTGTAAGTAGAGCCCTACCATACGTGGAACAAAGATACATAGAATCAGAAAAGCTAATCCTAGCCTTGATTCACGACACAAGACGTCTCCGAAGGTATTTCAAGGATCACCCCATCAGAGTACTTACGGATAAGTCATTCGAAAGGGCATTCCTGAACCCTGAGGGAACACGGAGAATGGTTAAATGGGCTAAAGAATTGGAGGAATATGACATAGAATATGGAGAAAATGATCCTTTCAAAGGACAAAGTAATGAACCA
Organism: Artemisia argyi; assembly: GCA_030686995.1. Taxonomy (NCBI): domain Eukaryota; kingdom Viridiplantae; phylum Streptophyta; class Magnoliopsida; order Asterales; family Asteraceae; genus Artemisia; species Artemisia argyi. The sequence goes on along the minus strand of CM060684.1, from coordinate 134,486,726 downwards.
GCTGAAACATGTGAATCGAGTATGTCCTCCAACAAAAAAGTTTTCCAAGCCAAACAAAAGGAAAAACACCACATAAATGATTCAAAGACGCGTTCGGTCCCACACAATCAAGAACGTCTCGAATCAGGAACAGAGCAGCAGGTTTCGACAAAGTAACGAACCTTTCACGCTCTGAATCGCATGCTCTATAACAATATGTCGCCTGTTTAGTTGCAAGAATAATAAACACGGGAGCTTCCTGGAACACACTCCAAGGAAGAGTATATGGAACAAGTCAAAAGTAGCAAGGCTTACACGTCAGTAACCCTCCTTCAGCATACGAATGACTTGCCATACACTTCGTAAGTCCTACGTACAAGGCTTACAATTTTTTCTTATTATGTATTCAATTCTTCTCTTTCAGGAAAAAAGCATTAACGGTAGGCGTCATAGTGTTCATTTGTATAAATGATGTAATCCTCCCCTACCCACTTAATGATACAACATGTTTTCCTCGAATCTTTTGTTACTACTAACAATAAAGATTTACTCAGCCAAGTATTTACAAGTTCAATGTTCGAAGGATGATATAAGTTACTTATATCTTGTATGCTATCAAACATCCAACACAATTCACATTAACTTTCCCAAATGGTCTTAGGGTATGCGATGCCCTTCGCACTTAAAGGATGGAGACAGAGTGGGTCGCAACCCTTTATCAGCAATTAAATTATACGATTGCTATAAAATCTTGTTTCAAAATATACACAATAAGGCTCCTTGTTCTAAGCCTTAGGATGTATATTAACGTTTAATTAATAAACGATGAAGAAAGAAACATATAAACAAATATGGGAAGCACTCCCATTAATTTTAACCATTACTAATACGCAGCATATACGCTGCTCAGAAGATGATAACTATTGTCTAAGTGCAACACAAACATAAATTGTTCAGAACATACAACCATAACCCACAAGGCATAAACAAACATTATTTTAAAGGGTACATACCACCCTTGGAGCCAAATTACTGCAAACACTGCAGCCTTCACTTACCAGGAGACATAGGCTTTTCTTGTTGAACCTGGGATGCCTCAGGACTGACTTTACTTGGGGAAGATGCTTTTGCCAAATCTATCTTCGGAGAGGGGGCTGCACAACAGAACCTTTGCCCGGGGACTGGGGCTTCTCAATGACCACCTTCGGGGATGAGGACTTCTCAGGAGTTGCTTTCACAGATGCAGGTTTCACAGGGGTATCCTTCTTGCTCACAGACGTTGGCTTCACCTTACGCGGCTTCTTTGAAAGAAGCGTCTCAACTGAAGCCATTGGATCCTTGGTAGCATCAACGAGGAAAGGGTACTCTGCAATTGCGATGAGGTTGCTTGCATTATCATACTCTGCCTTATGAGTGGCACAGTAATAAGTTACCTCAGATAATTCCACAGGCTTTTCAGTCGCAACAATTTCCTCCAATGCAGTGCATTTCCCATGATAGATGGTAGCATTAACAACATCACCTATCATTTTCCCCACCTCATCGCTATGATATAACTCCATGGCTATATATGGAATGACATTTGAGACAACAGCAGCCCTATCCTTTTTAAGCGCATTATACTTGTGCTAGAGGCCATCGAGATCTTCACGAAGCTTGATCTCCAGCTCACCCAGCTTTGTCCTCTCTTCCTCGAGATTCCCGCATTTGATCTCCAGCTCAGCAATCTCCTCCTTGTAACCTACAACCTTTGCCTCCTCCTTTCGGAGCTTCTTACATTCTGTCTTCACTTTGTTCAGATCCTTCTCCAACCTTGCAATGTCAGAATGAAGGTCGTGTACAAGGGGATTCTGCTCAATATCCCTCAAAGCCTTTTCACTCTTGGCTTGAACCTCTTCAAACTCTTGGTCCTTCTTCTTCTCTCTTGCCAAGATCTCATCCATCTTCTCCCTTGCAGAAGCAAGGGTTCGCACCACCTCCCTTTTTCGAGAATTGAGATGATTGTCCAACACAGCTTGCCTTGTATAACTCTTGTCGTGCAGATCACACAACTCTTCAATGGGCATATTGGTTAGCACAGACTTCTAGCTTCGGGGGGGGGGGTAATGTGCAAGGCAAGAAGATGGCAGGCCGAAGCATCAGGAAGCTCTTTGGTACTGTGAAGACCTGAGGAATGTACAATCAATTAGAAGGCATGTAAAAATATTCTGGTTTAATTAGTAGCACATATACTCACCATGGATGTCTTCATCCAACGCTTCAGCAGCCTTCTTAGTAATGACCTAACCCTTCTGCCTGGTGTTCCTAGAAGGAGGTGTTGGGAGAATCAATTTCCTTTTGGGAGTAGCCTTTACTGGTTTGGCACTCGTACCCTTCCTATTTCGAACCCTGTCAGCTATGCTAGACGATGAGCCAACGATGGTCACCTGGTCATCCTCGGAGAGAGGGTCATCGGACTCAGCAATATTTTCCACCAACTGTGAAGTCTCCTCTGCAATCACTGGCTTTGATTTTTTCTCTGGCTTGGAAGGCTGCATGGAAGCTATGGGCTCCACCATCTGGGCATCATCTTCCTGATTATTAACTGACATGGAGGGTGAGCCAACCCCATAGCTGACTTCCTCAGGATTCTTCGGAAGGAAGCTCGTCTCCCTGGCACCATCGGCAACAAAAAATTTCCGGAAAGACATTCCTGCAAAATGAAAGAAAGAAGATAAATATCATCGGATAAGTTGTTCAAATTTATTTAAATAAGAGTGTACATACTTTTTCCATCACAAACTATTTCAGGCTTCATGGGGGAACCCTCCCAATGGTCAACAATACCAGCCATGTAAAGAATGGGCTCGGGGAAAGACTGAACATTCACTGGATGGCGAACAAGACCCTGATACAATGGATTCCATCAAACAGTATAAGGTAACTCATCGTTGAAACATTTTTTTATCAAACTTGTATGCTTCGTTCACTAAAGCAGGGTACTCTGGAGGTATTATTGTATCTTGAATGTAAAAGAAACTCCCTTTCCAGTCCGTAATATTTGTAAAAGGCTTTAGAAATATGGTTGGAACATCAGGGTCACCTCTTTTTGCGAAAGTCAACCAATCCCCACCCGGGTACAAGTTCGTAAAACCCCTAAGCACTATCAGTGTAGGCTCATATCCATAGGCTTTACACATCACAATGAATGCTGTCAACTTAGCCAGGCCAAATGGGTTGAACCTAGAGATGTGTACTTGGTAGTATTGCATAAACTCTAAAATCAAAGGATGGATTGGTATTCTAAAGTTTGACAACTTAAACGCATGGGTGTACAGACCTACATATCTCTTAGGAGCGTCAAATATCCTATGATTTTTACTAGGGAGCATAATCTTAAACTCTTTTGGAATAGGATAATCCTCAAGAAAGGCACGCAATTCATCTTTTTATAAAGTACATTTTTGTTCTTTAATGACATACTTGTAATTTTTGGCCATATTGATTAACGAAGAATGATACTTCTATGATGAAATATAGTTTAATGAAGAAGAAATTTACCTTTTTTCTTGCAAGGGATAATGACAGATGATACTATGTGTGTTTTGATTGCACATAGTGAGGAAGATGAAATTTTGGGCGCAGTGAAAAGTAAATTAGGGTTTGGATGAAGCGAATTTATATCGCTTTTTATTTTGTTACTCACCGTACACGTGTCCCTCATGTTCTAATCTATTCGGATTTCAAATTGGGTTTAAAATTTTGAAGGGACGTATGGGATTACGGATGCTTTGGCAAATGGGGTATTTAAGCGCATTTAATGCGTACTTTGCGATGTTGATTTCTTTTGCAGGGTCCTATGAGCTAACACGGTTAGTTCACTTGATAATAGAGTTGAAAGCCATATATTCTTGTACGCAAATCTAACTTTCAACTGGGGGGCTTGATTATGTACCCTCCGATTAGCTCGAAGGATACCCCTTCGAGTTTGATCGTAACCTACATAATCGAAGGCTCATAATAGCCTCCTTAAACTTTCTTTTGCGTAAAACTAATCATCAATGATCTAGTTACTAAGTGGGAATTCGCCAATCGAAGGATTAAGCCCTTCGGGGTATCTCTCGATAAGTTTTAAGGACGAAATGATGCCAAGTCCACATATTGGTGAGAACAAGTCTTACCCACGTCTCCTCTTTCTCTTTAGCCCCCCGCTAAACCAGGAGGAGTGGGACACTAAACCCTAGCGGTTACTACAAATCATGGGACGCCCCCATGATCTCTCTCAAACGTGTGACCACTCTCCAGGACCGTTTTCTTCACCTATAAATAGTCTTGGACGATGACAAATCTGGTAGGCAATCTTTCTCACCTTACTTTACTACATTTACACTTAAACTCTCATACCGATCACTTATTCACACGCTGGACGTGGTTCGCAGGGCCCAAACCCTGTGCAATCACTTAACGTAGTGTTTTAGTATTTCTTATTTCAGGTTATATCCAAGCTTGGCGTAATCACAACACCCCTCATTTCCTTTGATCACCATCGAAGGCCTGGTAGTGCGAATTATTGTACAATCAAGTCCCAATCGTCCCAAAACAATATGTACAAGATATGACTCGACTTAGCAACCATGTAATCAATTAGATAATTAACTAAGGGTTTAAACAAATAACAATAATGCACTAAAGATGAGTGCATACAAGGAAGGCTAAGGCGATTTGGTTGCACATTTGGGTGGATTGTAAACAAATTATTCCTTTAAGTAAGATGCTTAAAGTTAGAAATGAAAAGATAGGCTTGGAAGGGTGTACTAGGAGTTTCGTGTACTAAAAATGAGTACAACGCTAAGGTGTGGGAAAAATTAATTGACTTCGCTAGTCAAAGTAATTGACTTAAATGGTCAAGTAATTATGATACGGGTTTAAACACAAGGGTGATCCTAATGCCTCTTATCATGTAGTAAATCCTAAGCACATGAATGTAGTCTCACTAGCGGTCTTGGGATGTATCACTAACGCAAGTTCTAGAATCTAAATACTACCGGTACACTCATAAGCACTAATAATGAATGCTTTTCCTATCAAATCTAAAGGCGAACCTCACATATTTGGGTGGAAAATTTTTAAGTGGTACGGTTTTGTGCTAGTCATACAAGTCCTATCCATGAGACGCTTGTTAAGGCTAAAGTTTCACTCCTAAATGTTGTAAAAAAATTTAAATTTGGCGCTAAAATTGCCATAGCAAGTATTTCTCTTAGTTTTATTACACACCTACTATCGAACAAACAAACTCAAGTGCAATTGTATTCTATAAGGTATCATCATTTACCCTCCCCTTACACTTAGGATGAACATTGTCCCCAATGTTCAATTAAAGGATGTAAAAGTAAAGCAGGTAAAAGAATGAAAACAAATACTCCCCTGATTCGTTCGGTGTGGATAAATGGATAACATGGTTAAATCCTCCTCCAAGAAAATGAACGTTGAAAGCTTCCCTTCCGAAATAATAAATCATCTTCTTGTCCAATATAACATGTTAAACCTGAGAAAACAAACACAAAAACCCAAAGAATCAAACCGAACAAAGAAAACTCACAACTAGATGTAATTAAAGATATAATGCATGTTGAATGAATATTTGCAGATTTCCTAGAGTTTATAAAACTAAAGAATCAACAAAAACTTTAAGACTCCGGTATAAACAAGAAAACTCACAACTAGATGTAATTCCAGACTTAGAAATAAAAACAAAACAATTAAAGATATAATGCTTGTTGAATGAATATTTGCAGATTTCCTGGAGTTTATAAAACTAAAGAATCAACAAAAACTTTAAGACTCCGGTAAAAACCAAACTCGCAAAATTTTTCAGAATTTATGTACCTAACGCCGTCAAGTTATAACTCCTGACGCTGTCATAATGTTCCTGCAAAAATCTCATGTTAAATTTTCGGAAAATTTCTGGAAAAACATATGCCTTACTTCCTTGAAAATCCTGCAAAACATCGTTATGACTCGATACAAGCATTTGACTCAAACAATTACTAATATACATCTTCATTTAATATTGTTGTGGTTCATGCTCAATTTCGTTCTTATAAACAAATTTGGGTCTCCCCTTACACTTAGCTTTTGCAAAATACCTTTATATGTAATTAAAATGAAGTTAAAAACAAAATAAAGCATTTTCACAATTTACTTTGAACCATGATCCAAAAACAATAAAAATAAAAACACGCATACGGAAACAAATAAAATCAAACAAACAAACAATCAAACAAATAAAAAGGGACTTGGGTTGCCTCCCAAGAAGCGCTTGTTTTTTTTCGAGTCATGAGCCTGACTCTACCCTTATTTAACGGAAATAGGGGAGGTTTTCCCTACACTTCAAATTAAGTGCGGGTGGAAGTAGCGATACACACCCTTAGGGTGGAAATATGCCACGTGAGGTGAAGGGGGTGAGTGAATGGCTTCCTTCATCCTAAAATTTCTCGGGTAATATTGGTTGATGGGTGGGTCGGTTCCTCTTTTATCTCCTAGAAATAAATCTAACGATGGGAAGTTATGTAAAGATTGAGGTTCCGGTTTATCAACACTAGGAAATTCCCTAGAACTAGGAGTAAGGTTATCATTACAAGTATTCAAACCTGTATCCTCTAGTGGTGCTTGGTCCAAGGGTTCTACCTCCATTGGGATTCCTAAAGTTTCTTCTACTTCTTCCGGGTAAGTCACGGGTGGTGTGTGTGCCTCAAATGATGGTAGGACTTGTGGGGTATTTAGTGAGCTTATGTTATTTACTTCATCATTCCTTGTGTCAAGATCACCTATATCCTCAACATGTGTTTCATTTTAATCTAACCCTAACATTTTCCCAAGTATCTCAAGTGCTTTTCTAGGTATCTCAACTTCTATATCCGAATCATAAGGATCATCCTCAATATTCTGACTGCTATATTCAAATTGCCCAAAAGATTCATCATGTGTTTCTTGAGATTCCTCATCATCGATCATAAAACCTAGGTCTTTTTAATCAATGTGATCATGTTCGGCTAAATCCTCCATCACATTAAGGTCACCTACGTGTTCATCCTGTATTATGGTAGTGCCTAACCATGACATACAGCTAGGTGGCTCATACGAAACTATCCTAGGTGAAGGCTCATATGGTGCATAGGTTTCACTAAGTGAGGCATTTTGAGGGGTTGATGGAGCTCCTAAGGTGAATTCTTTAAAGTCTTATGCACTTGGCCTCTTTTCTCAAGGTACTTAATAAAATCAATATAAGATCATGTCCTCCTCATTTCATTCCTTCATCTTAGTATATCTAAACTGGTGTAATTATATTTTTTCTGGTAAATCTCTAGTGTCGGACTTGGTGGATTCATGTTCTCCATAATGGTGAACGGAAGAGTCAATCGAAAGGTTTTTACGAACAAAGACACAAAGAAAAGATAGACTACGAGAAAGCTAATAAAAAAGAAAAATAAAATCTCACTCGATAAGAATCTAATGAGTAGACCTAATAAAATAAATTCCAACCTAAGCAATAACTATTCCCCGGGCAGCTGCGCCAAAAAATTGATACGCGGGATTGCGCCCTCGCAATAGGTTTTACCTCTCCAGGGATCTTGAGAAGCTTGCAATCCCCGCCAGGCAGTGTACCTGATCGTTGTAGTATAGTATAGTGACAAATACCGGGGGATTGATCGTTCAACTAAGGAATAGTGTTCGCTAGGATTAGAAAGCCTACTAAACTAGGTCTAGAGATGAGGGATGATTCTTTTTGTATTTTTTACATTTTATGAAAGCAAGTAAAATCTTGGGTTTTGAAGGAGTGGGCGGAATTAGTTGTTAGTCAACTAACCCAAATAACTACAAATGCAATTAAAATAAAATAAAAATAAATGAAATTAAACTAATGTGATTATGTGGTGAAAACAATAATGAGAAAAGATGTGTTTACTTGATTTCATTACTCCCTAGATATCTTTTACCGGTTGATTAGCTTGTTACAATTGCATGGATGACGGGTTATATTCCTTAATACTAGTGGTAGGGCCGTGTACAATATTCCCTAACTCTATAAGCTCCTACTTCACTCCTATGTCGAGCCGACTAAAAGCTCCTAACATGGGATCACTAGAATTCACTTGTGCATTAAATACAACCAAAAATCATAGTACACCTCCGATCATGTTTCTTAAGACGTTCAAGCAAGTTACCAATGGAAGTCTGCCAGTTTTCTTAAGCCTAACATCGAATACAATCATCCACAACAATTATAAGCAAACCATCAACCAATAATCAACATCTAGGTTTCACTTCATCTAAGCATGCACAATAAAAGCCTAGCCTAGCATGTTAAAAGAAAGACAAGCATAAGATAGAATCACACAACACATAAACATATCGTATGATTATTGGAAAACTTATATTCAATTAAGCATGGATGGAACAAGGGTTGAAACCCTTATTTTTACAGAAAATTCATCTAGGGTTTAAGCTCTCCAAAGTTCTCCTAATGTTCCACACACAATGAATGAAAAATTGGAAAAATTTATACAGAGAATACATCATGACGGCGTCACGTTGTATCCACCAAATTAAGGGTCGTATTGCCTAGATCCAGTCTTGATGCTGTCATGTAGAAATTGAGCTCTGGGGCGTCACTTCCAAAATGACCCTGACAGCCTTGGTGATGCTGTCAGGTCAATTACACTAAAAATATTATGGGCCGTCATGTGTATTTTCCACTTCCACCTCTTTTTCCAAGCTTGACGCCGTCATGTGTGAACTCTTGACGTCGTCAGGTACTGTTCCCAACAAGGATTTTGAGACATTGCCATTTTCTTCACTTTTATGCTCCAAAAACGTCCAAAATGCTCCCTTTTCCAGATTTCTCCTCAAAAGTACCTAAAATGACAAAAGGAACAATTTAGGGCAGTAATTGATCAAATAATCACGAATTCGGGCTTAAATGACCCCTAAAAAGCAGTACACTTTTCGACTTATCATTTTGTTATGACCCATCTGAAATGATTACATTGTTATGATTCCTTTATTTTGATCTGTTTGAATTGACCCATTGCCCAAAGTATTATCTAGCCATGGAGGTACTATGGCCATGACATTGAGGCACAAACGGCATGACACTTTCTGTGGAGGTGTGATTAATCCACGGCTTTCCCTTATGTTATAATGATTATGGTGCATATGGCCATTCTGTATATGTATGTATAGTCTTGTACTTGCATATGTATTCTGTTTTGTAGGGAGTGTATGGATGCATCCTAGGCTAAATGAATGATTGAATATTGAGTGACTTAGTGATTGGTAGTACGTGTCATGCACTCCATTACACTTCTGGTACTTGAGAGGTCTCCCCTCCTTGTACAACTTATGAATTGACGGTATATCATTTGTGATATGTAATGTTACTATTCCTTTTACCATTTCTGAACTATCCTTCAATTTCTATTTTCATATGACCCTTCATATTCTTTATGACATTGTTTCTCAGCTGGTTCACATTGGATTGTTGATTTATTTATTTATGTTCAGTTATCTTTCATATTTTTATGTCTGTTCACTGAGCGTTAGCTCAGCCACATTTTCTTTTCCCTGCAGCAGGTATCAAGTTGGAGGCTGGGATTGCGTGATGAGAGTAGGAGATTTTAGTGTACCAACCCTACGTTAGTATTCATGGACTTTATTTCATATTTATGTTTAATTATTTCACTTCCTTTAGAAGTTGATTTTGATTGTATTCGTTTCTTTAGTCCTTTTAGTCTCAAGATTTGTAATTTATTGAGCTAAGTCTTCCGCTTGCGTATTTAATGTTCTGATTTGACTCCATAATGTTACACTTTGACCCTTGTTGGGTTATAGTGTTGCTACAGCTATCATTGTTTATGTTGATGATATAGTGATTTCAAGTTTCTTTGTTGTCTTTGATCTCCAAAATCTTTAATCTTCCAGAAAAATTGTTTCTTTATCTCTTTATCTTCTATCTGTCATGTGTCAAAGTACTCTTTATCAGCATCTTCTCTTGCAATTAATCTTCTCAGCTACTCAGCAACTTTTTGGTACAATAGTCATCAAATCTTAGAAAGTTTCATACTATTCTCATCACTTCCAGGTGTGTTAACTCCTGTGAGAGGTGAATCATTGAAAATTATGTTTTTTAGCAAATCATCAGCTATCAATGGATTTGAGTAGTCTTTACCAATAGCCGTTTGCTTTTGGACTAGTTAGTTCTTTGATATCAATCATGGTGAACTAATTACCAAAAATGGATTTTCCACAAGCCATTTTTCCTTGTGGGTTAGCCAACTCTTTACTTATACAGATATGGTGAGTTGAAACCATACAATTTTTAGTAAATTGTCAACTAAAAACGGATTTGATTATCACATCAGAGCCGTACCCTCATGATGAGTCAAACTCTTTCTTGTCTGTTAAACATGGTGAGTTGATTACCATTTGTTGTGCAGTAGAAATACTAACACCATGTGTTTCTTTTTCAAATCCTTTTACTTCTCTTTTAAAACATCAAAACATTTTATTTTAAAGGACTTATACTGGTTTATATCAGCAAGCAGTACTTTGTTAAAGTACTGTTTGTCTTTGCAGTACTTTGAAAAATGCTTATTTATTTCAAAACAAATCATACCAGTATTATGCAAAATTACTCTTCAGGCTTGGTCCAACTGATAAATAGCTTGATAACATCCAAAGCTACTTCAGATTCATCTTCAAGTTCCATTCCATGATCAAGCATTCTTAGCATAATTTCTCTAATCAATGGATATCTCCTCTCAGCAAGCATATGAATCATGGTACCATCTTCCATCTCTAGTGCATGAACTCTTGATGACTCAAAGAATCTCCATCTTGTGATTTCCCAATTCTCTTGATCATTCCACAGAGGATCAACACTTGTTTCTTCAATTTCCCAGATGGTAATTAAATCTCCAAGCAAAATTAATCCCACTCCTGATGCTTCAATCTCTGCATAGTATGTCTGCACTTGCATATATAAGTCATAAAGATCTGCCCTTGTGTTACAATGCAAAACATCCTATAACATGTTGAATACGGTGAAGCTTCCATCTTCTCTATTGAACATAAGGTAGTTTCCTTCTTTTGATTCAACCACAGAGAATGAGATTATCTTGGACTTCTTTCCAGAATCTTCAGTCTTCTTATTCTCAAAATCTACAACTCTGAAATCGTTTCTAAGTTCATCAACTGCATCTTCATGAATCATCTTCAGTCTTTTTGTTAGTTGATCATCTTGAACTACTTTCTTTCTTTTCAATCTTCTTTCCTCAGCCCGTTCCTTTCTAATATCTTCTAACTTCTTCTTTTTAGAAACTTCCATGGGTACAAAGTTTTATACTTCTTTCCTGATATCTTCTTGTACTTTATCCCACAGAGCTTTCACTTCTGGATACCTCATTTTGTGTAAATTCTTGTATCCTCTTCTTCTCAAGAAACTTATCATCCAGTTCCTTTCCTGAGCAATAGTCATTGGCTTCTTTGTAATTGGCCTACTAACTTCTTCCAAATACTTAGCATCATACTCAGCTTGTTGCTTTCTAGCAAGCTCTTCATACTCTGCAATCTTTAGTTCTCTGATCTGAGCAATAGAAAATTTCTTCTTTTCTTCTTAACATCTTTCTGAACCTTGATCCCTTTCCCTTTATCTTTTGGATCTAGCTCTTCTGATTCAGAAATACTTTCAGCAACTTGTTATGCAGGTTCAGAAATATGTATTCCTCCAGTCTCTTCAAATTCATCATAACCTGAGCAATTGTTTCATCATCACTTGCAGTATGCACTGTTACTTCTTCTTGCTCTACAAAAGTAGAAGGACCAGCTTCATCTTCATAATTCACTGTAGAAGGTCCAGCTGCAATAACTCCACTTTCATTAATATTTATAGAAGAAGTACCTTGCTCAGCAGTACCTTGCAGACTTATGTTTTCTACAGCAGTACTTTGAATACCAACACTTTGAATATTCTGTGCATCAACATCCTGCTTAACAATTTCTTGCTCAACATCTTCTTGAGCAACTTCTTGCTCAATATCTTCTTCTTGTTCAATATTCACATCTTCTTGAATGTAATTTTCTAGTACACAAGAATTTGGACGTTCTGGATATTGCCAAAGGTGAGCATCTTCTGAATATTTAATTTCAGCATCATCTTTATCCAAATTCTCATCTTGATTCCTCCCCAATTTGGTTAATGATTACCTCCTATGCCTCCTCTTGGATTTAGAAGACTTCTTTTTAGACTTTGGCTTCTGAGACTGCTTCTTTTCTTTCACATAAAGCCTAAAATTCTGAACAAGAGGCCATATAAATTTCTTCAACCTTCTGAACTTCTTTCTTAGCTTCTTGATTTCTGCAGCTTGAGCATTAACAGTTGTCATCAACTTCTCCAATTCTTTAGTAAAAGCAGAAGTACTCATAGTACCTTCAATTCCCTCATCTCCTCCAGGTGTTTGAAACGCACCTGTGGATGTATAATCATTGGGAATAGGTACCTGTGTATGCTCTGAAGCAGTACCTTTAGAAGAAGTACTTTGTGTAGAAGTACCTTCAGTAGAAACAGATTTATCCAAGGAAGCTGACACTAAAGGAATCCTTTCACGAGAAACATCATGCTGAGGTTAAACAATAGGTGGTGTAGGGGTATGTACTGATGCAGAATGCTCAGCAGAATCAGATTGATCATCATTATTAGAATGTGCAGAACCACTATTGTCTTCTTCATCCCTAACAGCTTGAGCTACCTCTAACATATAAGCATTGAGAGGTGTATTCCTACCCGAAAAATTTACTCCCTTATGAGACATAAAAGTGAACACTTTAGGTGGCATTCTAATTATGGGTACATAATCCTGAGGTTTTGGTATCCCATCTAATGGATTCTCTAAGAGAATTTGAACAAATCTAGGATACATTAGAAAAGGTTTGCCAGCCTTAATATGTGTGAGCATACCTTCAAGGATCATGTATGCAAAATTGAAGGGTTGATTGGTAATAAGACCAACAAATGCAGAAGCTATGGAATGGCTAAATTGATCCCAAGCAGTACTCTTTTGACTCAAACAATGAAGTAAAACATGTATAAGAAACTTCCAATGAGGACTAACCATAGCTTTCTGAAAAGTAGCTTAGTCAATGCACCTTCATACCCAATGTCTCTAAGTGTATTCCAAACTTCTTGTTTACCAAACAAAACAGAGCCTCCTTCATCATCAAATAACAGAGCTTCTCTGATTGTGGCTTCGGTAACATGAATAGCTCTCCCAGCAACTGTAGCAAGTACAATATCCTCTCCATCTTCAACCTGTGACCTTGCTGTATCCCAAAACTCATGTATCCAAGGTCCAATAATCTCTGGTTTGACCAAGATTGAGTAACAAATGTTGGTTCCAGTGAGAAAATCAATAATTCCATGAAAGTCAAGGTTATGTTGGGTTTTCTCAAGATTGGCTATCATGTTGTGTTTGGTGTTGGTAGGTCGATGTACCATTGTGAGTAGGTTTAGAGAGAATAGTGATAATCGGTGAATAGTATGAATGAGTTTGATGAACAAGAAAGGTGAATAAGGGTGAATAAATAAGAAAAGATATGAGGTATATAAGGATAAGATACAAAAAATCACGGTTAATTAATAATTTTACGGTTATTTTTGGAAGTGATTATCCCCATATCTTTCGAAAGTTTGTTACCCGTAAATTTGACCGTTGGAACAGTATCTGACACGTCAGCGTACCCTTAATATCACCAAGCAGTACGTTCCATAAAATATGGAGCAGTACCTTCCGTTATAAACCCACATAGTATGTTGACCAAAGTAGTTTCCAAGCAAATCTTGAAAGTTGACTGTTTGACCATAATATCTTTGAAAGTCAACTCTAAGTAACGACTATCTCCCCAATTTTATGCCCAAAGCTACCATGGTAAGTGAACTTCAATACACTTCTTTCAATGACCATTTACCTTTACTTTGCCTATAAAAGCAACTTCACCAACAACAAATTTCATTCACCTCTTCCTTCATTATCAGAACACAAAAAACTAGTAAACATAATGAGTCATAATCCTGTGGTGAACATCTCCTCTGACTCTGATTCTGAAATAAGCTACTACTCTGACTCTGAGTATGAAGATCCAGGATGGTTGGATTACTTTCCTCCCCATGTAGAGTGGATGAGACCCCATGAATCTTTCTCATCAGTAAGTGTTGCAAACTCTTCCATAACTGATGCAGCCAGCACTACCAACAAAAAGCCCGAGAAGAAAAAATTTGTCCCTGGTTCATCTCTTGCTAATGAGCTTCCACATGCTTTAACTCAAGCCCTGGAATCAACAATACAGAACATGAAGTGGCCTGCTCCAAGGAAAGAGAGACCTCCCAAACAAGTTCTTGGCCTGGCTTGCCCAAGAAAGCAAGCTTCTTTTGATGACAAAAGAAAGACTGCTCAAAAGGGAAAACATAACTATGAGGGCAAGGGAAAAAGGCCTATGGAGTTGGTGTGTGAAGCTTGGTAGTAGGTTGTGGTAGATGTTTGTTTGTTTTGTCTTGTCTTGTGTCTGTGTTTGTTTCTTGGTAACAACATTGTGATGATAGATCTTGGAGAATGGTTGTTGTATGAACTTTCTGAATGAATAAAACTTTTCTTTTTAATGATACATGTAGCCTCCCCTCAAATAATGACTAACGACTAACTACTAATGCCTCCCCTCAAAAATAGCTTACATATTAATCATGCCAATACTCACAACTAAAAAAGTAAATCTTGAAACATCAAAGCCTTTTGTGAGTAGATCAGCTACATTATCATCAGTATGAACTTTAACCACATTAATAAGCCTGTGTTCATAGCAATCTCTAATAAAATGATGCCTAATCTGAACGTACTTGGTCTTGGAATGATAAACTGGATTCTTCACAATACAGATAGTACTCTCATTATCAATGTTGATAGGAGTATTCTTGAAGTTGAATCCATAATCCAAAAGCTGATTTTGCAACCAAAGTACTTGTGCACAACAACTTGCAGCAGCTACATACTATGCTTTTGTGGAAGTGGTTGCTGCAATTGTTTGCTTCTTGCATTTCCATGAGACTAATCTGCTTCCAAGGTACTGGCATCCTCCTGTTGTGGATCTTCTGTCATAGTTGTCTCCAACATAATCACTGTCTGAAAAGGCTTGTAGATGGAAAGGTGAATCCCTAGGATACCATAATCCTAGTTTAGGTTGTTGCCTAAGATACCTGAAAATCCTCTTGACAGCCTTCAAGTGTGATACCTTTGGATGAACTTGATGTCTTGCACACAAACACACAGTAAAAGTAATATCAGGTCTGGATGCAGTTAAATACATGAGACATCCAATCATAGACCTATATCAGGTGACATCAGCATCTTCTCCTTCTTCAACTTTTCTCAAAGGTTTGTTAGTATCCACTGGTGTTGATGTAGGCCTGACAGTTGTGAAATTGAATCTCTTAAGAATATCTGCAACATACTTATCTTGACAAATATATATTCCACTGCTTGACTGTTGCACTTGAAGTCCCAAGAAGAATGTTAATTCTCCCATTGAACTCATCTGAAACTCTTTCTGCATAAGATCTTCAAATTCCTTCACCATAGATTGCTTAGTAGCACCAAAAATAATATCATCTACATATACTTGGACAAGAATGATATCCTTCTTATCTCTCTTGATAAACAAAGTCTTGTCAATAGCTCCTCTCCTATAACCATGTTGTAATAGAAAGTTTGAAAGTCTTTCATACCAGGCTCTTGGAGCTTGATGAAGGCCATACAGAGCCTTGATAACCTTGTAAACTTTGTTTGGGTGTGCAGGATCTACAAAACTAGGAGGTTGTTTGACATAAACTTCTTCTGTAATTTTGCCATATAGAAAAGCACTTTTAACATCCATTTGGTATACAGGAAATCCCATATAGGATGCAAAAGCCAAAAATAGCCTTATGGCTTCAAGCCTTGCCACAGGAGCAAATACTTCATCATAGTCAACTCCTTCTTCCTGCCTATATCCTTGAGCCACTAATCTTGCCTTATTCTTGATAACATTCCCTCTTTCATCTCTTTTTACCCTGAAGACCCATTTTGTTCCAATTAGTCTCTTACCATCAGGTAAGTCACATAATACCCATACTTCTTGAAGTTTAAACTGTAGGAGTTCTTCCTGCATAGCTTCTACCCAACTCTCCTTGGCTAATGCTTGTTTGATATTCTTTGGCTCTTCTTGAGATAAAAAACAAGCAAATAAGCACAACTTCTGATCCTTGTGATTCACCCTGTTTTGTTTGTAGATAAAACTAAGTAAAGAAGTATGGTGTTGAGACATATTCTTAGCCTTAGTCCTTGTTAGCACTCCTGAAGCTGAGGGTCCCATTATGTTGGTAACAGGACGAGTTTTGTGAATTCTGAGAGTAGGAGTGGGTGAGACTGCAAGATTATCTTCCAAATTAGTTAAATCAGGGTCTTCATTAGAATATGAGAAAATGCCTTCTTGATCCAATTCATCATCAGTGTCTTCTAAGGTAATCTTGTTTGGATCATTCAAATCATCAGTATATTCTAAGTCAGGTATATTAGAATCATTCACAGCATCAGTATTTATCCAATTTGAAGTATCTAAAGGTTGAAAAGTACTTTCAAATGGATTAGTAGCACTTTGGGGTAAAGTACTATCAATGCCTTTAGCCTTTTTCTTTTCTGCTTCATAAGCTCTTCTTTGTTCATCTTCATAAGACTTAGACAATGTTTCTTGAAAGAGCATTCTACTAAGTTCATCTTGAATGACTTGATCTTCATCAGATACTGGTATCTGTGGTGGAACAGTACTTTGAGGATAAACAGTACTGTTAGATTTAACAGTACCTTGAGGCTCAGAAGTACTCTTCTTCTCATCATTGGCATTATCATTTGGCTCATCTTCAGACCTTAAATTAACATCATGAACTATGTACTATGCTTCTTCTTCAGTAGGAACAGCTTGATTTTCTTCCCTTACAGGTACATAATTCATAGATGAAGACATTAAATCAAGATCAAACATCCAATCAGGACCTTTACCCTTAGAATTTTCTTGCTCTTCTAGAAAATCAACATGAAGACATTCTTGAACCCTTTTGTTAGTTCTGTTGTACACTCTGAATCCTTTGCTATTGGTATAATATCCCAATAAATATCCTTCATCTGCCTTCCCATCAAATTTGCCCAAATTATCAGCAGTGTTTAAAATGGTTAGGGGACATCCAAAAGGTTTCATAAACTTGATGCTTGGCTTCTTTCCCATGAGTAACTCATAAAGTGTCTTCATTTGAGGTTTTGTCACTAATACTCTATTCAACACATAACAAGCAGCACTTACAGCCTCATCCCAGAATGGAACAGGTAATTGAGAGTCTGCAAGCATTGTCCTTGGTGCTTCTATAAGAGTTCTATTATTTCTTTTTGCAACTCCATTTTGTTGAGGAGTTCTAGCAATATTGAACTCTCTTTTAATTCCTTTCTTGGCACAAAAGTCATCCATTAGCTGATTCTTGAACTCAGTCCCATTATCACATCTAATGCCTCTAACCTTGAGTCTTAACTGATTTTCAAGTGCTATTATAAGATCATGAATAGCATCAAAAGTTTCATCTTTGAAGCATAAGAAAAAGACCCAACTAAATCTACTACAGTCATCTGTTACAATCAAGCAGTACTTCTTCTTGTTGAGACTAGCAACTGAAACAGGTCCAAACAGATCCATGTGCAGCAATTCCAAAGGCTCTCTAATGGTTTTCTCATCAATTTTCTTACAGGAAGCCTTGTGTTGTTTACCCTTCTTACAAGCAAGACATGAATGATCATTCTTGAATGTTTTAGAAGGTAAACCTCTAACTAAATTTTCTTTGACCAGCTTATTGATGTTCTTGAAATTCACATGCCCCAATCTTCTGTGCCATTGATGTGCTTCTTCCATTGTTGCTCTTGCAATCAAGCATGTTGCTCTTTCAGCAGAATTGACATTCTTTAAATCTATGTTGTACACATCATTAGTTCTTGGTGCTCTCAGCATCACCAAGTTTCTATCTTCTAACTTAAAATCAGGAGAAAGTATGAGACATTCTGTGTCAAAGAATAACACAGGGTACTTTTTATCACAAATCTGAGAGACTGACAAAAGATTGAATTTGAGCTCCTTCACATATCTAACATCTTCAAAATCAATGTTTCCTGCCTTGATTGTTCCTTTGCCAGATATTCTTCCTCCATCAGGATCATTCCCAATTGCAACTTTTCCTCCAAAATAAGCTTTAAAATCTGACAAGAGCTCCTTTTCTCCTGTCATACCTCCAGAGCAACCACTATCTACAATAAGATGATCTTTAAGCTCCTATGCTGGGTTGCCCTGCATACACATGAAAAAGGTTAGTTAATTTTAGGAACCCAAGCCATTACTGACTTGTGTTCCCCTTGTGGAGTGACATACTCAAATTCTTTGAGTATGTAGTCACCACTGTCTTTGAAAACATGATCAAGAATTAAGGTTTTTGTTTCCAAAACTGTTGGTTTATCGTGATCAATTTTCCCTTTTTCACCCTTAACTTCTGAAAGTACTGATTCTTCCCTAGCGGTACTTTCTTTCTTAACCCATTTAGTTGTAACTTTTGGAGTTGGGGTCTGTGTTCTAGCATCTTTTCTTGTGTTGTAAGGCCTTCTAGGTTTGTAGTAGTTGAATCTCCTAGGTCTTACACTTGAGTGTTTGCTAGAAGCATCTTGGTTAGGGAACTTTCTATCAGTACTTTGTGAAGGTACTGAGGGTTTGGAGTATGATCTTTTCTGATGAGGGTACCTATAATCTTTTGAGAAATTACTATGATTAACCCTATTTGTGTAATTCCAAGCTGGTTTGTTGTCCCTTGGTTTATTCTCCTTATGACTTGGTTGTGCTGTTCTGGTCTTTGGATATTTACTTAAGTATTCTGAATGATAGTCACAGTCTTTAATCAAATGATGAGGACTATAACATATATAACAAACTTTTGGACCAAAATCCCCAAATCCCTTTCCATAAGGTTTTCTAAAATTAGCAGTATTTTGAAAGTATTTTCTTGGAGGTACTGCTGAGTGATCAGCAGTACTTTGAAAAGTGTTTGAAGGTACTGCTTGTTTTGAAAACTTTTTCTCATCAACCTTAGGTGCTTCAACAGATTTTTCTAAAGTTTCAGGATTAGATTGACTTTTAAGCTTTTTCCTAAACTCTAGATTATCTACCCCATAACAAGAAACATCTTTTCTAGGTGGTTGAAAGCTACCTTGGGGATTAGGAACTACATTATATCCCTTATCTTTCTTAAATTCAGGAGGCATTGGATTAGCGTATTCCTCATCACTAGAAGTGTTTTCATCTAAACTTATGAACTCTTCATCACTAGTGGAGGTATCTACTGTAAGATTTAGTTCCTTACCCTTAAATGGAATGCCTTCATTGCTATCATTATCATAACCTAGGCCAGTTTTAATGTTTGATGTTCTTTGCTTTTCAATAAATTGAACATCTGACAGACCTGATTCATTCCAAATAGCAAGTTTTTCTAATAACTTATCTCTCTCAGCAGTTACTTTCTCTATTTCGGACACCTTACATCCTAGTTTCCATTCACTCAACTTAACTAGGTATTCCTTTTGCTTATATGTTTCAGCCCATGCTACTTCATTATTTTCATGTGTAATTATTTTGGCCTCCATTGACTCTAAAGTCAATTGATAGCCAGTTATCTCAGCCCTAGCCTTTTGAAATTTATCTTTTTCAGCTACATGCTCCAATCAAAGCTTCCTAGACCATCTCTTGACTCCAAAGCAGCATATCCAGGCTCTTCATGAAATGTTGTGCTCCAGTCTTCCAATGCAACCATTGAATAGGTTACAGGTTCATCATCAAACTCATTGGACCAATCAATCTCTGACAAATTCTCTTGAGCAACCAAAGCTTTTGGTTTTGGTTCAGTAATTGGAATCTCTTTTCTTTCAGGCTTGGGTGGTTCAATCATCTTGTTTGCTTGATACTTTGCAAATTTGCATTCCCTTGCAAAGTGACCAGTCCTTAGACAGTTGAAGCACTCAATCTTAGACTTATCAAATGTTATTCCCTGTTTAGCTCTAAAATTGATGCCTTTTCCAGTCTTATTCACATACTTCTTGATCCTTGCAGTGAGCATGGCAACTTGCCATCTGATATCAATTTTGTCACAACTCATCATTTCAGGTCATTTCAGGTCATTTCCTGAACTTTGGAAAAACACTATTCATAAAACACTATTCATCGTTTTACTATTCATCATTTTCGAGGTCATTTTGATATTCTGAGAAACATTTGGGAAATTTACTATTCACTAAACACTATTCATTTCCGGAAAAGTTTTCATCATTCACTTGCATTACTCATTTCATCGTAAATTTAGTTTACGGGTATTCAAATTCGCGTAACCGGATTGGTTTAGGTGCGAATTCATTTCATTAGTGTTAAGAACACTGCATACGGACTGGAGATAGTCTGCATATCATCATAACAGCATTTTCATGTTATACCACTCTCAGGATTTTCAAATTTCTATATTCAGTACATTTAACGTTTTTACGTATAAGTATTTATAGTAAACGTTAACACCCGGTTTATACACGACGAATATATCTAAATATTCCCACAATGGTCCCGACATATTTTTATATCCATTTTAACATCATAAAAGTTATAACATTCAGTTACCCAGTATTTTGGAAATTTATTTTATTTATAACGTACGCTTATGAATATAACGACGGTTTTCGTGAAAACTAAACAATAATCACCCGATCACTCAGTAAATGTACCCAACATATTTTTAATATATTTTCAACATTATTATGACTTTATTTCATCCCGGTTAACTTCGTGAACGTTTATTGCTATTAAACCCGGTACCCGATTTTAACGAATAACACGTAATAACACTTAACGTTATACTAATTTCCTAAATAAATACCAAGTACCCCTACCCCCCCCCCCCTTGGCTCACCAAAAACCGGCCACATGATCACACCCTTAACCTCATGCATTGATTTCTATTATTTAACTAATAAACCCTTAAAACCTTACTTTACCAAAATTCATGAATCATAATCCTCACTTTTAGAAAGATAAATTTTCATCTCATCTCCTTCTTCCTCTCTTGCAAACCCACGACCAAACCACCATACATAGATCAAGTGATCATTTTTCAAAAGTTATAACACCAAACTTGTTCCTTTTACTTGCCTAATCAAGAATCAATCAAGAAAAACACAAGTAATCCAAGCATAATCATCATCTAATCATCTCATTTTATCAAGTAAGTTATCAACTTTATTTTTACATGAAACATCTTATATTTACTTGTATTTCATGATTTCCATGCTAAAAACCATGTACAACTAGCTATACCACCATTTATTTTGTCAAAAATGGAACATACAAACCCTAACTTTTTATTTATGAATCCCCTTGCTATAATAACTTGGTTAGGAGTCCATGGCACCCTAAGAAGGTGTATGGTAGGATTAGATTAGCTATGTGGTGATTACAAGAGGTTTGGTGATGGTAGAAATTAGTTATAAACCTTGAAAACTTGATTTGGAACATATTTTAGACATGCTGTCCCATTTTGCGAAAATATGGAAAATCAGTAAACACCAAGGGAACTTTGGCAAAATTTTTAGAAAATACTTTCAAAAACGAATCCGTAGGCGAAAGAACGGATTAAAAAGAGTTAATAACGAAGAAGTTATGATTTTTGCAAGATTGTTGACGAAAAGTATTTTCTGGAAATTAGTTGCTGTTGGACGTTTTTCATTGGACAAAAAGAGACTTTAGATGTAACCCGGAGGAGCCGAACTTTCCAAAATATATTACTACATACTAAGACGTAACCGTGGATATAAAGAACAAGTAAAACGGACAAGTAACGACAAAGATATTCACGTTTGAATATCGGCTAAAACCATTTTTATTTGACAGCTTTTAATAAAAATGGACACTAAAACTACGAAGTACTTTTATAAGCTAGAAATAATATTAAGTACCAAGCTTTATAACTAATGAAGTATTAGTTATTACAAGTATATTTTCATCATTTCAAGGCGATATTTCAAGGTTTACAACCCGAGGATTTCAACACTAACATGGAAACATACGATATATATATAAGTATATATATATTGCAACTAGCTTATTTTATTTTCTAATAGCAATATTTTTCCAAATTCTTGGATTATATATTTTTGATAACACAAGTGTTTTTCCAAAGAGATGAGTGGTATAGGAACATGAGCATGAACATTCATAACATCATTTCACGATCTAAATTAGATCGTTCATCATTCATATTAGGTTGCGGCAGTTAACCGATCATTGTTGTTCACTTCATTTCATTTCAAGTATCATCACTTAAGGTGAGTCATAGCCCCTACTCTTTTAATGGTTCTATCAACTCTTTGGGGGAGATACATGCTACTACTTGCTTACTTGTACGGATTCACATAACATTATACTTGATTACATTATACTTGGTTTCATTATTCTTGATTACATACATACATGATTGATACATACACACATACTTACTATTATACTTTGGGAAATGGCACCCAGTAATCATACATACATACAGACTTCCAATGGCCCCAGATTAAGTTGCTGGACACAACCATTGAGACATACATACAAACATGAGGTCTTCGGAGATGAAGTGTAGACTCACTACTAATTGCTTAACTGTTGTTATGAACTCATACGTATCTTAATCCTATTATATTGTAGCAGTGGGTTGTAAACACACAGGTTACAAGTCTCTTATGGCGGGACTTGCAACTGAGTGGATTTACGATGCCTTTGCTGAGTGAACATTCTTTATAGACTTTTCATCTGTATTAAGGCAAACTCTATGAACTCACCAACCTTTGTGTTGACACTTTAAGCATGTTTATCTCAGGTTAGAAAGGCGATAGCAGGTGTGTGGAGCTGAGAGTCTTAGGGCATGCTTTTGGAGACTTTCACTTTTATCGTTTACCATTCGACACACTTTAAAAACTTATGTATTATTCTACTTTGGGATCTTTGACTTGTAAACTATGACTTTTATTTATTCGAATGGTAACTTTTCAAAAACATCTCATTTAGAGTTCGTTTTCTATATCTTGTACTTTGTGCCCTGAAGTAGCATCCCAATGACACAGTCTTCCGCTGCAGTATTTTGGGGGTGTTACAGATTGGTACCAGAGCCTTGGTTATAGAGAACTAGGTTGTTTTAGAGTCTAGACTATAACTACATACATATAGACTCTCCTCCCTATCGCCTTGCACTTTACATACACATACGCTTGCTGGTAATTTATTTTTAGACCTACGCTATTAGATACTTTGGAGAAACCGTTAGAAACTAGACTTCCCGGTGACTTTAACACTTAAGGGAGAATCCTTTGTTTCTTTGTACTAAGCGTGACGTTCCCTAGATGCCCATTTAAGCAACGTCTACCACTGAGATATGTGTGCCTGGTGATATGTACACTTGTGAAAGGAAACATTTATAATTGTGGTGGCCAACATAATTATAAGTGCTTCACGACACACGTGGACATATGACTATGCAGATGTAGATCGGTGTTGGCACAACTTAGGAAACAACTGGTAGCACGGTATTATATACGAGGATGTTAAGTATAGACTTTGGATAATCAACGGTTTTCCCTCATCTCTGACGTTCACTAAATGTCCTTCCTCTCAGGAAATCATGGCACCAAAGAGAGTGACTCGTAGCTCTGGTCGAGGAGGCGCAACACCAAGGGGTGGAAGGACTGGTGGACGTGGAGGTAGAGGAGGTAGAGGAGCTGCTAATGACACTAGTAACCCAAGTAACGATGGTGGAAGAACTGGTGGACGTGGAGGTAGAGGAGGTGGTCACGAAGTTGAAAACAATGATAACAACGACGGTGGAAATACTGATTTTGAAGCCATCATCGCTCGACAACTTGAAAACTTTCTCCCCACTATTGTCACTCAAGTTGGCGATCATATGAATAACTTGGCAAACCACGAAAGTAGAATTAACAACACCAATGGTATAGGCCAGAATGGTAATGGCAACAACATCATTAGGACTGGATGTACGTATAAGGAATTTACGTCATGCAAGCCAATTGATTTCAATGGTGTAGGAGGCGCGTTGGCGTATACTCGATGGGTTGAAAAGATGGAGACGGTGATTGACATTAGTAACTGTGCAGCACATCAAATGGTGAAGTATTCCATGTGCTTACTATCAGGAAAGGCATTGACATGGTGGAATACGCAGATTCAAGCTAGGGGTAGAGCGGCAGCTGTAGGTATGACATGGGACGATTTTAAGGCATTATTGAAAGAGGAATACTGCCCGGATAACGAGATGCAGAAGCTGGAGGATGAACTCTATCATCACTCTATGATAGGGGCTGGACATGCAGCCTACACAGATCGATTCCATGAATTAGCCAGACTAGTTCCACACCTAGTTACCCCTGAGTCCAAGAGGATCGAGAGGTACATATGTCACAACTCACCATTTCACGTCATTTACCATTTCAGGTCATTTTCCCAAACTTCGACTTTTTACTATTCATAAATCACTATTCATCAAAACACTATTCATCGTTTTACTATTCATCGTTTTCGAGGTCAGTTTGATGTTCTGAGAAACTTTTTGAAAATTTACTATTCACCGAACACTATTCATTTCCGGAAAAGTTTTCATCATTCACTTGCATTACTCATTTCATCGTAAATTTAGTTTACGGGTATTCAAATTCGCGTAACCGGATTGGTTTAGGTGCGAATTCATTTCATTAGTGTTAAGTACACTGCATACGGACTGGGGATAGTCTGCATATCATCATAACAGCATTTTCATGTTATACCACTCTCAGGATTTTCAAATTTCTATATTCAGTACATTTAACGTTTTTACGTATACGTAATTATAATAAACGTTAACACCCGGTTTATACACGACGAATATATCTAAATATTCCCACAATGGTCCCGACATATTTTTATATCCATTTTAACATCATAAAAGTTATAACATTCAGTTACCCAGTATTTTCGTAATTTATTTTATTTATAACGTACGCGTATGAATATAACGACGGTTTTCGTTAAAACTAAACATTAATCACCCGATCACTCAGTAAATGTACCCAACATATTTTTAATATGTTTTTAACATTATTATAACTTTATTTCATCCCGGTTAACTTCGTGAACGTTTATTGCTATTAAACCCGGTACCCGATTTTAACGAATAACGCGTAATAACACTTAACGCTACACTATATTTTCTAAGTGATCAAAACCATTTTGGCTACTCCTTTTCACACCCAAAAACCAGCCCAAGACCACACCCTTTAACCATGTGCATTAATGTAGCCATTTTATACTAATAAACACATTATAACATACTTTACCAAATTTTCCAAAATCATAATTCATCCTTTTTAGAAAGAACAAAAACTTGCTCATCCTCTCCATCCCTTCTCCAAACCCACGACCTTTTGATGATCTCCATGATCAAGTGATCATTTTCCATAAAGTAAAACACAAAACTTGTTCATTTTACAAGCCTAATCAAGAATCAAGCAACAAAAACACAAGAACATCAAGCATAATCATCCTATAATCATCTCATTTTATCAAGTAAGTTTTCATCTTTATTTTTTCATGGATCATCCTATTTTTACATGTATTACATAAGTATCATGCTAAAAACCATGTACAAGTAGCTATACCACACTTTATTTTGGCTAAAAAGAAACATACAAACCCTAACTTTTTAGTTATGAATCCCCTTGCTCTAATAACTTGGTTAGGAGTCCATGGCACCCTAAGAAGGTGTATGGTAAGATTATATTAGCCATGTGGTGATTACAAGAGGTTTGGTGATGGTAGAAATTAGTTTTTAACCTTGGAAACTTGATTTGGAACCTATTTTAGACATGCTGTTCCGTTTTGTAAAAATCTGGAAAATCAGTAAACACCAAGGAAACTTTGGCAAAATTTTTAGAAAATACTTTCAAAAACGAATCCGTAGGCGAAAGAACGGATTAAAAATAGTCTATAACGAAGGAGTTATGATTTTTGCAAGATTGTAGACGAAAAGTATTTTTCTGAAAATGTATGCTGTTGGACGTTTTTCATTGGACAAAAAGAGACTTTAGACGTAACCCGGAGGAGCCGAGCTTTCCAAAATATATTACTACATACTAAGACGAAACCGTGGATATAAAGAACAAGTAAAACGGACAAGTAACGACAAAGATATACTCGTTTGAATATCGGCTAAAACCATTTTATAATTGACAGCTTTTATTAAATTTGGCGCAAAAACTACGAAGTACATTTTTGAGCTAGAAGTAATATCAAATACCGAGCTTTATAACTAACGTAGTATTAGTTATTACGAGTATGTTTTCATCATTTCAAGGATTACAACCCGAGTATTTCAACGCTAACATGGAAACTTACGTTATATATATATAAGTATATATATATTATAACTAGCTATTTATATTTTCTAATAGCAATATTTTCCAAATTCTTGGATTATATATTTTGATAACACAAGTGTTTTTCAAAGAGTAGAGTGGTATAGAAACATGTGCATGGACATTCATAACATCATTTCATGATCTAAAGTAGATCGTACATCATTCATATTAGGTTGCGGCTAGTGTGCGCGCCTTGTTTTTCAGCTCATTACATGTTCATGGTACCATCATATTGGGTTGCGGCAGCTAATTGTTCATTGGTGTTCATTTCATTTCATCACAGTTTCATCATATCAGGTGAGTCATAGCCCCACTTT
This sequence comes from Artemisia argyi, assembly GCA_030686995.1. Lineage (NCBI taxonomy): Eukaryota > Viridiplantae > Streptophyta > Magnoliopsida > Asterales > Asteraceae > Artemisia > Artemisia argyi. The sequence continues at coordinate 134,459,806 of CM060684.1, read as the reverse complement.
TACTGGTTTAATTACTTTACAAACTCTTTGGGGGAGATACATGCTTAAATACTCGTGTTATACTTTTATACGATTTCAAATCCCATGGGGGAGAATACATTGCAACAACTATTTTTGTACATGCCCAAGTATTACAAATTCCATACATTGCTTAAGTTGCCTTACTACCACTTCATAACAAGTCCCCTTTCAATATCATGGACCGTTAATTTCAAGTACTAAGCGAGAGTGAGTGAATAGATCTATTGAGGGTGACGCCTCCATTCGTGTTTGGGTTGCTCCAACGGGACGAATGCATTTCATGTCTTATCAAGTGAGTGCCTGGTAGACACTCTGTTGGGGCATTACAAAGTCTAGCTTCGGGGTCATGAGCTTAAGAGACAATGTAGCATTTTTGACATTTATGTCGGTTTACTTTATACTTGGGCTATTGTACATACAAAATTGCTGAGAAATTCCTGATACTTTTGCATCAAGTCTTACTACTGAAATACGATGCCTTTGCATCAAGTCTTATTACTGAAATACGATGCCTTTGCATCAGCCTTATTACTGGATTACAATGCTTTTGTATCAAACTTATTACATTTGGCAGTGGGTTGTAAACACACAGGTTACAAGTCTCTTATGGCGGGACTTGGAACTGAGTGGATTTACGATGCCTTTGCTGGGAAATCTTCATTTCAATGCATTACATTCTTTTTCACAAGACTCTATGAACTCACCAACCATTGTGTTGACACTTTAGCATGTATTTTCAGGTTTTAACCAATGGCACGCTACTGGAGGTTTTGGCAGGGCATGGCATGGTCATAGAAGACTCTGATTATTCATTTAGGGACCGTTTTTAACTATTTTAATGGCCTACTTCCGCATTACTTTTAACGATGTAAATTCAATATTTTTGGTTAAACGATTTTATTCTAAATAATTAAAGTGAAAACCATTTTGTACTTGTGTTGTGATATCAATTGAGTTACACCCCAGCTACACGTATGCTTCCGCTGGACCTGATTTTGGGGGTGTGACAGATTGGCATCAGAGCTTTGGCTATAGCGAACTAAGTGTTTTTAAAACCTAGACTATAGCTACTTTCAAGAAAACTTAACCCTATGACCGTCACATGCCTGCCTGCCAAGCTGAAGCCTCATTTGTGGTTAGTTGCTGACATAGGTGATGAGATTTATGTCTCATTATCTGATATATTATATTCATTTATTATAGTTGTTTACTATAATTGTCTTTCATATAAGCATGTTCACGTATCATATATATCACCGCATTATGTTTTTCCTTGCATAGTTTCATCATTTGACCTCGAGTTTGGTCATTTGCTTTTGTCTTTCGGAACGTCTTGGTATTTGTGAAGGACATAGTCTTAGTATGACTGAGCTGAGTATTTCAAAATTCATGGAACCTCGGTGGAATATAGACTGGTCATCTATATTCAACCCGGGATAGTGAGATATAGGCTGACCACCTATGTCTGACTCAGAAATGAATTTTGCAACACTGAGAATGGTTATAATAAAATTCTGTCTGAATTGAATCCTTTACTCATTTTCCAAATGTTTCATGCATGTGTGAGTATACCCTTATTGTCAGAACATTCATACTTTTCATCACCTTTTCACCAATATGTTTTCAGAGACCAACATAAACTGAACTTCGGGACGAAGTTCCTTTTAGAGGGGAAGACTGTCACAACTCACCATTTCACGTCATTTACCATTTCAGGTCATTTTCCCAAACTTCGACTTTTTACTATTCATAAATCACTATTCATCAAAACACTATTCATCGTTTTACTATTCATCGTTTTCGAGGTCAGTTTGATGTTCTGAGAAACTTTTTGAAAATTTACTATTCACCGAACACTATTCATTTCCGGAAAAGTTTTCATCATTCACTTGCATTACTCATTTCATCGTAAATTTAGTTTACGGGTATTCAAATTCGCGTAACCGGATTGGTTTAGGTGCGAATTCATTTCATTAGTGTTAAGTACACTGCATACGGACTGGGGATAGTCTGCATATCATCATAACAGCATTTTCATGTTATACCACTCTCAGGATTTTCAAATTTCTATATTCAGTACATTTAACGTTTTTACGTATACGTAATTATAATAAACGTTAACACCCGGTTTATACACGACGAATATATCTAAATATTCCCACAATGGTCCCGACATATTTTTATATCCATTTTAACATCATAAAAGTTATAACATTCAGTTACCCAGTATTTTCGTAATTTATTTTATTTATAACGTACGCGTATGAATATAACGACGGTTTTCGTTAAAACTAAACATTAATCACCCGATCACTCAGTAAATGTACCCAACATATTTTTAATATGTTTTTAACATTATTATAACTTTATTTCATCCCGGTTAACTTCGTGAACGTTTATTGCTATTAAACCCGGTACCCGATTTTAACGAATAACGCGTAATAACACTTAACGCTACACTATATTTTCTAAGTGATCAAAACCATTTTGGCTACTCCTTTTCACACCCAAAAACCAGCCCAAGACCACACCCTTTAACCATGTGCATTAATGTAGCCATTTTATACTAATAAACACATTATAACATACTTTACCAAATTTTCCAAAATCATAATTCATCCTTTTTAGAAAGAACAAAAACTTGCTCATCCTCTCCATCCCTTCTCCAAACCCACGACCTTTTGATGATCTCCATGATCAAGTGATCATTTTCCATAAAGTAAAACACAAAACTTGTTCATTTTACAAGCCTAATCAAGAATCAAGCAACAAAAACACAAGAACATCAAGCATAATCATCCTATAATCATCTCATTTTATCAAGTAAGTTTTCATCTTTATTTTTTCATGGATCATCCTATTTTTACATGTATTACATAAGTATCATGCTAAAAACCATGTACAAGTAGCTATACCACACTTTATTTTGGCTAAAAAGAAACATACAAACCCTAACTTTTTAGTTATGAATCCCCTTGCTCTAATAACTTGGTTAGGAGTCCATGGCACCCTAAGAAGGTGTATGGTAAGATTAGATTAGCCATGTGGTGATTACAAGAGGTTTGGTGATGGTAGAAATTAGTTTTTAACCTTGGAAACTTGATTTGGAACCTATTTTAGACATGCTGTTCCGTTTTGTAAAAATCTGGAAAATCAGTAAACACCAAGGAAACTTTGGCAAAATTTTTAGAAAATACTTTCAAAAACGAATCCGTAGGCGAAAGAACGGATTAAAAATAGTCTATAACGAAGGAGTTATGATTTTTGCAAGATTGTAGACGAAAAGTATTTTTCTGAAAATGTATGCTGTTGGACGTTTTTCATTGGACAAAAAGAGACTTTAGACGTAACCCGGAGGAGCCGAGCTTTCCAAAATATATTACTACATACTAAGACGAAACCGTGGATATAAAGAACAAGTAAAACGGACAAGTAACGACAAAGATATACTCGTTTGAATATCGGCTAAAACCATTTTATAATTGACAGCTTTTATTAAATTTGGCGCAAAAACTACGAAGTACATTTTTGAGCTAGAAGTAATATCAAATACCGAGCTTTATAACTAACGTAGTATTAGTTATTACGAGTATGTTTTCATCATTTCAAGGATTACAACCCGAGTATTTCAACGCTAACATGGAAACTTACGTTATATATATATAAGTATATATATATTATAACTAGCTATTTATATTTTCTAATAGCAATATTTTCCAAATTCTTGGATTATATATTTTGATAACACAAGTGTTTTTCAAAGAGTAGAGTGGTATAGAAACATGTGCATGGACATTCATAACATCATTTCATGATCTAAAGTAGATCGTACATCATTCATATTAGGTTGCGGCTAGTGTGCGCGCCTTGTTTTTCAGCTCATTACATGTTCATGGTACCATCATATTGGGTTGCGGCAGCTAATTGTTCATTGGTGTTCATTTCATTTCATCACAGTTTCATCATATCAGGTGAGTCATAGCCCCACTTTTACTGGTTTAATTACTTTACAAACTCTTTGGGGGAGATACATGCTTAAATACTCGTGTTATACTTTTATACGATTTCAAATCCCATGGGGGAGAATACATTGCAACAACTATTTTTGTACATGCCCAAGTATTACAAATTCCATACATTGCTTAAGTTGCCTTACTACCACTTCATAACAAGTCCCCTTTCAATATCATGGACCGTTAATTTCAAGTACTAAGCGAGAGTGAGTGAATAGATCTATTGAGGGTGACGCCTCCATTCGTGTTTGGGTTGCTCCAACGGGACGAATGCATTTCATGTCTTATCAAGTGAGTGCCTGGTAGACACTCTGTTGGGGCATTACAAAGTCTAGCTTCGGGGTCATGAGCTTAAGAGACAATGTAGCATTTTTGACATTTATGTCGGTTTACTTTATACTTGGGCTATTGTACATACAAAATTACTGAGAAATTCCTGATACTTTTGCATCAAGTCTTACTACTGAAATACGATGCCTTTGCATCAAGTCTTATTACTGAAATACGATGCCTTTGCATCAGCCTTATTACTGGATTACAATGCTTTTGTATCAAACTTATTACATTTGGCAGTGGGTTGTAAACACACAGGTTACAAGTCTCTTATGGCGGGACTTGGAACTGAGTGGATTTACGATGCCTTTGCTGGGAAATCTTCATTTCAATGCATTACATTCTTTTTCACAAGACTCTATGAACTCACCAACCATTGTGTTGACACTTTAGCATGTATTTTCAGGTTTTAACCAATGGCACGCTACTGGAGGTTTTGGCAGGGCATGGCATGGTCATAGAAGACTCTGATTATTCATTTAGGGACCGTTTTTAACTATTTTAATGGCCTACTTCCGCATTACTTTTAACGATGTAAATTCAATATTTTTGGTTAAACGATTTTATTCTAAATAATTAAAGTGAAAACCATTTTGTACTTGTGTTGTGATATCAATTGAGTTACACCCCAGCTACACGTATGCTTCCGCTGGACCTGATTTTGGGGGTGTGACAACATATATGGTCTTGTCCCAGAAATTCGTGGGACTGTGAAAACAACTGAGCCTTCTACAATTCAGAGTGCAATATTGAGAGCAGGGACTCTAACAGATGAGATGGTTAGAAATGGAAGCTTGAGGAACAGTGATAAAAGGAAGGGAACAAGCGAGTCAAACAAGCAAATGGGCACAATAGCTGACAACAAAAGGGCAAGGACCTTTGCGGCAACTAATCCTGGTCAGAAAGAGTATTTAGGCCCGCATCCTAAATGTACGAAATGTAACTTTCATCATCAAAAGATTGCGCCCTGCCATGTGTGTGCATTTTGCAGACAGTCTAGTCATTTTACAAACCAGTGTAGAGAACTAGCAAATGTGGGCAATATGACGAACAACCAAAGGACATGCTATGAATGTAACAGCCCGGATCACTTTCGGAACAACTGTCCTAAGTTGAAAAGAAATCTTAACCAAGGAGGCAATCGTCCAAACTTAGCAGCAGCAATTGAAGGGCCACGAGATGAGGCCAATGAGATTCCACCCGCACTTGGCAGAGCTTACTTCCTAGGAAATCCTATCACCCAACATGTCCGCGATAGCACAACGGGTACATTCTCTTGAACAACTAGCGTATTTTTGTAGCACTTAAGTCTTAATATAGGACCTATACACAACATCGACTAATCTGAGACCTAGCAGCATTAACCTTAGTCATACTAACGGTAGTAATTTGATTAGTGTAAGCAATTCCAAAGTCGAGCCAATCTCTCAAAAGATCTTTTTCAAGGATGTTGAATCCAGACCTTGATTTTTAGCTTGGTTCTAGTGACTGTTCTTGTTTGATTGGGTTGCGAAAATCAAGCTAAAAGTTAAAGTCATCACTCAAACCGATTTAGCCTAATCTCATGACTGTTCTTGTTTGATTGGGTTGTGGGATTAAGTGAAAATTGGTTACCTAAATGATTAACCTAAAGGAGGTCTTTTGAGGACTATGCTCGGGATTGGGAAGGTTAGCCTCCTCAAGTCTGACCATGAGAACATACCTAGTTGGATAGGAAACCCACATACATAAGCTTTGACACATTTTCTTAAACAAACTGATTAACACTAACTGAACTTCGGGACGAAGTTCCTTTTAGAGGGGAAGACTGTCACAACTCATCATTTCAGGTCATTTCAGGTCATTTCCTGAACTTTGGAAAAACACTATTCATAAAACACTATTCATCATTTTACTATTTGTCACAACCCACAATTTCAGGTCATTTTTCCAAACTTCGATATTCTACTATTCACAAATTACTATTCATCGATCACTATTCATCATTTTACTATTCATCGTTTTTGAGGTCAATTTGACATTCCGAGACACTTTCAGAAATTTTACTATTCACTTGACACTATTCATTTCCGAGAGAAAACCACTATTCACGTGCATTACTCATGTCATCGTAAATTTAGTTTACGAGTGTTCAAATTCGCGTAACCGTATTGGTTCAGGAGCGAATTCATGCATTATTGTCAGGGACACTTCATACGGACTAGAAATAGTCTGCATATCATCATTAGGGCACTTGCATACTATTCCACTCGTAGGATAATTAAATTAATACTTTTGGTACGATTAACGATTTACGTACGTTTATTTTAAATAAACGCTAATACGCGAACTATAAAAGTGTCTAACATGTCCGACACTCCCGACTATGATCCCAATACATTTTTATACTCATTTTTACAATATAAAAACTATAATATTAATTTACCCGGTATTTTGGAAATTTAACTATTACGTATCGTACGTTTAACTTAATAACGCCGGTTTTCACCAAAATTAAACGATAATCACCCTAACTCTCCGTACTTGTACCCGACATATTTTTACAAATTTTATAACTTTATTACGTCCCGAATAACTTCAACAAAACTTATTTCTAACAAACCCGGTACCCGATTAAACCTTAAACCTAAACCTAACCTAACTACACTTTACTACTAATACTAATTTTTCTAATTAATCACAAAACATATTCCCCCTTTTTACTCCCTAGAACCGGCCAACCCCCCCCCCCCCCCCCCCTTGGTCTTCAAACTTTAATAACTTCACCAAACAAATTTAATGTCACCTAACATATGTCTCTTTGTATAAATAAAACTTTTCTTACTCATTTTCACTAAAAATCACTTTTTACTTACAACTAGCAAAGCTTTTTCTCTCTTTTCTCTTGAGGTTGGATCGACCTAGGTGGTCAAGGAGCAAGAAACAACAAATTTTACAAGATCTTGGTATAAACTAGTTTGTATAATCATCCTTGTTAGAGTTTTGAAATAAAAACTCAAGGATTAGTAAGCTTTTTATCATCTAAACTCTCTAAACCATCAAGTAAGTAAACAAACTCATTTTTATGATTTTTACAAGTTATTATTATGTTCATATAATTTTCTTACAAGATCTCATACATGCATTAACTTATACCACTCCATTTTTGTATATATTAACTTTGAAGCCCTAGAAATGGAAACATATGAAACCCTTGTTAGACCTAGTGGATTGATGATGTTTAAGGACCCATGACACCCTAAGAAGGTGTATGGTAGGATTAGATTAGCTTTGTGGTGTTTGAAAGTGGATTGATGGAGGATGGAACTAGTTTAGAGACTTGAAAATGGTTTTTGAAACTTTTGATATACCTACTGTCCCTATTTTAAATTCGTGGGAAAATCAGTAAATGGTGGCTAAGTTTTGACCAAAGATTTAGAAAATACATTCAAAAACGAAACTTTGGGCGAAAGAATGGACTAAAACAAGCTTATAACGAAGGAGATATGATTTTTGCAAATTTAACGACGAAAACTACTTTTCCAGAAAACTGCTTGCTGTTTGGCAGAATACGACGGGTATTTTGAGGCATTAAACGTAACCTAAAAGAGCCGAGTTGTCAAAAATATACTAGTATACACAAAGACGAATCCGTGGACATAAAGAACAAGGAAAACGAGCCTAAAACGACAAAGTTATACCCATTCTAACATCGTCAAACTATATATATATATATGGATACAAATAAAAATAATAACGTACGCACTAAACGGTATATTTTCTAGTAAATATTACTAAGGACTATTTTCTTATCAAACGAATACGTACGACTCGAGGGAATACTCATACGACTTAACAACGTATTTCAAGGTTTTGAATACAAGGAATTTAACGCTAATACTTTCTAACGAGTTAATATGACAAGTTATATACTTCTCTAAATGGAATTATTTTTCCTAAGTATGGAAACCATTTTTCTACGACGATAACTATTATTTCAAATTACGAGTGGTATGAGTATCATGTGCATGTGCATTCATTTCATTACGGCTTGATCTTAATTAGATCGCGATTATTCATTTAGGTTGCGGTTAGTGTACGCGCCTCATTGTCCCGATTACTCTTACATCATTGTACCATCGTTGCATCATCCTTTTGAGGTGAGTTCTCATAGCCCCGTTTTAATTACTTATTTGATTTTAAATCCCACGGGGGAGAATACATTGCACAATTATTTTTGTACATGCCCAAGTATATCAAATTCCATACATTGCTTAAGTTGCCTACTACCAAGTTAAGTCCCCTTATATATCATGGACCGTTAATTTTAGCCAAGCGAGAGTGAGTGGATAGATCTATCGAGGGTGACGCCTCCATTCGTGTTTGGGTTGCTCCAAACGGACGAATGCATTTCATGTCTTAACGAATTGAGTGTCTGGTAAACACTCTGGTGGGGCATTACAAAGTCTAGCTTCGGGGTCATGAGCTTAAGAGCCAATGTAGCATTTTTGACATTCGTGTCGGTTTACTTATTACTTGTGGCTTATGTACTTACGATTTACTTACAAACCTATGATTATTCACCAACTTTATGTTGACCGTTTTTCGCAATGTATTTCTCAGGTAACTAAGGCATATTCTCATGGCATTGCATGGAGTCACTTTGTGTATCAAGGATGACGCGTCACTTTTGGATTTCATGCACTTTGAACTATCGTTTGATTGTACTAAACTTGTTTCCTTAAACCTTTTCCAACTTATGGGACCTATGTTTTATAACCTTGAATATTTTGAATGAATCAAACGATGTATTTTATAAACGACACTTTAGGTCGTTCAATATATCCTGGTTGTGTGCTATGATCCGTTACACCCTCAGGTATTCCATTCCGCTGCCATTCAGGTATTTTGGGGGTGTGACAGATTGGTACCAGAGCTAAGGTTATAGCGAACTAGGTTGCATCATAGACCCTAGACTATAACCACACCATCATAGCATATCATCATTTCATCATAAGTGCATATTTACTTATTTTTAGGTGATGCCATATTACGAGTTATTTATTTATTTCACCTTGATTATCACAGAGTCATGTCTTCGAATCCCGACACTGTCATACTTTACACTATATCTGATTCTGATGATGAGGGCTCTGTGTCCTCCACTGCTGTTTCACCATTTGTTTCTCCTACACCTGAGTTGCCACTCTTGGCATCAGATGATGACACCGAGCCTTTCGAGGAGGAGGATACGGCTCCTACTCCCCATGTCCATCCTACTATACCTACTGACATACCATCATCTCCTACTACTACTATCCATTCAGAGCCGAGACTTATGTTTCATAGGGATAAGACTGTTCAGGGCCCTAGGAAGAGGGTTCGTTATGCTACATCTACTTATAGGAGTCTCCCTAGTCCTACTGTGCCTACACCACCACCAGCCATACCCATTACTACTCCTGTACCTACCTCACTCTTGCCGCTTCGGAAGCGTGCAAGGCTTACCACCCCAGATTCACCCATTACCGAGACTGCTGACCTTTCACCACCACCCGTGTACCACATAGGTGAGAGCTCGAGAGCGGCTGCGGCTAGGGATCCTACAGCCGTTACACTAGAGGATCAGTTTGATGCTCAGCAGGAGCAAGTAGATAGGTTGGGGTATAGAGTTGATGAGATCATTACCACTCGACTTGAGACTGTTGAGGAGCAGGTTGAGGATTTGATTCAGGGCAGGGTTAGTATTGATGTGTCATACCATGGACTCGAGGCACGACAGTTGAGGCATCAGGAGGAGATTGAGCTACTTAGGGATGAGTTACCTGAGATTCGAGATAGAGCTCAGGCGACACAGGAGCCCAGTGGGAGCAGGTAGACCAGTTGACATTGCTTCGAGAGAGGGTAGTTGTTTTGGAGCGTAGGGATGCTTCTTCTCAGTTACGACTTGAGCATCTTGAGGAGATCGTGGTGGCGATGGATCATGAGATTCGCCGCTTGAGGGGAGAGCCTGGACCATCTAGAGCACCGGGAGGAGCCTAGACGTAGACTGGTATTATATTAGCTTGTATTATTTTCCTAGTCCCGGGATGTGGGACATAGTTCAAGAACTTGTTGTCTTTTGGTTGTTGTACAAACAAATATATCAAGTGCGACTCTACTATGTGGAAATGTTGTGCTATATATTATATCGGTCCATGTAGGCCGAAATTTTCATGTATTATATTCATGTGTTGTGATTATATTTATGATGTTTCGTGGTTGCTCTTTATTGTTATAGCATATATACATGTCGTGGTTGTATTCGTACATGTTGTGCTTGTATTGACACAGGTTGTGGTTGTATATATACGTGACGTGGTTGTTGTGATTGTATATATATACTTGTCGTGATGATGTCTAGACAGATTGTGGTTGTATTCGTACATGTCGTGGTTGTATTTATATTTGTTGTGGTTGTATATTTATATATATACATGTTGTGGTATATATCTTTGGTACGATGACTATTTCTATTATGATTTATCTCATGGTTATTTCCATTGTGATTTATCAGAAATATGGCACCAAGGAAGGGTAAGAATGCACCAGAAACACCCGCCATGACTCAAGCCGCTATCCGCAAGTTGGTCAGGGATAGTATTGCAGAAGCTCTAGAGATTGAGAGAGCTGAGGTTGCTGCAAGGGCTGCTGAGACTGCTTCTAATACAGGGACGGTTGAACCACCTACTAATAAGAGGGAATGTACATGGAAAGATTTCAAGATTAGTGATCCTATCAAATTTAAGGGCACTGAAGGAGCGGTTGCTTTAATCCGTTGGTTTGAAAAGACTGAGAACGTATTTCTCATGTGCGGATGCCCGGATGTCAGCAAGGTGAAGTTTGCTACAGGTATGCTTCTTGATGAAGCTATGTCTTGGTGGAATTCGTATGCTCAGCCGATTGGTATGGAAAATGCTCACAAGCTTACTTGGGAGGAATTCAAGAAATTGATGACAAAGAAGTTTTGCCCTCATACCGAGGTGCAAAAGATGGAAACGGAATTTTATGAGCTTGTGACTAAAGGTGATGACATTGAGACTTATTTCAGGAGGTTTCAAGAGTTGGCTGCACTATGTCCAACTATGGTTCCCGATGATGAGAAAAAGATGGAAAACTTTGTTGGTGGATTACCTGAAAGTGTTCGAGGAGATGTGATTTCTTTCGACCCTCAATCAATGGAAGAGGCCATTCGTATAACTCAGAAACTCATGGTCCAAGTGGTAAAAGGAAAAGCTGCTGTCAACAATAACTACCGTTCAAACAACACCAACTACACCAACACTCGAAACAACAACAACAACTATAACAACAATCGGAACCGCAACTATCCCAATAACCGAAACAACAATCCAAACAACAATAACAACAACAAGAGAAGGTTTGATTACAACCAAGGTGGAAACGCTGTTCAGCCGCCACCTAAGAGGCAAGAAGTGGCAAAGGCCTATGCTGCAGGGCCGACTGAAAGGAAGGGATATGAGGGTAAATTACCCAAGTGCGAAAGTTGTCAGAAGCATCATAACCCAGGACGTTGCCCAGATCTATGTGGCAACTGCAAGAAAGCTGGTCACTACACCAAAGATTGCAAGAGTCCAAACTTTGGTGGCAATCAGAAACCACCGGTAACATGTTTTGGCTGTGGAGAACTTGGACACTTTAGGAATGAGTGCCCGAAGAAGAAGAATCAAGGAACAGGAAACCAAAATGGAATGGCTCGAGGAAGAGCTTATGTCATGGGAGGAGACGATATCAAAGAAGACCCGAATGTTGTTGCGGGTACGTTCCTCGTTAATAATCGTTATGCATCCATTTTATTTGATTCAGGAGCGGATAGAAGTTTTGTTTCTATTGCATTTGCACCTGTGCTTAACATAGAACCAACCCCATTAGACATTTCCTATATCGTTGAATTAGCCGATGGGTCTTTAGTTAACACCAACACCATTTTCCGTGGTTGCACTATAAATTTCCTAAACCATCCATTCAATATAGACCTTATGCCCGTAGAGCTTGGAAGTTTCGACGTTGTGATCGGTATGGATTGGTTATCTCGGCATCGAGCGAGGATTATTTGTGATGAGAAAGTTGTTCACCTTTCTTATAACGGTGAAACTTTGGTTGTTCGCGGAGAGCGAAGTGGAACTAGACTCAGTATTATATCGTGCATTAAGACCGAGAAGTACATAAAGAAGGGTTGTTATGCATTCTTGGCTCACATCACGGAGAAGAAGTCGGATGAGAAACGACTTGAAGATGTGCCAATTGTTAAGGAATTTCAAGAAGTTTTTCCGGAAGAATTGCCAGGACTTCCGCCTACACGCCAAGTTGAGTTTCAAATTGAATTAGTGCCAGGAGCTGCACCGATTGCACGAGCACCGTATAGACTTGCACCTTCGGAAATGCAAGAATTGTCGAATCAATTACAAGAACTTTTGGACAAAGGATTCATTAGACCGAGTTCCTCGCCTTGGGGAGCGCCGGTTTTGTTTGTGAAGAAGAAGGACGGAACTTTCAGAATGTGCATCGACTATCGTGAGCTGAACAAGGTAACGGTGAAGAACCGTTATCCACTCCCAAGAATTGACGACTTGTTCGACCAGTTACAAGGTTCTAGTTTTTATTCCAAGATTGATTTAAGATCCGGTTATCATCAACTTAAAGTTCGGGAAGAGGATATCTTGAAGACGGCATTTAGAACACGTTATGGTCATTATGAATTTCAAGTGATGCCTTTTGGATTAACCAACGCACCTGCGGTATTTATGGATCTCATGAATCGGGTGTGCAAACCGTATCTTGATAAGTTTGTGATCGTATTCATTGACGATATCTTGATTTATTCCAAGAGTAAGGAAGATCACGAAGAACACCTCAGAACAATCCTGGAAGTACTCAAGAAGGAGCAATTGTATGCCAAATTCTCAAAGTGTGATTTTTGGATACGTAGAGTTCAATTTCTTGGCCATGTTATTGATAGCCAAGGTTTACAAGTCGACCCGGCAAAGATTGAGGCAGTTAAGGATTGGGCTACGCCCAAGTCTCCTACGGAAATTCGTCAATTCCTAGGACTTGCCGGATATTACAGAAGGTTTATTGAAGGGTTTTCTAAGATAGCGAAATCGTTGACAAAGCTGACACAAAAGAATGAGAAGTACGAGTGGGGAGAAAAACAAGAGTCCGCATTTCAATTATTGAAACAAAAGCTTTGTAGCGCACCGATTTTGTCACTACCTGAAGGTATTGAGAACTTTGTGGTATATTGCGATGCTTCGCATCAAGGACTTGGAGCTGTGCTAATGCAAAACGGGAAGGTGATAGCTTATGCATCTAGACAGCTTAAGATACATGAGAAGAATTACACTACGCACGACTTGGAGTTGGGTGCGGTAGTTTTTGCACTCAAGATTTGGAGACACTACCTTTATGGTACCAAGTGTGTAATTTTTACCGACCACAAGAGCTTACAGCATATACTCGATCAGAAGGAACTTAATATGAGACAACGTCGTTGGCTAGAGTTGTTGAGTGATTACGATTGTGAAATCCGATATCACCCAGGAAAAGCGAATGTTGTAGCAGATGCACTTAGCCGAAAAAAACGACTCAAACCTTTGAGAGTCAGGTCATTAGGAATGACTATCATTTCGCCATTACCATCGAAGATTTTAGAAGCTCAGATTGAGGCTCTCAAAGAAGAAAACCGACCACATGAGAAGCTTTATGGTATGCCAGAAAGCGATAATGGCTTTGTAAAGAGATCAGATGGAGTGTTATGCTTCAAGGACCGAAGTTGGATACCACTCTATGGTGGAGTGCGAGAATTGATTATGCATGAATCACACAAGTCGAAGTACTCTATTCATCCAGGTTCTGATAAGATGTATCAGGATCTCAAAAAGCTTTATTGGTGGCCGAACATGAAAGCAGAAATTGCTACGTACGTCAGTAAATGTCTTACTTGTGCTAAAGTGAAAGCCGAATACCAGAAACCGTCAGGGTTACTCCAACAACCAGAGATTCCACAATGGAAGTGGGAACGTATTGCTATGGACTTTGTCACTAAACTTCCAAAGACGTCAGGAGGTTTCGATGCTATTTGGGTAATCGTTGATCGACTTACCAAATCAGCTCATTTCATACCCATTAGAGAGACTTATTCCATGGAACAACTTGCTAGACTTTATGTCAAGGAAATCGTCTCAAGACACGGTGCACCAGTTTCCATCATTTCTGACAGAGATAGTCGTTTTACTTCGAACTTTTGGCGGTCATTACAAGATTCTTTTGGATCCAAATTAGACATGAGCACTGCTTACCATCCTCAGACCGATGGTCAGAGCGAGAGGACTATTCAGACACTTGAAGACATGCTTAGGCCGTGTGTGATTGACTTTGGAAATGGTTGGGCTAACCATTTGCCGTTGATCGAATTTTCCTATAACAACAGTTACCATTCGAGCATTAAGGCTGCACCATTTGAGGCACTTTATGGTCGTAAGTGTCGATCTCCAGTTTGTTGGGCCGAAGTCGGTGAAGTACAATGTACTGGCCCGGAGATGGTACAAGAAACAACAGAAAAGATAATTCAAATTCGAGAGAGACTCGAAACTGCTAGAAGTCGACAGAAAAGCTACGCAGATGTTCGACGCAAACCACTGGAATTTCAGGTCGGAGACAAAGTTATGTTGAAAGTCTCGCCTTGGAAAGGCGTGATACGATTTGGAAAACGCGGGAAGTTGAACCCGAGATACATTGGGCCATTCAAGATCCTAGAGAGGATTGGTCCGGTTGCTTACAAGCTTGAACTTCCGTCAGAACTTAGCAACGTACACAACACGTTTCATGTTTCGAACCTCAAGAAATGTCTTTCGGACGAGTCTGCCATTATACCATTAGAAGAAATACAACTCGATGACAAGCTTAATTTTGTGGAAGAACCAGTTGAAATAATGGATCGCGAGATCAAACAATTGAAACAAAGTCGAATTCCGATCGTGAAGGTTCGTTGGAATTCTCGAAGAGGACCCGAGTTTACTTGGGAACGGGAAGACCAAATGCGACGCAAGTATCCACAACTTTTCACCGAGCCTAGTACCGAGACCAACACTGACTGAATTCAGGGACTGAATTCCTTTTTGGATGGGCGACTGTCACAACCCACAATTTCAGGTCATTTTTCCAAACTTCGATATTCTACTATTCACAAATTACTATTCATCGATCACTATTCATCATTTTACTATTCATCGTTTTTGAGGTCAATTTGACATTCCGAGACACTTTCAGAAATTTTACTATTCACTTGACACTATTCATTTCTGAGAGAAAACCACTATTCACGTGCATTACTCATGTCATCGTAAATTTAGTTTACGAGTGTTCAAATTCGCGTAACCGTATTGGTTCAGGAGCGAATTCATGCATTATTGTCAGGGACACTTCATACGGACTAGAAATAGTCTGCATATCATCATTAGGGCACTTGCATACTATTCCACTCGTAGGATAATTAAATTAATACTTTTGGTACGATTAACGATTTACGTACGTTTATTTTAAATAAACGCTAATACGCGAACTATAAAAGTGTCTAACATGTCCGACACTCCCGACTATGATCCCAATACATTTTTATACTCATTTTTACAATATAAAAACTATAATATTAATTTACCCGGTATTTTGGAAATTTAACTATTACGTATCGTACGTTTAACTTAATAACGTCGGTTTTCACCAAAATTAAACGATAATCACCCTAACTCTCCGTACTTGTACCCGACATATTTTTACAAATTTTATAACTTTATTACGTCCCGAATAACTTCAACAAAACTTATTTCTAACAAACCCGGTACCCGATTAAACCTTAAACCTAAACCTAACCTAACTACACTTTACTACTAATACTAATTTTTCTAATTAATCACAAAACATATTCCCCCTTTTTACTCCCTAGAACCGGCCAACCCCCCCCCCCCCCCTTGGTCTTCAAACTTTAATAACTTCACCAAACAAATTTAATGTCACCTAACATATGTCTCTTTGTATAAATAAAACTTTTCTTACTCATTTTCACTAAAAATCACTTTTTACTTACAACTAGCAAAGCTTTTTCTCTCTTTTCTCTTGAGGTTGGATCGACCTAGGTGGTCAAGGAGCAAGAAACAACAAATTTTACAAGATCTTGGTATAAACTAGTTTGTATAATCATCCTTGTTAGAGTTTTGAAATAAAAACTCAAGGATTAGTAAGCTTTTTATCATCTAAACTCTCTAAACCATCAAGTAAGTAAACAAACTCATTTTTATGATTTTTACAAGTTATTATTATGTTCATATAATTTTCTTACAAGATCTCATACATGCATTAACTTATACCACTCCATTTTTGTATATATTAACTTTGAAGCCCTAGAAATGGAAACATATGAAACCCTTGTTAGACCTAGTGGATTGATGATGTTTAAGGACCCATGACACCCTAAGAAGGTGTATGGTAGGATTAGATTAGCTTTGTGGTGTTTGAAAGTGGATTGATGGAGGATGGAACTAGTTTAGAGACTTGAAAATGGTTTTTGAAACTTTTGATATACCTACTGTCCCTATTTTAAATTCGTGGGAAAATCAGTAAATGGTGGCTAAGTTTTGACCAAAGATTTAGAAAATACATTCAAAAACGAAACTTTGGGCGAAAGAATGGACTAAAACAAGCTTATAACGAAGGAGATATGATTTTTGCAAATTTAACGACGAAAACTACTTTTCCAGAAAACTGCTTGCTGTTTGGCAGAATACGACGGGTATTTTGAGGCATTAAACGTAACCTAAAAGAGCCGAGTTGTCAAAAATATACTAGTATACACAAAGACGAATCCGTGGACATAAAGAACAAGGAAAACGAGCCTAAAACGACAAAGTTATACCCATTCTAACATCGTCAAACTATATATATATATATGGATACAAATAAAAATAATAACGTACGCACTAAACGGTATATTTTCTAGTAAATATTACTAAGGACTATTTTCTTATCAAACGAATACATACGACTCGAGGGAATACTCATATGACTTAACAACGTATTTCAAGGTTTTGAATACAAGGAATTTAACGCTAATACTTTCTAACGAGTTAATATGACAAGTTATATACTTCTCTAAATGGAATTATTTTTCCTAAGTATGGAAACCATTTTTCTACGACGATAACTATTATTTCAAATTACGAGTGGTATGAGTATCATGTGCATGTGCATTCATTTCATTACGGCTTGATCTTAATTAGATCGCGATTATTCATTTAGGTTGCGGTTAGTGTACGCGCCTCATTGTCCCGATTACTCTTACATCATTGTACCATCGTTGCATCATCCTTTTGAGGTGAGTTCTCATAGCCCCGTTTTAATTACTTATTTGATTTTAAATCCCACGGGGGAGAATACATTGCACAATTATTTTTGTACATGCCCAAGTATATCAAATTCCATACATTGCTTAAGTTGCCTACTACCAAGTTAAGTCCCCTTATATATCATGGACCGTTAATTTTAGCCAAGCGAGAGTGAGTGGATAGATCTATCGAGGGTGACGCCTCCATTCGTGTTTGGGTTGCTCCAAACGGACGAATGCATTTCATGTCTTAACGAATTGAGTGTCTGGTAAACACTCTGGTGGGGCATTACAAAGTCTAGCTTCGGGGTCATGAGCTTAAGAGCCAATGTAGCATTTTTGACATTCGTGTCGGTTTACTTATTACTTGTGGCTTATGTACTTACGATTTACTTACAAACCTATGATTATTCACCAACTTTATGTTGACCGTTTTTCGCAATGTATTTCTCAGGTAACTAAGGCATATTCTCATGGCATTGCATGGAGTCACTTTGTGTATCAAGGATGACGCGTCACTTTTGGATTTCATGCACTTTAAACTATCGTTTGATTGTACTAAACTTGTTTCCTTAAACCTTTTCCAACTTATGGGACCTATGTTTTATAACCTTGAATATTTTGAATGAATCAAACGATGTATTTTATAAACGACACTTTAGGTCGTTCAATATATCCTGGTTGTGTGCTATGATCCGTTACACCCTCAGGTATTCCATTCCGCTGCCATTCAGGTATTTTGGGGGTGTGACACTATTCATCATTTTCGAGGTCATTTTGATATTCTGAGAAACATTTGGGAAATTTACTATTCACTAAACACTATTCATTTCCGGAAAAGTTTTCATCATTCACTTGCATTACTCATTTCATCGTAAATTTAGTTTACGGGTATTCAAATTCGCGTAACCGGATTGGTTTAGGTGCGAATTCATTTCATTAGTGTTAAGAACACTGCATACGGACTGGAGATAGTCTGCATATCATCATAACAGCATTTTCATGTTATACCACTCTCAGGATTTTCAAATTTCTATATTCAGTACATTTAACGTTTTTACGTATAAGTATTTATAGTAAACGTTAACACCCGGTTTATACACGACGAATATATCTAAATATTCCCACAATGGTCCCGACATATTTTTATATCCATTTTAACATCATAAAAGTTATAACATTCAGTTACCCAGTATTTTGGAAATTTATTTTATTTATAACGTACGCTTATGAATATAACGACGGTTTTCGTGAAAACTAAACAATAATCACCCGATCACTCAGTAAATGTACCCAACATATTTTTAATATATTTTCAACATTATTATGACTTTATTTCATCCCGGTTAACTTCGTGAACGTTTATTGCTATTAAACCCGGTACCCGATTTTAACGAATAACACGTAATAACACTTAACGTTATACTAATTTCCTAAATAAATACCAAGTACCCCTACCCCCCCCCCCCCTGGCTCACCAAAAACCGGCCACATGATCACACCCTTAACCTCATGCATTGATTTCTATTATTTAACTAATAAACCCTTAAAACCTTACTTTACCAAAATTCATGAATCATAATCCTCACTTTTAGAAAGATAAATTTTCATCTCATCTCCTTCTTCCTCTCTTGCAAACCCACGACCAAACCACCATACATAGATCAAGTGATCATTTTTCAAAAGTTATAACACCAAACTTGTTCCTTTTACTTGCCTAATCAAGAATCAATCAAGAAAAACACAAGTAATCCAAGCATAATCATCATCTAATCATCTCATTTTATCAAGTAAGTTATCAACTTTATTTTTACATGAAACATCTTATATTTACTTGTATTTCATGATTTCCATGCTAAAAACCATGTACAACTAGCTATACCACCATTTATTTTGTCAAAAATGGAACATACAAACCCTAACTTTTTATTTATGAATCCCCTTGCTATAATAACTTGGTTAGGAGTCCATGGCACCCTAAGAAGGTGTATGGTAGGATTAGATTAGCTATGTGGTGATTACAAGAGGTTTGGTGATGGTAGAAATTAGTTATAAACCTTGAAAACTTGATTTGGAACATATTTTAGACATGCTGTCCCATTTTGCGAAAATATGGAAAATCAGTAAACACCAAGGGAACTTTGGCAAAATTTTTAGAAAATACTTTCAAAAACGAATCCGTAGGCGAAAGAACGGATTAAAAAGAGTTAATAACGAAGAAGTTATGATTTTTGCAAGATTGTTGACGAAAAGTATTTTCTGGAAATTAGTTGCTGTTGGACGTTTTTCATTGGACAAAAAGAGACTTTAGATGTAACCCGGAGGAGCCGAACTTTCCAAAATATATTACTACATACTAAGACGTAACCGTGGATATAAAGAACAAGTAAAACGGACAAGTAACGACAAAGATATTCACGTTTGAATATCGGCTAAAACCATTTTTATTTGACAGCTTTTAATAAAAATGGACACTAAAACTACGAAGTACTTTTATAAGCTAGAAATAATATTAAGTACCAAGCTTTATAACTAATGAAGTATTAGTTATTACAAGTATATTTTCATCATTTCAAGGCGATATTTCAAGGTTTACAACCCGAGGATTTCAACACTAACATGGAAACATACGATATATATATAAGTATATATATATTGCAACTAGCTTATTTTATTTTCTAATAGCAATATTTTTCCAAATTCTTGGATTATATATTTTTGATAACACAAGTGTTTTTCCAAAGAGATGAGTGGTATAGGAACATGAGCATGGACATTCATAACATCATTTCACGATCTAAATTAGATCGTTCATCATTCATATTAGGTTGCGGCAGTTAACCGATCATTGTTGTTCACTTCATTTCATTTCAAGTATCATCACTTAAGGTGAGTCATAGCCCCTACTCTTTTAATGGTTCTATCAACTCTTTGGGGGAGATACATGCTACTACTTGCTTACTTGTACGGATTCACATAACATTATACTTGATTACATTATACTTGGTTTCATTATTCTTGATTACATACATACATGATTGATACATACACACATACTTACTATTATACTTTGGGAAATGGCACCCAGTAATCATACATACATACAGACTTCCAATGGCCCCAGATTAAGTTGCTGGACACAACCATTGAGACATACATACAAACATGAGGTCTTCGGAGATGAAGTGTAGACTCACTACTAATTGCTTAACTGTTGTTATGAACTCATACGTATCTTAATCCTATTATATTGTAGCAGTGGGTTGTAAACACACAGGTTACAAGTCTCTTATGGCGGGACTTGCAACTGAGTGGATTTACGATGCCTTTGCTGAGTGAACATTCTTTATAGACTTTTCATCTGTATTAAGGCAAACTCTATGAACTCACCAACCTTTGTGTTGACACTTTAAGCATGTTTATCTCAGGTTAGAAAGGCGATAGCAGGTGTGTGGAGCTGAGAGTCTTAGGGCATGCTTTTGGAGACTTTCACTTTTATCGTTTACCATTCGACACACTTTAAAAACTTATGTATTATTCTACTTTGGGATCTTTGACTTGTAAACTATGACTTTTATTTATTCGAATGGTAACTTTTCAAAAACGTCTCATTTAGAGTTCGTTTTCTATATCTTGTACTTTGTGCCCTGAAGTAGCATCCCAATGACACAGTCTTCCGCTGCAGTATTTTGGGGGTGTTACAAATTTCTTCTAAAGCATCATCATCTATTTGTAGTACATCCTCTAGATAGGAGACAGGTAGAGATGCTTGTTGAGCAAAGAATGAACATAGAACTTCATCTGAGGTGGGGGTAATTGATTGTGATGAATTGGTAGTGACCATTGTTGTACATGGAACCTGTGTTTCAGTTATAGTACTTTGGACACGATAAGCAGTACCTTTGTTGGAAGTACTGCTTCTATTTTCAGAAGAGACAAAAGCAATGTTTTGAGGTTTCTGATGTTTGCCTGAACCTATAGTACCATTCATCTCATGCTCATAAACCTTCAGATTGTTGTAGAGATCATCAAAGTCCATTGTATCCAGCCCTGGTTGTCCTCTGATCATAGTAGCAACTACATGCCATGCTGATGGCAAACTTCTCAGGAACTTAAAATTAGCATCTTCAGCTGATGCCTCAGCATCATATAGTTCTAGCTTACTCAGAAGATTTTGGAATCTTTCATAAGCAGAATCAAGACTTTCTCTTTCACCAATAGTGAAAGTTTCAAATTGTTGCTTCAGCAAATTCCTATGCATTTTCTTGGAAGCATCATTACCTCCAAACTTCTTCTTAATTGCAGCCCATAGTTGTTTGGCATCCTTGGCATCATGAAACTTTAATAAGTGACCATCAGGAATAGCAGAGAGCAGTATATTGAGAGCTTTGTCTTGATTTCTTTTAGTAGCAGCTGGTATGGTTGGTTTAGGTGGTGTTGGTTGTCCAGGAATCTCCACTGGTTCTTTAAGTTGCATGTTACCATTGACAATCACATCCCATAATGCATGGTCTGTGATGGCAATGTACTACCTCATCTTCATGGCCCATAAGTCATATTCTCCCTTCTTAACAATTGGAATTCTAACAGCAGTGATTGATCGAGCAGGTGCAGCCTCTGTCGACATCTTGAAGGATTTGTAGTAAAATCGGTTTAAAGGTTTTTCTTCTTAATCAGAGTTTCCAACATAAGCTTTGATACCACTTGTTGGATCGAATGTACTATGATCAAACTACTTTTGTATCTTGTAAAGGTTAACACTATTAATATTGAAACATTGTTTAACCTTGTAAAGTATGCGGAATCTACTTAAAACAAAGCTTAAGAAGAACTTTTATATTAACCAAACTTTGAACCTGCTTTGTTACACAGATTCACTAACAATCCCTAACTAATATCAACTTTGAACAACTCTAAAACTTCTATCGACTAATACCTCTTAAGGCTCTTTATATAGATAACCTTAAGTCGGTTTACAACATATAACTTGAACGATAAGTCATTATCCCTAACTAATTCTTGAATATTCATTCAATATTACACATTAATCCTTAGCTAATATTGCACATAAGTCCTTACTTCCTTCGAAGTACCTTAAACATTCTTCAGTAAACAGCAGTACTTTGACTTTTATCTTCAGCAGTACTTTGACTTTATTCTTCATGCAGCAGCACTTTGACATACAGAAGTGCCTTGATCTTTTATATCCCAACACTATCCAAATAATATTTAATGGTTTTACTCTATTCCCAAGTATATGCTAGAAAAAAGGAAATGAAGATGTAAAAAAGGAGAAAAAAGAGGTGAGGGGAAATTTTGGGTTTTGAATTTCATGTTCCCTGGTCAAAAAGAAAAGAAAAGGATTCGGAGCTTATCATGCTCAAAAAATAGCTTCTCTCCAAATCATCCTGAACTAAGAAAATGATATAAAGTAATTTTTTTGCTAAATTACTCTCCCTTTTCTTTTTTTAAAAGACTTCGAAAATACGATAATTTTTAAATTTACTGTCTTACTTCTTTCCATTTCCCTACATACTATAGCCGAGAACAAAGAGTTGTAATATGTTATTTGCTAAAAACGCAAAAATAAATTTGTGCACCTTTTTTTTAGGGTAAAGGGTTTCTCAGGTAAAATTTATTACTCAAAAAAACAGTTAAGTGAGAATTAGTCATACGAACGTTATCAAAATCATCATCATCGTACGGGTCTTCATCATAAGTCTCCTTCCATTTCTCATAGAATCTCTTGTTACCCACTCCGTTACCACTTGCCATAAAACTGGTTGTTTTATTGTATACCTCATACACTTCACAATCACTATCCGCAGTAACTGGATCATCAATCATTGTATAATCCATATTGGAAGAACTAGGTACGGTAGACAATTGCTTTTTAACCCCTAGCAGGTTCGTATCCTTAGGGATAACTGTTGTAGACATACCATGCAAATTAGTAAACATAGGATTACCATCCTTATAAGCACTAGGCTTCTCATTGGTTATGACAACAGCAATTTCTACATTCGTTGATACATTCAATTTAGGACTAGGCTCCTCAGTAGCTGTTTTTCCCCCTTATAATTCGGATAGAACCACAAATGCATTTGTAGTTTTCAGTTCATTATCCTTCATATTATTAGGTTATGCGGATGAATTTTCCTCCATTGTACTAACCTTTGAAGTAGATGTCTTATTCGTCTTTTGTGGTTTAACAACAGGCCGATATCCAAATTTATTTGCCATAGACACACCACCGAAATTCTTGGGAATAGAACCTTTGTGTTTAACTTCGGTAAACCTATCATTTTGGTCCCTATTCGGTGCTACCTTAGGAGGAACTATAGCATTCTTTGAAAGTTGTACACCTTTAGTATAGTCTATAAGTTAACAACCTATTAGTTGAAATGTGATGTGTAATTCAGATTTTCTTATACTTTTTTTTTGAGTAAGTGCTTATGATTTAATTGAATTTTCTAGTGGCAGGAATTATGCAACTCTTACATAAAAGAAGCAAGATGGTTCAATGAAGGATATACGCCCCCCTCTGAAGAATTTATCATAAATTCATACGTATCGATAGGAATTGTCCCGATTATTAAGCACGCCTATTTATTAACTTTACCTAATGTTACTGAAAAAGCATTGAAACACATTGAAAGAGCCAGAAATCTAATTCGTTATGCATGCATAATCGTGCGACTCACTAATCATATGGGCACATCATATGTAAACTTCTTATGCCACTTTATTAACACTATCATTGTTCTTACTAGTGTTTACAAGCACACTTAAATTATTAATGTCTAACAATTCTTGATATTGACCGCTTATGAACTGTCGGTTATTACTTTTATGTCAGGATGAGTTGGAAAGAGGTGATGTTCCGAAATTAATCCAGTGCTATATGTACGAGAGTGGTGCCACTAAAGTTAAAGCTAAAGCATGTATAAAACAGTTAACCCTAGAGACGTGGAAGAAACTTAATAAAGAATGCCAAGCTATCGATTCTGAATTCTCACTGGAATTCGTTGACTGTGTAATGAACCTTGCTAGAATGGGTCATTTCATGTATACGGATGGAGACAGACATGGTAAGCCTGACATGTTCAAGCCTTATGTATTATCATTGTTTGTTAATCCAATCGAAGGGCTGTAATATGCATAAATTGCTAAGATTTGTTATGTAATAAAATCCCTCTGCATATATGTTGTCAAGATTAGTCTTGTCCTCGGGCATTGACTACTCACTGTTATGACATATAATTATTTGTACGAAAATAAGGAATTAGGCTGCCACGCGTTGCATCGGAGCCTTTTGTATGCATATATAAATATTTGATAATTTTGGTCTAGTATATATTTTCAGTATCAAAGTTACAATTTTATAATTTATGTGAAACTGTTAATTTGAATAAAAATTATCAGAACCAAAATAAAATATAAAAAAGTTGTAATATAGTACTTTTCAATGTCGATAATCTCTGTGTTGTTTCTGTACCCTTCGATTTCAGGTGAGATGCTAGTGATCGGCAGTAATTAGCATGAAATCTACTATGCTCTATATTGGAATATGTATGTGAAATCTACTTTTGTTTATGTAAATTTTGTTAAGAAATCTTGTGTATACGATATTCTTGGTTGCATTCTAGGGCTTGTCTTCTTTGTTGGTGATTTTAGTGTCATCAATTATTTTATGTGTAATGGTGATTTACCCGGGGCCAAATGGATTACAAGTTAAATTATAATACATGTTTGGAGGTGCGGAGTGCATGCTTGTATAAAATTATTAACTTGATTTCGGGTACAAATAATGGTAAAGGATGTGCATGTATATTAAAGGGTAAGACCTTTGATGTTTCCTGTAGCAACAAAATTACACTCGTCACTATAGTGTTACAATTGTTTATTGTTTGTGTTAGTGCCAAAACTGGTCGTTGCAGTAGACATGGCTACAGTTAGTGATGGTTTTTTAACTGTCACAAATCTGTTTCAGAAATTATATGAAAGGATGTGACCATTTATGAAAAGGCGTGACTTTTCACTAAGAGTCACAACTTCTATATACAACCACCATTTGTTTTCATATATAAAAATATATAATTTGGTCTTCTAACATGTACAATCATAACAACACATAAATTCTCTATGTTTTGCTCAATTTCTTGTGCCTAGAATTTGAGTGTTCATTCTTGTCTTATCTCTATACAAATTTTGTGTAACCCAAGGCACCAAATAGGGTCGAAATATTGTATCAGGAAAGTGAACTTTCACACGATTCAAGAATTTATGTAGCAACCTTTGATTATCACGACCCGAATTACTAACATTCTTATCGTCTGATAAGGATTTTTAGACCTTTTGGTGATGCTGCTGTAGACAAAATCGACATATAGCTGCCGATGGCAAAATATGGGTTCAGGTAAGTATACCTGATGCGATTTGGATTGTTACGCAAAAGTTTTACTTCTCAAGGAATCTTGAGAAGCTTACAATCCCCGCCAAGCAAGTATACCTGACCGATGTAGTATAGTGTAGTGGTAAGTACCAGGGGATTGATCATTCTCCACAGGGAATAGTGTTTGTTAGGATTGAAAATGATCTAAACTAGGTCTAGAGGTGAGGGATGTTGTATTTTTATTTTTAATGGAAAGCAAGTAAAATCTCGGTTTTGAAGGAGTGGGGGGAATTAGTTGCTAGTCAACTAACCCAAATAACTACAAATGCAATAAAAATAAAATAACAAGAAAATAAATGTGGGAAAAACTAATATGGAGAAAAAACATGTTTACATAGGTTTCACTACTCCCTAGCTATCTTTCATTGATTGATTAGTTTGTTACAATTGCGTGGATGACGGGTTGTATTCCTCAATACCATTCGTCGGGTCGTGTACGTCCCTCCCTAACTCTATAAGATCCTATCTCTTCCTATGACGACACATTAAGTATCCTATCATGGCCTCATTAATATTCTCTTATGCATTAAATACAACCAATTAATCGTAGTACACATCCGATTCATGTTTCTTAAGACGTCAAGCAAGTTACCAATAGGAAATTAGCAGTTTTCTTAAGCCTAACATTGATATCATTCATCCAACAACAATTAAAAACAAATCATCAATCAATAATCAATAGCTAGGTTTCATTACATCTAAGCAAACACAAACAAACCTAGCCTAGCATGTTAATGTAAAGACAAGCATAAGTTAGAATCAAACAATACATAGACATATTGAATGATTAATGGAAGACTTATCTTTAATTAAGCATGGATGAAACAATGGTGAAAAATCCTTACAAAGAGTGTAAAATTCGACCTAGGGTTTATCCCTAACTTCTCCCAAAAGTTCTCCTCAAGTTCCACACATAATGAATGAAAATTAGAAAAGTATATATAGATTTCACAACTTGATGGCGTCATGTTATAGCCCTTGACGCCGTCAACTCACCGCCAAACTAACTCTCGGATTGCCTAGATCCATCTTTGACGCCGTCACCCTGTAAATTATTCTGGGCCATCTCCTTTTACTCTTACACGTGATGGCCTAGGCGTCACAAAGGGTGACGCTATCACTCTTTAACCTCCAAATTCTTTCTGGCGCGTCTTGTGTAAAATTCATATCCACCTCTTTGTCAACACATGATGCTGTCACCTTGTAAGGCGTGACGCCGTCAGGTACTTTTTCCAGCATAATTTGAGACTTTGTCCTTCACTTTTTCGCTCCAAAAATGTCCAAAATGCTTCCTTTTCCATAATTCCTCTCAAAAGTACCTAAAATGACAAAAGGAACGATTTAAGGCAATATTTGATCATATAATCATGATTTAAGGCTTAAATGACCCCTTAAAAGCGTAACACTTTTCGTCTCATCAATACCCCTAATTTTTATTCAGAGACTACCCATGACTTTTGTTAATTGTCATCGCCTAACAAACTATCATCGATGTTGGTGAAATTGATGGTCAAAGTCTCCTTTATGTTTTAATGATGACAAATATATATTCGTAAACACATAAGATCAAGGACATGCACCCAACAAGGCAACAAATCATTGTTATACTTTGGGAGAGTTTACGACGCCTCCCATACAACAATTTGCAATCTCTTGTTTTAGAACATGCTAATAATTCAATCACCATCATGGTTATTTTGCAACAATGTAGTGGTTCACTTTGGTATCTTAATAGTCTCCTTGCTCCGCGGTTCGCGTACCCATCATGAACCACTCTGGTCCATATTACCTCTTTCTTAGCCAACGTGCAATATGAGGTCCGCGATGAGTTCTAAGGTTATAAATGTCAATACACATAAAATTTGCACACTTTCATAAATGATTGACACACTCAAATTTTGAGATGTTTATATCGTCACATCACTTTTGCTCATTTTCTCCTTACAAAATATTTGAGTGTGCCTAATCACCTCCCAATATAAAAACGCTTCTGCAGCTACTATAGTACACCATGAAATCGCATTATCAGTCACGATTCACCAAACCCTACATAATCAATCATTCATCTTTTTATCGTTTTTTTTAAATAGGTCCAATATTATACATGCTTGCGTATTCAATTCACCATTTTGTTTTGGTTTTTTATTCTTATTTTTGACATACATTGGAGTATCAGAATAATTGTTTACCGGTTTAAAGAAAGGAGGTATTTTGGGAATGTTGTTTGGTTTTGTAGTTATTTGGATTAGGGTTTTGTTTCTGGTTTGTTTTTGTGTCTCCATTCACAAGTTTTGAAATGGTTCTTATTTGAAAACATAATTGCTTTTATTGAAAGATAGGAAGTTTAATTTGATATTATTTTTTGCTACTGGTTACTGACTGTAATAATTTATAGGGTGTTTGGGATTATGTTTCATGGAGTGCATATTATCTTGTTATGATTTTTGAACACAATAAACAGGTTTGAGTGTTTGACTGTTTGGATGAAGAAATAATTTGTGCTAAATAAGTGCGTTAAAATTGTTATTTTGTAAGCGTAAATTGAAAAATATGCAATCCCAGACATGCCCCTTATTGTCTAATCAGTAGAAACTGTGTTGTCTGGGAGGAGGACCATATGCTTAAATTTCATGGTTATTAGAAGAATATTAGTCTATGTGGTCACCCGGGTTTAACAGAAATAGTCCCTATACTTTTTTTTAGAGGATCCTCTCCCCTTGACCAAAATTTACGTCTGTTTGACCATTAACTTGGTTATGTGACAAAAACGTGAGGGTTATATTGGTCATTTCATGTTTGGTTATCTCTTATAACTAGAAGGGTTTATGCGTATAACGTATTTCACTTCCTAAAACACACAACACCACACAGGATCAAACACAACCATGAATCAACAGGTCATGTGCAATAGATGTGGAGCTCAATCCACCATTCTAACTTCTTGGACACCAATTAACCCAGGAAGACGATTCTATTGTTGTGCAAAAAGAGTAAGTATATTATTAATTTTGTAAAAACCCCTAATTTGATGTTTGACCTAATTCTTTTTAAAATTTTTTAATAGCCAATCAACTGTGGGATAATCGATTGGTATGATCCCCCAATGTGTGAGCGAGTTGTCCAAATTATTACAGGTTTGTTGTATTCAATGCATTAGTTACAAAGGGTTGCACAAGAAAAAACAGATGAAGCTAAGAAGATGAAGAAGATGCTAATTATCAGTTGGATCTTTTTTCTTGTTGTACTTGCTTTCAAGTAGTTAGTGTATGACAGATGATGTTTGAAGTAAGTGTTAGTTGTTGATGTTATGTTTTGAAATGTACAAGTGTATCAAGTTGTATTTTGGGTTTATGATGAATAGAAAAAAACAGTTTCAACTTGATCAAAGCAAGTATCATTTAAGAATTTAACTTTATTACATTAGATAGTTCTTGCATACATAGATGCATATTACATTACCACCATCATACATATCAAGTGTTCAAGTACATCAAAAAATTAAGTTATGCATATTAGAAATAGTTCAAGAAACATAAAAAGCTACCCCATGCTCCTTTTGCCTTTCCTTTTGGTGACTGGCATGCTCTGTTTTCCTCTCCCTTTGATTTCTTCCCAAATGTGCTAATTTGCAAGGCCTAGCTCTTGCACCCTTTTACCTGGTATTGAAGTTGGATGAGTTTGAACATGAGTAGAGCTTGTACCCTTTTTTTTAAACAGCCCTATCACTTACATCCTTTGAACTAACTGAAGTTGTACACTTTTTAGGATTTTTTGTCTGAGCTTGATCAACTTCAGAGCTAGAATGATAGCTAGACACAAAAGTAGGCATAGAGTTAAGTTCATAGCTTGTGGTTGAATCACAAGCCCATGGTGGGGGAGACATAAGTTGATCAGAAGAGCTTGAATCAGAGGAAATGCCAATGATCTCTGGCTTGGAATTCATTGTTCTTATTGGATGGTTGTTTAGGTGTTTGACAGTTTTGTTGTGTGTATGTTATGGGTTTAAAAGCCATTTTAAAGACCTTCCAAATGTAAACATGATAAGGAAATAATTGTTACGCTTTTAGGGGGTCATTTAAACCCTAAATCGTGTTTTTAAAGACATTTTTTTTGTCAATTTAGGTACTTGGGACATTTTATGCTCAAGAATGAAGAGATCAAGAAAAGTCAAGAAAGTCAGGAATTAACACCTGACGGCGTCACGCTTTGGAGCTAACGCCGTCACCATATGATGAAATGCCATGGAATTCTATGCTAAGACGACCTGGAAGAATTTGTTAGGTTAACACCTGACGGCGTCAGGTGTATCAGAAGCAAGGCCGTCTCCTTTTAACTCAACACGAGATGGCCAAGAACTTATATAAAGGGATGGCGTCAGAGATCTCTTGGGCGATACGAAACCCTAAGACACGGTGACCTGACGGCGTCAGAGGCTAAAACCTGACGCCATCAGAAGTGTATAACTATATATATTTTTTGATTTTTATTTCATTATGTGTAAATTTTTAGGGTGTAACTCTTAGGATAAAAACCCTAGACGAAAATTCCAGTAAACTTAGGGTTTTAATACCATTCTTTCAACCATGTTCAATTGAAGATAAGTTAATCTTTTTAATCATTTGATATGTCTATGTGTTGTTTGATTATCTTTTATGCTTGTCTTTCTATTAACATGTTAGCTTAGGTTTTTTAGTGTTTGCCTAGATCTAATGAAACCTAGCTATTAATTATTGATTGTTGGTTTGTTTGATTGCATTGGGTGATTGATTTCACGTTAGGCTTAAGAAAACAGGCTAATCTCCTATACGGTAACAAGCTTGAACGTCTTAAGAAACATATTCGGTTGTGTACGCCGATGTTATTGGTTGTTTTTAATGCATAAGTGACTGTAACACCCCCAAAATTTGTAGTGAAGCAGCGGAAGTCTAAATTTAATCTTAAATGAATGATAACGAATTTTCCCAAAATGTCTCCTTTGAGTCGTTTTCTATGATTATGACAATGATCCAAAATGTAATACCCCAGTTAGACTGCCGCTGCTTCACTATAAATTTTGGGGGTGTTACAGATTGGCATCAGAGCCATGGTTATAGAGAATGATGAGGCGAAAAATGAACCATTTTTAGGGGGTCATTTAAGCCCGGATTTGAATTTATTTGATCAAATTTTGCCCTAAATCATTCCTTTTGTCATTTTAGGTACTTTTGGGGTGAATTCTGGAAAAAGAAGCATTTTGGACGTTTTTGGAGCATAAAAGTGAAGAAAACATCAAAGTCTTAATTTTCCTTGCTGGGAACAGTACCTGACGGCGTCAAGAGTCTTCATTTGACGGCGTCAAGAGTAAACAAGAGGTGGAAGTGGTGACGATCCTGAGAAATCGTGACGGCGTCAAGCTTGGATGTCATGGTTCAAGCTATGGTGACGGCCTAGAAATAAACTACACTTGAAGGCATCAAACTTGGATCTAGGCAATCCGATCTCATTATGGGCGGCGAGTTGACGGCGTCAGAAATTCCTTCTTGACGCCGACACCCTGTAAAATCTATATATAGTTTTGCAATTTTCATTCATTAGTCTGTACCTTTAGAGAGTATAACCTTGGAGAAACCCTAGCACGAATTTTCCTGCTCTTTCAAGGGTTTTTACCCATTGAAACCTTTCATGTCAATTTGAGATAAGTACTCTTTCAATTCATTCAATATGTCTATGTGTTGTTTGAATATATCTTACGCTTGTCTTGAATTCAACATGTTAGACTAGATCTCTTGTGTGTTTGCTTAGATGTAGTGAAACCTAGATGTAGATTATGGGTTGATTGTTTTTTTATAGTTGTTACGGATGAATGATTTCGATGTTAGGCTTAAGAAAACTGGCAGACTTCCTATATGGTGACATGCTTGAACGTCTTAAGGAACATGAACCAATGCGTACTAGGTTATTATGGTTGTATTTAATGCATGAGCGAATTCTAATGATCCCATGTTAGGAGCTTCTAGCAGGCTCGACATAGGAGTGAAGTAGGAGCTTATAGAGATGGGGAAGTACGTACGCCACCCCACTAATGGTATTAAGGAATATAACCCGTCATCCACGCAATTGTAACAAACTATTAACCTGTAAAAGATATCTAGGGAGTAATGAAATCTAAGTAAACGTAACTCTCCCCATTATTGTTCACACCACATTAGTAATTAGATTTATTTTCATTTCTGTTATTTTATTTTGATTGCATTTTAGCTTTTGGGTTAGTTGACTAGCAACTAATTCCGCCCACTCCTCCAAAAACCCGAGATTTTCATTACTTTCATAAATATATAAAAATACAAAAAGAATCATCCCTCACCTCTAGACCTAGTTTTAGGTTTTCTAATCCTAAAGACACTATTCCTGAGTTGAACGATCAATCCCCCGATACTTGTCACTATACTATACTACAATGATCAGGTACACTGCCTGGTAGGGGTTGTAAGCTTCTCGAGATCCCTCGAGAGGTAAAGCCTGGTGCGATTCCCACGTACCAAGTTTTTGGCGCCGTAGCCCAGGGAATAGTTATTGTCTAGGTTAGGATTTCTTTTTATTAGGTCTACTTGCTAGATTCCTTTCTAGTAAGATTTTATTTTTATTTTTAGGTCTTCTTTAGTCTATCTATTTCTTCGTGTCTTTGTTCGTAACCTTTACCATCCGACATCATGGAAGGTGGTAACATCTTTGAACCCATCAACCCACCACAACAAAACCACCCACAAAACCTACCACTAGCAAACCAACCTCTTAGGCCCCGAACCCTAGGAGAGTATTCCCGTCCTAGCCACCAAGGCTATCGAAACACTGTTGAGCTTACTCAAGGAGCCAATGTGTCCCCCTTGCGATCCGACACCATCCGGTTGGTGCAAAGCGGATGTGCATTCCATGGACTTCGTTCCGAAGATCCTAACCAACATCTCAAGGATTTCCTTAAAATCATAGATTCTATAGACCTTGATGTTACAACTAGAGAGTCGACCCGATTACGCCTATAGACCTTGATGTTACAACTAGAGAGTCGACCCGCGGGATCCATCACCTCATGGGATGATCTCACCACTCATTTCCTTGCACAATTTTTCCAACCGGGGAGAACTACCAAGCTTAGAAATGATATCTTGATGTTCCAACAACGTCAAGGTGAAACTCTATATGAAGCATGGACTCGTTTCAAGGACTTACTCCAAAAAGTCCCTCATCATGTCATAGATCTTTGGCTCTAAGTCCAAATCTTCTATGACCATATCGATCTCTCCACAAGGCGAACCATTGACCAATCGGCAGATGGTAAGCTACATGAACTTAGTGCGGAAGAATCATGGGAACTTATAGAAGATCTTGCTCTCTATGACAACAAAAGTTGGAATGATCCCCGTGATTTGAACAAAACGGTCAAGGCAATATCTTTGCCTTCGAACAATTCTAGCACTCCCGACCGTAGGATCATGGAACTTGAGGACCAAGTCAAGTTTCTCATGAAATCCTACGAAGCTCCTAAGCCTTCAAGCCAAGTGAACAAAATCATTTCATCATGCGAATTATGTACTGGTCCCCATGACACTCGTGATTGCGTGGATCTCCCCGGAACAGCTTTTGCGGACTACGCATCCTCGCGTACCGACAAAGCGGGAGAAAAGTGTTACACTTTCAAACCCAAGCCAAACCCTTACGGTGATTCCTACAATCCTTCTTGGAAAAATCACCTGAACCTGAGGTGGAAACAAAGCCAAAACAATTCTCCCAATCCGCCTAATCATTACCAACCAAACGGTCCACCCTCCGACCGTACTTTCAACAACAATCCTTCTAATAACTATGGTAGTACCAATAATCTTGAAGGGTTGATGTCCAAGTTTATGGCATCTCAAGAAGCTCGCATATCTAAGTTTGAAGCCGATTTCAAACAAAAGTAAAGCGAGATGACCACCAAAATTGACACATTGTTGAAAGTTCTCAATGACCGAGAAATGGGAGCACTCCCAAGCAACACAGTCAAGAACCCGAAACTAAACGTTAATTCCATATCATCGGTTTCGTCGCCCACTTCTTGTCCACAATACTACTCGATTAAATCAATGAGCACGTGTTTCAAGCAAAACTAAATTCTTCAAAAGGGCCAATCAAATGAAACACCCAATATCAAACCGGTCAAAAGCATAGTTGAATCACCTCCTACACAAGACCTTGACGATGATTCAAGGAACTCCACCTTGAACGCCCCGTCATTGACGTCTTAGCCCGTGCTCCCTACTATAGTGCCCTCCTAGAAAAATATGAGAAATTTAAATTGGGTAAAAATGGGACCGCCTTCGTTCAAAACAAGTTGCCTAAGAGGCTTGATGACCCGGGTATATTCGTTTTGCCTTGTAAGATAGGAAAATCCGAAGCTTTCGACACACTAGCCGATTTAGGATCAAGCCTCAACTTGATTCTCTTTTCCCTTTCACCACTCTTAAGCTATGAAAGTTAGGGGAGACGGAGGCACTAATTGGTCTAGCGGATGGGA
Organism: Artemisia argyi; assembly: GCA_030686995.1. NCBI lineage: Eukaryota > Viridiplantae > Streptophyta > Magnoliopsida > Asterales > Asteraceae > Artemisia > Artemisia argyi. Next base: position 134,425,040 of record CM060684.1, on the reverse strand, counting down.
GTATTGCCCACCCGGTTGAGATGATCAAGGATGTAGTTGTTCACGTAGGGAAGTTAACTATTTTAGCGGATTTTCACGTCCTAGATATGGTTAGTGATACTACATGCCCATTGTTAGTAGGAAGAGGATTTTTAGCAACCGCTAGCGCCATGATAGATTGTAAGGATTCTAAGATAGCGGTAGGTGAGGGCGATACGTTGTCGGTATATGATGTTAAGAAGCATGGCTACGATTGTGAGGACGAATCGACACCACATTGGGTAGAGATGAATAGGAGACCATCTAGATATCGACCTTGGATAGAAAGAAACTTTATAGGACCTCAACGCCCATTCTATCTAGAAAAAGATTTCATCGATAAAACACATCCGATGAAACAACTCATAGCTAGAGATGAGGAGCTAGACCCCTTTGAGGACCCCCTAGTCTTTAGGAAAATGATTGAGTTCTTATGCGTAATGCCTATTAACATAGAGATGAACAAGTGGAAAAGAGAAGGGGATAAGTGTAAATGGAGGTGGGACAAGCCACCTAAGGAAGGTGACGGATCATGGCATATGAAGATGATTTTATATGATCCGGATGGAGAAAAGTTTGAAAGGTAATACCGTACCAAGAGAACCGATAGGAAGTTGAAACCCAAGTTTGATCCCAAAGATGTCCTCAATGTGGAACTTACCCATATAACGTAATTACCCATGACCTTGAGTCTAGCTACAAGACTCGTAAATAAAGAAAAGCGCTACTTGGGAGGCAACACATGTTTTGTATGATTTTTAATTGTTTGATTGTTATTTGCTTCAGTATGCATGCTTTATTTTTATTGTTGGTAGATCATGTTTCAAAACTAAATTGTGAAAATGCTTTATTTTGTCGTTTGACTTCGTCTTAACTTCATACAAAGGTATTTCGCAAAAGATAAGTGTAAGGGGAAACCCCAAATTTGTTTTTAAGAACGAAATTGATCATTATTCTCCACAATATTAAATGGACATGTGTATTAGTATTTGTTAGAGTCAAATGCTTGTATCGAGTCATAATAGTGTTTTGCAGGATTTTCCAGGAAGTAGGACATAAGTTTTTTTAGAAATTTTCCAGAAACTTAACATAAAGATTTCTTCAGGTCACTTCTGACGGCGTCATGAGTTAAGTCCTGACGGCGTCATGTGTAAAATTCTGGAAATTTTGCTAGTTTTGTTTTTCTAAAGGAGTCTTGAAGTTTTTGTTAATTCTTTAGTTTTATAAACTCCAGGAAATCTGCAAACATTCATTCCACAAGAATTATATCTTAATTTGTTTTCTAGGACTTGTTAGTATATATAGATTGCCAACGATTTTACGCGAGGTTGCCTTGTTTGTTTTCTCAGGTTTAATAGGTTATGTATGACAAGAAGATGATTTATTTTTCTGGAAGGGAAGCTTTGAACGTTCATTTTCTTGGAGGAAGATCTAACCTTGTTGACACACTATCCACACCGAACGAATCAGGGGAGTATTTGCTTTCATTCTTTTACCTATTTCACTTTTCCATTCTTTAATTGAACATTGGGGACAATGTACATCCTAAGTGTAAGGGGAGGGTAAATGATGATACCTTATAGGATACTATTGCACTTGAGTTTGTTTGTTTGATGGTAGGTGTGTAATAAAACTAAGAGAAATATTTGTTAGTGTAATTTTAGCGCCAAATTTAAATTTTTTTACAACATTTAGGAGTAAAACTTTAGCCTTAGCAAGCGTCTCATGGATAGGAGTCGTATGACTAGCACAAAACCGAACTATTCAGAAAAATTTTCCACCCAAATATGTGAGGTTCGCCTTTAGATTTGGTAGGAAAAGCATTCATTATTAGTGCTTATGAGTGTACCGGTAGCATTTAGATTCTAGAACTTGTGATAGTGATGCATCCCTAGACCGCTAGTGAGACTACATTCGTGTAGTTGGATTTACTACATGATAAGAGGTATTAGGATCACCCTTGTGTTAAACCCGTATCATAATTACTTGACCATTTAAGTCATATTACATGGCTAGTAAAGTCAACTAATTTTTCCCACACCTTGGCGTTGTACTCATTTTTAGTACACGAAACCCCTAGTACACTCCTCCGAGCCTATCTTTTCATTTCTAATTTTAAGCATCTTACTTAAAGGAAGAATTTGTTACAACCCACTTAAATGTACACCCAAATCGCCTTAGCCTTCTGTGTATGCACTCATCTTTAGTGCATTATTGTTATGTGTTAAACCCTTAGTTAATTATCTAATTGATTACATGGTTGCTAAGTCGAGTCATATCCTTGTACATATTGTTTTGGGACGATTGTATGGGTAAACTACTTGTGTTATGGAGTAATGGGGAAGAACATCATATTACCCCCATATGTGCGTTAATCTTAAAAGTACTACAAGTGTTTTGATTATCTTAATTTGAGTCATTAGATTAGTCTATTGTAAAGTATGTAAAAATTCAAGTGTAAGGGGAATGTTCATTCCCAATGATGTATTATTTTGGATGGTAGGGTAAGAGTGTATGTAAAAAAAATAGAAAAAATAAAAAAAAAAGAAAAAAAAAATAGAAAAAGAGAAAAGAAAAGAAAAAACAAAACAAAACATACGGACTACCATCCTGTTTCATTCTATGTTTATTTTAAGTGTTTTTGTTATTTTTGATTTATTAGCTTAAGTCGAGTCTAGTCTTGGCTTAGCAACACCATATAGTACATGTAATTAACCAAGATGATTAACTCGCCACCAGTAAAGATTGCCTTTATCCAGCAAAACCGTGTATTCCATATCCCTACACCTAACATTATAACCCTTTGAAAGACCTCTTTGATAGTTTATCCTAGGTGCTTACGCCATGTGGTGGAAGTTTGATCCTTTCCCAAGCCTATGGTAATCTATTTTATTATGACAGGTGGTGAGAGATGTTTTCCATTTCCATATTGTGATATATACTTTATTACACCCGAGAGATGTGAGTATCTAAACACTATTTGTGAGGTGCTAGTATATGACCTCCGTGCTTGTCTTTGGTCTTTAGTGGAACGATTATTTGTTGTAATTACTTTTATATTAGTGTTAAATGACCCCTAACTTGTATTTTGATTAGAATAAAAGCGCATTTGCTTGAGGACAAGCAAATCTCAAGTGTAAGGGTATATGATGAGGCGAAAAATGAACCGTTTTTAGGGGGTCATTTAAGCCCGGATTTGAATTTATTTGATCAAATATTGCCCTAAATCGTTCCTTTTGTCATTTTAGGTACTTTTGGAGTGAATTCTGGAAAAGGAAGCATTTTGGATGTTTTTGGAGCATAAAAGTGAAGAAAACGACAAAGTCTTAATTTTCCTTGCTGGGAACAGTACCTGACGGCGTCAAGAGTCTTCATTGGACGGCGTAAGGAGTAAACAAGAGGTGGAAGTGGTGACGATCCAGAGAAATCGTGACGGCGTCAAGCTTGGCCGTCATGGTTCAAGATATGGTGACGGCCTAGAAATAAATTACACATGACGGCATCAAACTTGGATCTAGGCAATCCGATCTCATTATGGGCGGCGAGTTGACGGCATCAGAAATTCCTTCTTGACGCCGTCACCCTGTAAAATCTATATATAGTTTTGCAATTTTCAATCATTAGTATGTACCTTTAGAGAGTATAACCTTGGAGAAACCCTAGCACGAATTTTCCTGCTCTTTCAAGGGTTTTTACCCTTTGAAACCTTTCATGTCAATTTGAGATAAGTACTCTTTCAATTCATTCAATATGTCTATGTGTTGTTTGAATATATCTTACGCTTGTCTTGAATTCAACATGTTAGGCTAGATCTCTTGTGTGTTTGCTTAGATGTAGTGAAACCTAGATGTAGATTATGGGTTGATTGTTTGTTTATAGTTGTTACAGATGAATGATTTCGATGTTAGGCTTAAGAAAACTGGCAGACTTCCTCTATGGTGACATGATTGAACGTCTTAAGAAACATGAACCAATGCGTACTAGGTTATTATGGTTGTATTTAATACATGAGCGAATTCTAATGATCCCATGTTAGGAGCTTTTAGCAGGCTCGACATAGGAGTGAAGTAGGAGCTTACAGAGATGGGGAAGTACGTACGCCACCCCACGAATGGTATTAAGGAATATAACCCGTCATCCATGCAATTGTAACAAACTATTAGCCTGTAAAAGATATCTAGGGAGTAATGAAATCTAAGTAAGCACAACTCTTTGTGGAAAACTAGAAGGGGGGGGGGGGGGTTGAATAGTTTTACGTCCTTTTTAAAATTATTTTCAAAATCTTTTGTAACTTATAAAAACTTTCGATTCGATCTTACGTGAATTCAAGTATCAACAAATACAAGCAAGGCTAATCTAATAATGAAAGTATTGAAATAGAATGAAGAAAAGATAGAGTTAGAAAGATCAAACCACAGCACGTGAATTTATAGTGGTTCGGCTACAAGGACACCTTCCTTGCCCTACTCCACTCCCCGAGTACCACACTCGAGAGTTTTCTTCACTATGTCAACAAACTCCTTATGGCAGAGAAACCTTACACACCTTAGCTTACACCTATTAACGACACTAAGCAAAATGTCGAGTTCTAATCATAGCTAGAACTAATCTCACAACTTCTTAAAGACTTCACTTCTTCTTCACACCTTCACAACTTCTTCAAGATAGCTTCACACCTTTTCTTCTTGTCTACTTCACACCTTCTTCTATGCACAACTAAGTCACAACAACTACACTACTTTACAACACACCTAGTATCTACAATCAACAAATTCACACAACACTTTACAAGTATCTAGCACTACTACAAGATGAAACTAGCTAATCACAACACTACTACAATTTAATGGATGTAGAGGAGTGTTATTCTTTTTGCACTTCGGTGGATGAAGCTTTGGATCACTTAGAAACAAATACTTATGAATTATATGATCAAAGGATTGTTGAGATGGAAATGGAGATTAGATCAGAAGGTTTTGAGTGCAAAAAGGCGAGGAAAATTTGTGAAATGAATCAGTATCTAAAAAGGGGAGCAAAATACTGTTCTGGAGCGTGGCCGGTCCCCTTAATTAGGGGTCGGTCCCCTTAATGATTAAGGGGGCCGCCTTATGAATTAAGGGGGCCGCCCCCTCCAGAACGTTGGAGTATTTTGTCCTCTTGTGGGGAAGGTTTTTCTGGATAAAATTTTCCATTTTTGGTTAGAAATTTGAAATCATATATTAATAATGATTTAAATATATTCTTTTAATTCCAAAAACAATTTTGTAAATGATATAAAATGTTTAAGACATTTTATAAGAGTTCTAGTGATTAGAAAATTTTCCTTTGATCATGTAATGCGTAAGTTGCTTAGTTTATGCATACCTTAAGTGATATAAGTTGTAGAAGTAAATATTTGTTACTAAATACTTGTTTACGTCATAATCTTGACTTAATTTAGTTTACATTTTGTGATTATCAAAACATAGAGTTATTGAGAAATATTAATAACGTTTTTAAACATTATTTATATCAACAATCTCCCCCTTTTTGATGATTACAAAACTTAAACTCATTAACTCAAAAATTAGTTTTTAAACAAGTATTTTAGTGAGTTTATATTTACTTCTCCCCCTTTTTGTAGAATCAAAAAGGTTATGCCGACAAATTTCAACCATGAAATATTGACGGGATGAAAATTCCCCCTTGATGTGTACTCCCCCTCATTTGGGGGCACAAAGGAAACGAGCTATGGAATGCTTGCAAGACAAAAATATTAGAAGCACAAGTATATACATGCAAATATATATAAGGTGACAAGAATATAAATAAGAATGATTAAAAAGAAGCATTCATATTAAAGCAAAAGTTGTGTCAAGACACAACAATACAAGTAGCATCAAGAAAGATTACAAATAAGATAGCTACTACATAAACTAATAACAAGAATAACATTCCATCATGCAAAGATTACATGGGCTTCATAGAGCTTGCAAGTAAAAGGGTGGCAAAAACTTTATTTATTAAGCATATCATATGCTTAATTTGGAGAGCATGATGGTGATGGTGAAGAAATGGGTGAGGATTGTGGTGGGGGAATAACGGGTGAGGATGGAGGAGTTGGTGGTGGTGGTGGGTTGGTAAGCAAGTGTCAATATATGAAAACATATATTGAATTTCATCTCTAAGACCAAAGATTATGGTTCGGTTGTGGATGCAACAAAGGCAATTATCTCCATGAGCTTCAAGTAAGCTCCAAGGTACGGGATTAGCAAAGATTTGTGGTGTAATTGGTGGAGATGAGACATGAGCATCAAGTGGTGATATTGGTGAGAGTGAGATGGTAAGTTGGGTGGAAAAAGGTTCTTGTGTAGGATGTGGTGATGATGCTTGTGGTGGTGACAAGTGTGAGTTGATGTAGTCATTGATTGATAAAGTTGAAGGTATGGACGATGAGGAAGTTCCATTAGTAGAAGGTGTTTTGGATGGTGCATTAAGTGCACTTGGAGATGAGCATTTAGGTGGAGGTGATGGGGTTGTGTTGTCTTCATTTGTTATGTCAATGAAGAGTTGTTTTGGAGGGATGATGACAATCTTTTGTTTCTTAGAGGCCTTAGAGTTTGAGGTACTTGGTGGAGACATGATGGTTTAGATGAAGAATGATGAAATGAAGATTGGTGATTTGGAGGGAATTTATAGTATGGAAATGGTTGATTTAGGTATGTTTTTGAAATAGTTTAAGGGGATTCTAAAATCAGTTGGGTTAAAAGAAGAAATGGTAGCTTAAACTAGAGATGGAGGTCATAAGGTGCAAAACAAAACAGTAAACCCAGTTCCAGATGGCTGGTCCCCTTAATTGTAGGTCGGCCCCATTAATAATTAAGGGGACCGCCTAGGAAAATTGATGAGGCGAAAAATGAACCACTTTTAGGGGGTCATTTAAGCCCGAAATTGAATTTATTTGATCAAATATTGCCCTAAATCGTTCCTTTTGTGATTTTAGGTACTTTGGGAGTGAATTCTGGAAAAGGAAGCAATTCAGACGTTTTTGGAGCATAAAAGTGAAGAGAACGGCAAAGACTTAATTTTCCATGCTGAGAACAGTACCTGACGTCATCAAGAGGAAGATCCTGACGGCGTCAAGAGTAAAAGTGGTGACGACCCAATGAAATCTTGACGGCGTCACAACAAGGGCGTCAAGACTAATTTTGGTGACGGCCTGCATAAGGTGTACACATGACGGCGTCAGACTCAGATCTAGGCAGTCCGAGAAACTATTTGGCGGGGAGATGACGGCGTCAGACATTTGTTCTTGACGCTGTCACCCATCAAAATCTATATATAGTTTTCTATTTTTCATTCATTAAAAGAGGAACTTGTGTTGAGAAAACTAGGGCCGAACTTTGTAAACCCTAGGTCATATTTTACAGTGCTTTCAAGGGTTTTCACCCCTTGAATCCTTTCATGTTCTATTGAGATAAGTCTTCTCTTAATTCAATCAATATGTTTATGTGTTGGTTGATTATATCTTTTGCTTGTCTTGATTTCAACATGCTAGGCTAGATCTATCTTGTGTTTGCTTAGATCTAATGAAACCTAGATGTTAATTATGTGTTGATTACTTGTTTATGGTTGTATTGGATGAATGATTTCAATGTTAGGCTTAAGAAAACTGGCAGATCTCCATTGTGTAACATGCTTGAACGTCTTAGGAAACATGAACCGATGTGTACTAAGTTTTATTGGTTGTATTTAATGCATGAGTAAATTCTAATGATCCCATGTTAGGAGCTTCTTAGCCGGCTCGACATAGGAGTGAAGTAGGCGCTCATAGGATTGGGGAAGTAAGTACGCCACCGCATGATCGGTATTAAGGAATAAAATCCATCATCCACGCAACTATGACAAGTAATTAACATGTAAAAGATGTCTAGGGAGTAGTGAAATCTAAGTAAACACAGTTCTCCCACATATTGCTCACATCTTTAGTATAATTTAGTTTATTGTCATTTTTAGTATTTTATTTTGATTGCATCTTAGTAATTGGGTTAGTTGACTAGCAACTAATTCCGCCCAACTCCTTCAAAATCGAGATTTTTACTTGCTTTCATAAAAGTATAAAAATACAAAAAGAATCATCCCTCATCTCTAGACCTAGTCTTTAGGTTTTCTAATCCTAGCGACACTATTCCTAGCTGAACGATCAATCCCCCGGTACTTGTCATTATACTATACTACATCGATCAGGTACACTACCTGGTAGGGGTTGTAAGCTTCTCAAGATCCCTTGAGAGGTAAAGCCTGTTGCAATCCCTACGCTACCAAGTTTTTGGCGCCGCAGCCTGGGGAATAGTTATTGTCTAGGTTAGAATCTCTTTTTATTAGGTCTACTTACTAGATTCCTTTCTAGTAAGATTTTATTTTTATTTTTAGGTTCTCTTTAGTCTATCTTATTTCTTGGTTTCCTTTGTTCGTAAACTATCTCGATGGATAACAATAACATTGATCGTTTGATTCCTGTTATTCATGTTTTTCGTCGTAGGATTTTCCAAATGCCCGTCCCGATCCCTTTAGTGGAAAATGAGAACCCACCTAACCTATTGCCTAACCACCACTTTGACAATAATTCTGAAATGGAGGAGTCTAACCATGATAATGACCATAGGGCTAGTCCTTTTTACTATTCAGACTCCGATGAGGATCTAGGTGATGGTGATGTGATTAATAAGGATAGGATGGAAGAGGAGGTGAACCCTCTTAGGTATGTCGACCCTAGAACAAGGATTGAGAGTGATAGCTCATTCAATATGCAATTTTCTTGTAAGATTGGATTTAGGAGCTTTGATGCCTACCTTAACTCATCTCTCCCAATGAACATAATCTCGCGTAATGAATATAATAAAATCATGGTAGATGAGTTAGAATACAAAGGAGATAATGTTATTGCTAGGACAATGTCATTGCATATGTTTGTAGGAAGCTTTGCTTATCTTGTTGAGTTCATGGTTATGGAGAATCTAGGAGAATTTATTGATAGTAAGTTAACCCAAGTTGTGTTTGGAAAACCTTTCAAAAGATTGACCAACTTTGATGAAAAACTTATGGAAGGGTTAATTACATTCTCGGATGGGGATGAAGATTTTGTCTACCAAATGCCCCGAGCACACCCTAGGTTCAAGGATATTTCCATGGAGAAGTGTAGTAGGTATCTGCCCATAGAAATGCTAAGTGAGAATGATAAGAGAAAAGGGCTTAAATATACTCATGAAAAGAATAAAAGATACTATCGCGGATGTTTAGAGTTAGGTGATGATTATAACAAAGATGAGGTGACTATTAGATGGCTCACGCTTGGTTATGTGAGCATAAGCGACACACGGTAACCCATGACCTTGAGTCTAGCTACAAGACTCGTAAATAAAGAAAAGCGCTTCTTGGGAGGCAACCCAAGTTTTGTGTGATTTTTATTTTGTTTGTTTGTTATTTGCTTCCGTATGCATGTGTTATTTTTATTGTTGGTAGATCATGTTTCAAATGTAAAATGGTGAAAATACTTTACCTTGTTGTTTGGCCTAGTCTTAACTTCATCCAAAGGTATTTTTGCAAAAGATAAGTGTAAGGGGAAACCCCAAATATGTTTTTAAGAAACAAACTTGATCATGATTCTCCACAATATTAAGTGAATATGTATATTCATATTTGTTAGAGTCAAATGCTTGTATCGAGTCATAATGAAGTTTTGCAGGATTTTCTAGGAAGTAAGACGAAGTTTTTCCAGAAATTTTCCGGAAACCTAACATAAGAATTTCTGCAGGTCACTTCTGACGGCGTCACGAGTTTACTCTTGATGGCGTCACGTATAAAAATCTGGAAATTTTACCAGTTTTGTTTTTCTAACAGAGTTTTAAAGTTTTTGTTGAATTATTAGTTTTATAATCTCCAGGAAATCTGCAAACATCATTCCACAAGCATTATATCTTATTTTGTTTTCTAGGATATATTAGCATATGTAGATTGCCGCCGATTTTATGCGAGGTTTCCGTGTCTGTTTTCTCAGGTTTTACAGGTTATGTATGACAAGAAGATGATTATTATTCTGGAAGGGAAGCTTTGATTGTTCATTTTCTTGGAGGAAGATCTAACTTGGACACCTTATTATCCATACCGAGCGAATCAGGGGAGTATTTGATTTCATTCGTTTTACTTATTTCACTTTTACATTCTTTACTTGAACATTGGGGACAACGTTCATCCTAAGTGTAAGGGGAGGGTAAAATGATGATACCTTACAGATACACTTTCGCTTGAGTTTGTTTGTTTGATAGTAGATGTGTAATAAAACTATGAGAAATACTTGTTAGTGTAATTTTAGCGCCAAATTTAAATTTTTTTACAACATTTAGGAGTGAAACTTTAGCCATAGCAAGCGTCTCAAGGATAGGAGATTGTATGATTAGCACAAAACCGTACCATTCAGAAAAATTTTCCACCCAAATATGTGAGGTTCGCCTTTAGATTTGATAGGAAAAGCATTTATTATTAGTGCTTATGAGTGTACCGGTAGCATTTAGATTCTAGAACTTGCGTTAGTGATGCATCCCGAGACCGCTAGTGAGACTACATTCGTGTAGTAGGATTTACTACATGATAAGAGGCATTAGGATCACCCTTGTGTTAAACCCGTATCATAATTACTTGACCATTAAAGTCATATTACTTGGCTAGTTAAGTCAATTAATTTTTCCCACACCATTAGCGTTGTACTCATTTTTAGTACACGAAACCCCTAGTACACCCCTCCGAGCCTATCTTTTCATTTCTAACTTTAAGCATTTAACTTAAAGGAAGAATTTGTTACACCCCACCTAAATGTACACCCAAATCGCCTTAGCCTTCCGTGTATGCACTCATCTTTAGTGCATTATTGTTATTTGTTAAACCCTAAGTTAATTATCTAATTGATTACATGGTTGCTAAGTCGAGTCATATCCTTGTACATATTGTTTTGGGACGATTGGGACTCATGGGTAAAGTACTTATTTTATGGAGTAATGGGGAAGAACATCATATATTACCCCATATGTATGTTAATCTTAAAAGTACTCCAAGTGTTTTGATTTTCTTAATTCGAGTCATTAGATTAGTTTATTGTAAAGTATGTAAAAATTCAAGTGTAAGGGGAATTTTCATTCCCTATGATGTATTATTTTGGATGGTAGGGTAACAGTGTATGCAAAAAATAATAATAATAATAATAATAATAATAATAATAATAATAATAATAATAATAATAATAATAATAATAATAATAATAATAATAATAATAAAAAGAGAGAGAGAAGAAAAAAAAACATACGGACTACCATCCCTTTTCATTCTATGTTCGTTTTATGTTTTTGTTATTTTTTATTTATTAGCCTAAGTCGAGTCTAGTCTTGGCTTAGCAATGCCATATTGTACATGTAATTGACTAAGATTGTTAACTCGCCACCAGTAAAGACTGCCTATATCCAACAAAACCGTGTATTCCATATCCCTACACCTAACGTTACAACCCTTTAAAAAGACCTCTTTGATAGTTTATCCTAGGTGCTTACGCCATGTGGTGGATGTTTGATCCTTTCCCAAGCCTATGGTAATCTATTTTGCTATGAAAGGTAGTGAGAGATATTTTCCATTTCCATATTGTGATATTAGTTTATTACACCCGAGAGATGTGAGTATCTAAACACTATTTGTGAGGTGCTAGTATATGACCTCCGTGCTTGTCTTTGGTCTTTAGTGGAAGGATTATTTGTTTTAATTACTTTTATATTAGTTTTAAATGACCCCTAACTTGTATTTTGATTAGAATAAAAGTGCATTTGCTTGAGGACAAACAAATCTCAAGTGTAAGGGTATATGATGAGGCGAAAAATGAACCACTTTTAGGGGGTCATTTAAGCCCGTAATTGAATTTATTTGATCAAATATTGCCCTAAATCGTTCCTTTTGTGATTTTAGGTACTTTGGGAGTCAATTCTAGAAAAGGAAGCAATTCATACGTTTTTGGAGCATAAAAGTGAAGAAAACGGCAAAGACTTAATTTTCCATGCTGAGAATAGTACCTGACGGCGTCAAGAGGAAGATCCTGACGGCGTCAAGAGTAAAAGTGGTGACGACCCAGTGAAATCCTGACGGCGTCACAACAAGGGCGTCAAGACTAATTTTGGTGACGGCCTGCATAAGGTGTACACATGACAGCGTCAGACTCAGATCTAGGCAGTTCGAGAAACTATTTGGCGGCGAGATGACGGCGTCAGACATTTGTTCTTGACTCCATCACCCATCAAAATCTATATATAGTTTTCTATTTTTCATTCATTTAAATAGGAACTTGTGTGGAGAAAACTAGGGCCGAACTTTGTAAACCCTAGGTCATATTTTACAGTGCTTTCAAGGGTTTTCATCCCTTGAATCCTTTCATGTTCTATTGAGATAAGTCTTCTCTTAATTCAATCAATATGTCTAAGTGTTGGTTGATTATATCTTGTGCTTGTCTTGATTTCAACATGCTAGGCTAGATCTATCTTGTGTTTGCTTAGATCTAATGAAACCTAGATGTTAATTATGTGTTGATTACTTGTTTATGGTTGTATTGGATGAATGATTTCAATGTTAGGCTTAAGAAAACTGGCAGATCTCCATTGTGTAACATGCTTGAACATCTTAGGAAACATGAACCGATGTGTACTAGGTTTTATTGGTTATATTTAATGCATGAGTAAATTCTAATGATCCGATGTTTGGAGCTTCTTAGCCGGCTCGACATAGGAGTGAAGTAGGCGCTCATAGGATTGGGGAAGTAAGTACGCCACCCCATGATCGGTATTAAGGAATACAATCCGTCATCCACGCAACTATAACAAGTAATTAACATGTAAAAGATGTCTAGGGAGTAGTGAAATCTAAATAAACACAATTCTCCCACATATTGCTCACAACTTTAGTATAATTTAGTTTATTGTCATTTTAACATTTTATTTTGATTGCGTCTTAGTAATTGGGTTAGTTGACTAGCAACTAATTCCGCCCAACTCCTTCAAAACCGAGATTTTTACTTGCTTTCATAAAAGTATAAAAATACAAAAAGAATCATCCTTCATCTCTAGACCTAGTCTTTTGGATTTTTAATCCTAGCGACACTATTCCTAGCTGAACGATCAATCCCCCGGTACTTGTCATTATACTATACTACATCGATCAGGTACACTGCCTGGTGGGGGTTGTAAACTTCTCAAGATCCCTTGAGAGGTAAAGCCTGGTGCAATCCCTACGCTACCAAAAATTAAGGGGGCCGCCCATCTGGTGTTTTCCCAGACGACCAGAAACCAAAAATTTGCATAAATGGGTGGTTCTTCAAGTTTGTGTTTCCAGCAAGCTCTATTTGAAGCATATACTCTAGGAATGATGAAATATAAGTATGTATGAACAAATCGTGCATGCAAACAAATATATTATAATCCAATTTTAAAAGAAGCATAATACTAGCATTAAATTATGATCAAGATCCTAGCATGATAATAGTTAAAACCTAAGCATCATTCATCAAATAAACAATAAAGAACACAAGTATTTCCGAACAAATCAGACAAATAACAAACCATACAAATGTCTAATAGAGCAATAATATAACAAAGTAGCAACAAAATAACATCTCTACTTCTTCTTCTTCCCCATCATCCTCCTAAACATTTTTCCCACGGACTTGAATCCTCCTTGAATTTCTTCATGCATTTGTTGTTGTTGGTTGATAATGGACGTTTGACGAGTGAAGAGAAGTTCATCGGTACGTTAATGAGGAAGAGGAATTTGATAATCGGTATAATTAAGATCAGGAAGATCATCAACAAAGGTCGTGGGGGAGGAGTACTAACACGTGATTGTCAAGAAAGGTATTCACGTAGACCCCGCAAAAATCGAAGCTGTTAAGAGATGGGCGTCTCCCACAACCCCCACAGAAATACGCCAATTTTTAGGTCTAGCTGGATACTGTCGAAGGTTTATCGAGGGTTTCTCTAAGATCGCTAAACCATTGACGAAATTAACATAAAAGAAGAAGAAGTTTGACTGGGGAGAAAAACAAGAATCGTCATTCCAACTTTTGAAACGGAAGCTCTGCGAAGCTCCAATCTTAGCACTACCTTAAGCAAGTGAAGACTTCGTAGTATATTGCGATGCATCGTACCATGGGCTTAGGCCCCGTGTTGATGCAAAAGAGCAAAGTGATCGCGTATGCTTCCCGACAGCTCAAAACTCACGAGAAGAACTACACCACCCATGATCTTGAATTAGGAGTGGTAGTATTTGCTCTTAAAATGTGGAGACATTACTTGTATGGAACCAAGTGCACGGTGTTTACAGATCACAAGAGCCTCTAACATATTCTAGATCAGAAGGAATTGAACATGAGACAAAGCCGATGGTTAGAGTTACTTAGTGACTACGATTGTGAGATTCGCTATCACCCCGGAAAGACAAACGTCGTAGTAGATGCCTTAAGTCAAAAGGAGCGAATTAGACCCCTTAGAGTCCGATCTTTGGGAATGACAATTAGGTCACCGTTACCATCAAAAATCCTTGAGGCTCAGACCGAAGCCCTCAAAGAAGAAAACAGGCCAAAAGAGAAGATCTATCGTATGCCAGAGAGTGAAAATGGTTTCATGAAGAAATCAGACGGGAGATTGTGCTTCAAGGACCGAAGCTAGATTCCACTCTATGGAGGGATTCATGACCTCATCATGCACGAATCTCACAAGTCCAAATACTCCATTCACCCAGGTTCTGAAAAGATGTACCAGGACCTCAAGAAACTTTATTGTTGGCCAAACATGAAAGCCGACATGGCCGAATATGTCGGGAAATGTTTAACATGTTCAAGGTTAAAAGTTGAGCATCAAAAACAATCCGGCTTATTGATACAACCCGAACTTCCAATGTGGAAATGGGAGAGGATTACAATGGACTTCATCACAAAACTACCTAAGACATCGGGTGGATTTGACACCATATGGGTCATTGTGGATCGTCTTACTAAATCCGCACACTTTTTGCCAATCAAAGAGACTGATGATACGGACATCCTTGCACGGTTATATGTGAAGGAAATAGTCTCGCGGCATGGAGTTCCGATTTCCTTCATCTCAGATCGAGATATCCGTTTCACGTCACACTTTTTGCAGTCAATGTAGAAAGCTTTGGGTACACGGTTAGATATGAGCACCGCGTATCATTTGCAGACTGATGGGCAAAGTGAGAGAACCATCTAGACCTTGGAAGACATGCTACGAGCATGTGTGATCGATTTCGGGAAAGGATGGGATAAGCACTTACCATTAGCGGAGTTTTCCTACAACAACAGCTACCACACTAGCATCAAGGCAGCGCCATTTGAAGCACTTTATGGACGAAAGTGTCGATCACCGGTTTGTTGGGCATAAGTTGGAGATGTTCAGCTCTCAGGACCCGAACTCATCCATGAAACCACCGAGAAGATCGTACAGATCAGGCAGTGCTTGCAGGCTGCCCGTGATCGGCAAAAGACCTATGCCGATGTAAGGCGAAAGGCTATGGAGTTTCAAGTTGGGGATAGGGTTTTGTTGAAGGTATCCCCTTGGAAAGGAATGATCAGATTTGGGAAACATGAAAAGTTAAATCCTAGATACGTGGGACCATTCAAGATCCTAGACAGGGTTGGTCCAGTTGCATACAAACTTGAACTCCCTGAGGAGCTCAGTAGGATGCATAATACCTTTCACGTAT
This sequence comes from Artemisia argyi, assembly GCA_030686995.1. Lineage (NCBI taxonomy): Eukaryota > Viridiplantae > Streptophyta > Magnoliopsida > Asterales > Asteraceae > Artemisia > Artemisia argyi. The sequence continues at coordinate 134,409,242 of CM060684.1, read as the reverse complement.
CCAATTTGAGGAAATGTTTATCGGATGAAACTCTTGTCATCCCATTCAAAGGACTTTGACTCGACGAGAAACTCAACTTTATAGAGGAACCGGTAGAAATCAAGGACCGAGATGTGAAACAACTAAAACAAAGCCGCATTCCCATCGTCAAGGTTCGATGGAACTCTAATAGAGGACCTGAGTACACATGGGAACGTAAAGACCGAATTCATGCTAAATATCCACACCTATTCACCGAGACAACCCCAATGACTACTACAAATTAAGAATTCCGGGACGAAATTCAGAATTAGGGGTAGGTACTGTAAGAACCCGCAATTTTCCAAGTTATTAATTTCCTGTATGACCAAAAAATTTATTATGAATGTTATATGCAATAGTTCTCAATCACTCTCACATTTTGCTCATGTTTCCATTTAAACTATAATGCAATGACTAATAGTACCAATTGAACATATGACGAACTCGCAACCCCCTTCATTATTAAAACACACGCATACCGACACCGCGATTGTATGGCATAAACTTAATAATCAAATATCGGGACTCGTATCACTCACCCTCCATTTTCACGCCTTGTCCCTTTCTTCTCTCTTCCAAATCCGCTCCTCTGCAACCTAGCATCACTATCAACTAATAAATTCTAGCTTGGCCTGATCAGATGGCAACAAGGATTCAAATAATAGTCACTATCACTCACGGGACTACCCCCTTTGTCCAAATCTCGAAGTCAAACGCAAGCCCTGAAGGATGACTAGGCGATGATAAACTCTTCCTCTTTTTGGCTACAAGATGAACTACCCTAAAGAAAAGGTGGGATCAAACCACTCTTATAGTTGTACTAGTTAAACCGATCAACTCACAAGGGTTTTCCACACATCCAAAAGCTTCACATCAAAATATTAGTTTGATATTGAGAGATAAGTGGCTGAGGAATTTCAAAGGGTGTGTGGATTTGCTTGGGGCGGAATCGGGTTCAAGTCCTTTGTTTCATCTTCTGTTTTCTTTCGGATCAGCTTTACTTGTTGTAAGGATTTCGTTTCTTGTTCTTATTATTGTTCAATCGAATCTATGACTGCTTTCTTTGGTACCAATTAGTTTTTGTTATGGTATTGTCTCGTTGGTTTTAACTGTTGCGTATCGATTTAGATTTTGATGTTAAGTCACGATGTTATATGTTTGTGTGGCTAACCTGAAACTAACTAAAAATTGGATTAAGGTATTCGCTTATGAAGTGCTTATTAATAACCGTACATGTTTCTTATTGGTTTATTTGGTTAAAATCTTGATTTGGGTTTGTGTAGCTGTGGATCGAGACCCACATTGGGCGTCTTATCTTGTCTGATAATGCCTCAACTCACAATATTCGAACTAGTACTAATAAATAGTTGTGTGGTCTTGAACTTGGAAATGGCTTGGTGCTTGCAGTTTGGTTTTGGGTAGAAAAATCCACTGTGGTTGAACCACAGTGGTATATTTTGGTTTGACAACTTCTCTTGGCCACTTAGCAGTCATGGTTAGGGGTAACAAAATGAATTTTGGGTAAAAATTTGATTGTGTTTGTTTTGGATGGGTGTCGAGACTACAACCCAACAGCGGCTTTGCACATTTTTGATTCACCTCTTTAGAACTAGTACAAATAATTTGTGTTGGTGTAAACTTTAGAACTTGATTTTGAGTTTGAAAGTGAAGTTGCAATTGGTTTTCAATTCTTTTGCTGCTGTTGAATCACTACTGTAAACACAAAAAGAAAAATGACTTTATTATGGGATTACTTAAAAATCTGAATATGAACTTGTGTTGTGTTTGAAATCGTGTCGTCGCTAGTTGTGTTTATTTTGCTCGGTTAAAGGACCTCAAGTCCATTACATAAGGGTGCGCTTGGTTTGAGTTGTGTCACGAGGTCTGAGTATATCCGGGTTTCCCATGACTTGTTCACTCGAGCTCAATACAGCTACAATTAGTTTACTCACTTCTATGTCTAAATGAGTTTAAAAGAAAGGATAACAAACTGATTTTGAATTTGAGAATTAGCTTATGTGTATTGCTGAGCCAAACCAGTAAGGCCCAACCGGGTGTTTTTGTCTTTCATCACTGGGCCAAGCCCAGTTTACTTTGATATAAGCAGATACATAACTTGTTTTATTTTTGAATAGCACATGTACATTGTATTAGTAAATAAGAAGTATACTTAAAATTTTGAGAGTTTGGATGCCGAACTAAGTGGCATATTCACTTTAGCATATTTCACTGACTCGTTCCCAATTCATTTACTTCCGATCACGGCATACCCTAATTTACTAAACATATTTTATAAACGCATTATAAACTATAATCGAAACTTAAATTTTTGAAACACTAGTCCATACTTTTTATAATGATATAATTATATTAGATGAAACCTATTTTGATTCTAAAAAAATAAAATTACAACGGTTATTTACATATCGTGACACTTAGTCGCCATGTATAAATACACGGGTCAGGCCCAATGTATGATAATACATAAAGCTATCTAGCAAATAAACTTTTATATACTTTTATTATTAACAAATGTATGATAATACATAAACATATATCCTTTCGAAACAACATTCTTATTGTCACAACTCGTAATTTCCGATCATTTTCCAAATCTCGACAATTTACTATTCACAAGTTACTATTCATCATTTACTATTCATCGATCACTATTCATCGTTTTTGAGGTCAATTTGACATTCCGAGACATATTCAGAAATTTTACTATTCACTTGACACTATTCATTTCCGAGAGAAAACCACTATTCACGTGCATTATTCATGTCATCGTAAATTTAGTTTACGAGTGTTCAAATTCGCGTAACCGTATTGGTTCAGGAGCGAATTCATGCATTATTGTCAGGGACATTTCATACGGACTAGAAATAGTCGACATATCATTATTACGGCACTTGCATACTATTCCACTCGTAGGATAATTAAATTTATACTTTTGGTACGATTAACGATTTACGTACGTTTATTTTAAATAAACGCTAATACGCGAACTATAAATGTGTCTAACATGTCCGACACTCCCGACTATGATCCCAATACATTTTTATACTCATTTCTATAATATAAAAACTATAATATTCATTTACCCGGTATTTTGGAAATTTAACCATTACGTATCGTACGTTTAACTTAGTAACGCCGGTTTTCACCAAAATTGAACGATAATCACTCTAACTCTCCGTACTTGTACCCGACTTATTTTTACAACTTTTATAACTTTATTACGTCCCGAATAACTTCAACAAAACTTATTTTTAACAAACCCGGTACCCGATTAAACCTTAAACCTAAACCTAACCTAACTATACTTAACTACTAATACTAATTTTTACTAACTAACCACCCAACACATCCCCCCTTTCCCTCCCCAAAACCGGCCAACCCCCCCCCCCCCCCCCCTTAAAGGTCTTCCAACTTTAATATCTCACCAAACAAATTAAATGTACACCTAACTTATGTCTCTAGTATATATTAAACTTTTCACATTAGTTATCACTAAAATCACTTTTTACTTACACATAGCAAGTTTTTCTCTCATTTTCTTTGGTGTTTGGTTCGATTTGGGATGAACAAGGAGCAAGGAGGGTAAATTTTACAAGATCATATTATAAACTAGTTAGTATAATCATCCTTGTTTGAGTTTTGAAATAAAAACTCAAGGATTAGTAAGCTTTTCATCATCTAAACTCTCTAAACCACCAAGTAAGTATACAAACTCATTTTTATGATTTTTACAAGTTATTATTATGTTCATATAATTTTCTTACAAGATCTTATACATGTATCAACTTGTACCACTTCATTTTTGTACATATTAACTTTAAAGCCCTAGAAATGGAAACATATGAAACTCTTGTTAGACCTAGTGGTTTGGTGATATTTTAGGACCCATGACACCCTAAGAAGGTGTATGGTAGGATTAGATTAGTCTTGTGGTGTTTGAAAGTGGATTGGTGGAGGATGGAACTAATTTAGAGACTTGAAAATGGTTTTTGAAACTTTTGAAATACCTACTGTCCTTATTTTAAATCCGTGGGAAAATCAGTAGAGGGTGACTAAGTTTTGACCAAAGATTTGGAAAATACATTCAAAAACGAAACTTTAGGCGAAAGAACGGATTAAAACGAGTTTATAACGAAGGAGTTATGATTTTTGCAAACTTAACGACGAAAACTACTTTTCCAGAAAACTGCTTGCTGTTGGGCAGAATACGATGGGTATTTTGAAGCATTAAACGTAACCTAAAAGAGCCGAGTTATCTAAAATATACTCGTATATACAAAGACGAATCCGTGGACATAAAGAACAAGGAAAATGAGCCTAAAACGACAAAGTTATGACCATTCTAACATCGTCAAACTATGGATATAACGTACGTACTAAACGGTATATTTTCTAGAAAATATTACTAAGGACTATTTTCTTATCAAACGAATACGTATGATCCAAGGGAATACTTATACGACTTAACGACGTATTTCAAGGTTTTCAATACAAGGAATTTAACGCTAACACTTTTTAACGAGATAGTACGACAAGTTATATACTCCTATATAAGGACTTATTTTCCTAAGTATGGAATCTATTTTACTACGACGATAACTAGTATTTTCAAATTACGAGTGGTATGAGTATCATGTGCATGTGCATTCATTTCAATTCGGCTTGATCTAAATTAGATCGCGATTATTCATTTAGGTTGCGGCTAGTGTTCGCGCCTCATTGTCCCGACTACTTTTACAGCATTGTACCATCGTTGTACCATCCTTTCGAGGTGAGTTTTCATAGCCCCGTTTTTAGTACTTATTTGATTTTAAATCCCACGGGGGAGAATACATTGCACTATTATTTTTGTACATGCCCAAGTATTAAATTCCGTACATTGCTTAAGTTGGTAGTACTATCACTTCAAGTCCCCTTTATTATCATGGACCGTTAATTATATTGCCAAGCGAGAGTGAGTGGATAGATCTATCGAGGGTGACTCCTCCATTCGTGTTTGGGTTGCTCCATAAGGAAAACGAATGCATTTCATGTCTGATTTTAGTACGAGTGCCTGATAAACACTCCTTTGGGGCCAATTTTAGTACGTCGAGCTTCGGTGCCATGAGCTTAAGAGACAATGTAACTTTTTGACATTTTAGTACTTTACTCTATACTTGTGGCTTATTGTACATACGATTTAACTTATAAACCTATGATTATTCACCAACTTTATGTTGACCGTTTTCGCAATGTATTTCTCAGGTTATTAAGGTAGCTCATGTTGCATACATTTGGACCTTCATGGAGTCGCGGAGTCGACGCGTCTCACTATATTTTCTGCACTTATGAAACGTTTGATCTTGTTGAACTTATTTTAACTATTTTGGCAAACTCTTTTGGGACCTAAGCTTTGTAAACTCTGAATGATTTGATGATCAAATGCTGTATTTTCTAAACGACACTTTAGGTCGTTCAATATAACGGTAAACTATGGTGCTATGACAGCCACCCCCAGGTATTCCATTCCGCTGCCATTCAGGTAAATTGGGGGTGTGACAGATTGGCATCAGAGCTAAGGTTATAGCGAACTAGGATGTATCTTGGACCCTAGACTATAACCACATCATCATAGCATCTCATCTTTTTATCATAGGTGCATATTCACTATACATGTTGTTTTACGCACACACTGTGCAAGTTATTCATACCCATACTCATATATATATATATGATTATATTGACCTGGTTCACAAGTGACATGTCTTCAGATACCCACACTGTTATCCTTTCATCGGATTCCGACATTGAAGATGCCTTGTCATCTTCCACTACCATTATACCACCAGTTACACGTACACCACCATTAGCACTATTGAATTGTCATAAGAGCGAGGTTCTCATTCAGCCTATACATAGAATGCCGTTTGGTAGAGTATTCAGACTTAATTTTAATGGACTTATTTGGATGCTTATTACAAGGGAGATAGCATGTCTTATTTCCTTCACTAGTAGGACGCTTATTACTTAGGTACTACCACCACCGTTGGTTACTTATTACACTATTGGTCGTCCCATAGTGCGTACTTCAACTTTACCTCTTGGATATCGCGAGAGAGCGCGAAAGAGGGTAGTATCCCATTCACTGTTATCACCATTATCTCCTAACTCATCACTAGGATCTCATTGTCATCAATGTTATCCTCATCCTTTGGAATACCACTATTGTCATTTCCCTTTTCCATTTCCACTTGCCACGAATTAGATAACACCTTGTGGATAATACCAAGATTACGGACTCAACAGGAACATCCGCAGGTTCCTCAAGAATGGTTTAGAACCTACGCTATCTAGAACTTGATCGATGTACAACTTCAGACACTACTTCAGGACTATCACGACCTTATGATGCCATAAACCTGATTTCACCTAGAAGGACTACAGGAAGTCTTTAGACTAGACTTATATCTTTACTAGCTTTTACTATTACCCTAGCCACGAGAGGTGTGGCATAGTTCGAAGAAATTTGTAGTATTTTGATTGGTGAACAAACGGAATCACCAAGTATTGACTCTACTATAAGGGAATGGTTGTGCTATCTATGAGATTGGTCCATATTGACCGAAACCTTCATGTATTATATTCATGTGTTATGAATATGATGATTTTATTACCAATAGATTCTCATGGACTCTTATGATTTGATGGAAATAGATTTAAGCAAACCACTCCAAGCATGACGCAAGCCGCTGTTGGACAATTCATTGCCAGGAACGTAACTACCGCCCTCACCAAGGAACTTACTCACGTGGAATTTATGGGTTGTAATCCCCCCTTCTTTAGCGGAAATGTAGACACAAAAGAATTTCTCAAATGGTTCGAAGAATTAGAAACAATCTTTCAAAGTGGTGACTGCCGTAAGGAAGACAAAGTTAAGTTCGCCACTTGCACTTTTCAGAAGCATGCCCAGAAATGGTGGACTAGGTATGTCCAGGTAGTATGAGTTGATGCTGCTTACTCACACTCTTGGGAGAAACTAAAAAGGATGATGAGTTTGAAGTTCTGTGTGAAAAGCGAATTACAAGCAATTGAACAAGAAACACTAAACCTTACCATGGAAGGAGATGATGTTGTCAAGTATACTGCTTATTTTTATGATTTTGCTCGACTAGGCTCTGCAATGGATGAACCGGAAAGCAAGAGACTTGAAAGGTACGTAGGAGGACTACCTCCTGAAATTCGTAGGATGGTCATCGCATGTGAACCCAATACCATGTCTGAAGCTATCCAGATGGCAATCGAAACAAAGGAACTCATAGTTCGCGACAAGACATCGGGAGACAATAATAACAACAAGAGAAAATGGGTCGGTAATCAGGATGCTAATGCTACTCAACGACCATTTAAAATACAACAAGTGGTGGAGACCTTTACTGCTGGGTCAAGCCAAAATAAAGGATATGTAGGTAAATTACCCGAGTGCAACAGGTGTCAGTTTCATCACAAAGGACGTTGCCCGGAACCATGTGGCAACTGTAAGAAAATCGGACACAAAGCCAAGGATTGCAAGACTCCCACCCTCACAAAGCATCAGGAACTCACGGTAATCTGCCGTGAATGTGGAGTAGTGGGACACTTCAAGAGTGAATGCCCGGTGTTGAGAGACCGGAACTGGAGGAAGCAGTTCATGTTTTAAAACCATAGGTTGAGCCCTCTAGGGTTGTACTTTCTTTTGGTACTTTCCATAAGTACGTTGATGTAACCTAGTTGTATTAAGCACTTTCCTATCCAATGTAATGACTATCTTTTGTTACCTCTATGATAACCATAACCTTCGTTTACTCCGCTTTCTATCCCAATCGTTCAATTTTCAATCGTTTCGTAACATTATGTCATTGCCTTATTAGAGATTAGGCCGATTTAGTATTTGACGGACTAGTAGATTATTACCATTCCGTAGTATTTACCCATGTATCCAATAAACCATTCCACGAGTTTTATTTCAAACTATTTTACTACCTTATGGGGAAATTGTTTTTATCAAATTCTAAAATAAGCCGTTTTGTTACCATACTATAAACTGATTTTTCCGATACTACGCCATATATTTACTGTTATTACGCGAAACAATTTTTATATTACTTTGAAAGGGAATATTTAGTAAACCATTTTTAATAACAACGCGTTGAACACCATCTAAAGCTTTTGAGAAAAATAATATTATTTTGATTAAACCAAGCATCGCATCATTAGTCCTCAACTATACATAGCCTGATCACCTATGTATACTTCAGGAAAGATTATGCCATGAAGGAAATAGTTACTTTACAAAGTATTGTTAATAACAATCTTCATCCAAAAGCGTTTTAAACAAATAAACTCTTTTATGAATATTTATTTCTGACAAATTTTCTCTGGATACTTACCCCACCTGTCACACACTTAGTCATTAAGTTAGACTTTCCATTGACTTCTTTGGGAGAGACTTCCCATATTAAGTACTAGGAGGATTCCTCGATACAAGAAAAACAATGAAAGGGTTACGAAAACTACTAACCTAGAATAGAAGTATACACCAAGGCAATTTATAGCTCAATAACAGTTCTAAGATGCCACTGGACCATCCGACCCACCATCTCTGACTTAGTTGTCCGATTTTATTATTCAAAGGTACTAGCTAGACTGAGCTACGGGATCAAACACATTGTGAAGGTACGCTAAGCAACACCATGGGAATAAACCAAGCCTCCTAACTGATACTGTAAAGTGTTTTGAGTTAACATGGTCTCATCCATACGCAAACTTCCCTGCAGTGAGTTTACGACAAGAATGATTGATTCGAATTATGGATATCGATATAGATTCCCCTGAAGCATTATGTTCTTTAGAACTTCTGGATAACCTCACCTATACATCGAGAAAGGCATCAGACTCAAGAATATCTCCCCAGCTACATGTGAAGACAATACGGAAATTCATCGACATGGTATCAATTGAAACCCTCATATTGCCAACATGATAACAACTTCAACGATAAACCATCTCAGGACTTAAGTTGGTTGGATACCTAGACTTGTAGTTTTGTCGAATAATCGCCAATAGGCATTTTCTAATGTCAGGAACCGAAGGTTAGACACCTATGCATTTATGCGAATATTTCCGATCCTACCATTTTATCCTTGCTAGTATTTTTACTTTTAAATGAAGTGGATTTCAAAATTTTGTCCATACAAATCACATATCTCGTGGAAAATAATTTTGAATTGCCTATTTTGAATAAATACGACCCTTTTTAGCCAGTATTTACTTGAACCATTATACAATGAGAAATGTTTAAACATCAAACTTTGGTAAATAGTTCTATTCACAACATGTTTGAAAACCGCGTCACATTTCATAACTATTAAATTTTGAGTCATCAATAAAGCTAATATTGAGTATACCATTTGTTCCATTTTCTAAAATTGTTTATTCAGAAAAAGATTTTTGACCAAAAACTCGAAAATCGCGAGATAAATTTGGAAACAAATCACCATGCTATATCGCTTGTGCATTTAGGGCTTTGTGACTTGACAATAAGGAATATTGGAATAGGTGATGAAGGAAATTAGGAGGAACATCATAGAACGATTACAAACGTCAGTAATGGAGACCAAGCACAGTAGGCAAAGAATGACACATGTCTTAGCAATCCATTAGACCAAAACCCAAAGAATCAAATGTTGTTAGCCGTATTTTATCTTCTTCGTATAACGCCGTGTTCGAGAGACGTAACGTTGTGGAATTAGTCACAAGATTTATCGTATCGTTTCAATTATTCCTGATAAAGGTGATCGAATCACCTTGGACTTCTAGCAATCATTTTAAGATTTCCTTCGGAACCTCATAAAGATGTGAACACCGCCTATCATCCTCAGATCGATGGTCATAACAAGAGAACGATTCAAACATAGGAAGGTTATACTCAGAGTATGAGTGATTGACTCTAGAAATGGTTGGACTAACCATTTACCATAAATTGGATTCTTTTACAACCATAGTTATCGCGCGAGCATAGAGACTACACCATTTGAGGCACTTTATGCTCGAAGTACCAATTACCCGTTTACAAACTGAAATCGGAAAGTTAAAAATTCACTGGTATAGAACTAAACCATGGAACAACAAAGGAAATTTCACAAGTCAAGAATCGGTTACAAGCAACGAGAAACTGGTAGGAGTTATGTTGGTACATGACGCACATCATACGGATTGGGTATCCTTGAACAAGCAAATTTACTAGATTCACGTGAAAGAACGAACTAAATTGAAAGCTTTGCCTTGGAGAGGCATGATACGATTTTGGTAACACGAGAGATTGAACTTTTAAGTATATTGGACCATTTCAGATTCATGTTAGAATCGACCAGCTGAAATATAAGATTTGAGTTCTGACAGAGTTCAGCAACATATATTATCCATATTACATTATAAACCTGAAGAAGCACTGATCATCTATTGACGAACCGAACTCGGAAAAAGCCAAACTCACTATTCCAGTAAGCATTCATGAAATAACCGGAATTTTCCTACAAGTCGAGAATCAATTACAAATTCTATAAAATTGTAAACCATTAAAACCTCAAGTTGGTAGCCAGATTACGTTGAAAGTTCTGCCTAGGAAAGGCATGATATTATTCGGAAATATTTGAAAAGTTAAAGCCGATATACACTGGAACACTTAATAGTTCGGACAGAGTAGGCCTAGTGGCCGTCAGACTTGAGCCTTGTTAAGGAACAGCCGGATTACACAACTATGTTTCACCTAATCAAATCCAGGAAATGACTTTCAGATTAGTCAATTATAATCCCATTTGGAAGGGAATCCAACCTTGAGACAAACGTAAACTTGGTAATAGAACCATTAGAATGCATGGACCGTGAGGTCGAACGATTGAAGCAAAGTCGAATTCCTATCGTGAAAGTTCGCTGGAATTCTTGAAAAGGACCCGAATTTACTTGGGAACGAGAGGACCGAATGCAACTCAAGTATCCACGTCTTTTGACCAAATATACTTCAGAAACCAACCAAAACTGAACTTCGGGACGAAGTCCCTGTTAGTGGGGAAGACTGTCACAACTCGTAATTTCCGATCATTTTCCAAACCTCGACAATTTACTATTCACAAGTTACTATTCATCATTTACTATTCATCGATCACTATTCATCGTTTTTGAGGTCAATTTGACATTCCGAGACATATTCAGAAATTTTACTATTCACTTGACACTATTCATTTCCGAGAGAAAACCACTATTCACGTGCATTATTCATGTCATCGTAAATTTAGTTTACGAGTGTTCAAATTCGCGTAACCGTATTGGTTCAGGAGCGAATTCATGCATTATTGTCAGGGACATTTCATACGGACTAGAAATAGTCGACATATCATTATTACGGCACTTGCATACTATTCCACTCGTAGGATAATTAAATTTATACTTTTGGTACGATTAACGATTTACGTACGTTTATTTTAAATAAACGCTAATACGCGAACTATAAATGTGTCTAACATGTCCGACACTCCCGACTATGATCCCAATACATTTTTATACTCATTTCTATAATATAAAAACTATAATATTCATTTACCCGGTATTTTGGAAATTTAACCATTACGTATCGTACGTTTAACTTAGTAACGCCGGTTTTCACCAAAATTGAACGATAATCACTCTAACTCTCCGTACTTGTACCCGACTTATTTTTACAACTTTTATAACTTTATTACGTCCCGAATAACTTCAACAAAACTTATTTTTAACAAACCCGGTACCCGATTAAACCTTAAACCTAAACCTAACCTAACTATACTTAACTACTAATACTAATTTTTACTAACTAACCACCCAACACATCCCCCCTTTCCCTCCCCAAAACCGGCCAACCCCCCCCCTTAAAGGTCTTCCAACTTTAATATCTCACCAAACAAATTAAATGTACACCTAACTTATGTCTCTAGTATATATTAAACTTTTCACATTAGTTATCACTAAAATCACTTTTTACTTACACATAGCAAGTTTTTCTCTCATTTTCTTTGGTGTTTGGTTCGATTTGGGATGAACAAGGAGCAAGGAGGGTAAATTTTACAAGATCATATTATAAACTAGTTAGTATAATCATCCTTGTTTGAGTTTTGAAATAAAAACTCAAGGATTAGTAAGCTTTTCATCATCTAAACTCTCTAAACCACCAAGTAAGTATACAAACTCATTTTTATGATTTTTACAAGTTATTATTATGTTCATATAATTTTCTTACAAGATCTTATACATGTATCAACTTGTACCACTTCATTTTTGTACATATTAACTTTAAAGCCCTAGAAATGGAAACATATGAAACTCTTGTTAGACCTAGTGGTTTGGTGATATTTTAGGACCCATGACACCCTAAGAAGGTGTATGGTAGGATTAGATTAGTCTTGTGGTGTTTGAAAGTGGATTGGTGGAGGATGGAACTAATTTAGAGACTTGAAAATGGTTTTTGAAACTTTTGAAATACCTACTGTCCTTATTTTAAATCCGTGGGAAAATCAGTAGAGGGTGACTAAGTTTTGACCAAAGATTTGGAAAATACATTCAAAAACGAAACTTTAGGCGAAAGAACGGATTAAAACGAGTTTATAACGAAGGAGTTATGATTTTTGCAAACTTAACGACGAAAACTACTTTTCCAGAAAACTGCTTGCTGTTGGGCAGAATACGATGGGTATTTTGAAGCATTAAACGTAACCTAAAAGAGCCGAGTTATCTAAAATATACTCGTATATACAAAGACGAATCCGTGGACATAAAGAACAAGGAAAACGAGCCTAAAACGACAAAGTTATGACCATTCTAACATCGTCAAACTATGGATATATTTTTGGTCACAAATAAAAATAATAACGTACGTACTAAACGGTATATTTTCTAGAAAATATTACTAAGGACTATTTTCTTATCAAACGAATACGTATGATCCAAGGGAATACTTATACGACTTAACGACGTATTTCAAGGTTTTCAATACAAGGAATTTAACGCTAACACTTTTTAACGAGATAGTACGACAAGTTATATACTCCTATATAAGGACTTATTTTCCTAAGTATGGAATCTATTTTACTACGACGATAACTAGTATTTTCAAATTACGAGTGGTATGAGTATCATGTGCATGTGCATTCATTTCAATTCGGCTTGATCTAAATTAGATCGCGATTATTCATTTAGGTTGCGGCTAGTGTTCGCGCCTCATTGTCCCGACTACTTTTACAGCATTGTACCATCGTTGTACCATCCTTTCGAGGTGAGTTTTCATAGCCCCGTTTTTAGTACTTATTTGATTTTAAATCCCACGGGGGAGAATACATTGCACTATTATTTTTGTACATGCCCAAGTATTAAATTCCGTACATTGCTTAAGTTGGTAGTACTATCACTTCAAGTCCCCTTTATTATCATGGACCGTTAATTATATTGCCAAGCGAGAGTGAGTGGATAGATCTATCGAGGGTGACTCCTCCATTCGTGTTTGGGTTGCTCCATAAGGAAAACGAATGCATTTCATGTCTGATTTTAGTACGAGTGCCTGATAAACACTCCATTGGGGCCAATTTTAGTACGTCGAGCTTCGGTGCCATGAGCTTAAGAGATAATGTAACTTTTTGACATTTTAGTACTTTACTCTATACTTGTGGCTTATTGTACATACGATTTAACTTATAAACCTATGATTATTCACCAACTTTATGTTGACCGTTTTCGCAATGTATTTCTCAGGTTATTAAGGTAGCTCATGTTGCATACATTTGGACCTTCATGGAGTCGCGGAGTCGACGCGTCTCACTATATTTTCTGCACTTATGAAACGTTTGATCTTGTTGAACTTATTTTAACTATTTTGGCAAACTCTTTTGGGACCTAAGCTTTGTAAACTCTGAATGATTTGATGATCAAACGCTGTATTTTCTAAACGACACTTTAGGTCGTTCAATATAACGGTAAACTATGGTGCTATGACAGCCACCCCCAGGTATTCCATTCCGCTGCCATTCAGGTAAATTGGGGGTGTGACACTTATGACCCCACACTCGTTGCTATACTGTCCGTACTTCACCTTTCGGTTACTGCAAAACCAAGCGACTTACTCATTTTTTATACTTCCGTCATACTATATATATATATACACACACACACACACACACACACACACATACTAATAACACTTCCGTGAGCCGATATCTACCAAACTATTTCTAAACCTAAAGGCTGCCACACAAGCAACTATAACAAAACGTTTTGAAACCTTGTTACGAGTCTTGAACTAGAACTGTGAACTAAATTATGCCATACTAATCTAGGTCAGGCATCGGAGCTACCACCTACCATTTGACTCTATTGCATTTCTGCTACTATTGCTGAGTTGAGTTCATAGTCCCACTTTTACTATGTTTTCAAATCCCGTGGGGAGATACATGCTATAAAATCGAACACAAGTATTTTTGTATGCTACCCTGATTGCTATTGCCTAAGTTAACACCTTTTCCAAAAGCCCCTCATATCATGAACCATTAATCACTTGCGAGTGAACGTGAATTTAGTGAATAGATCTATTGGCAGTTGACGCCCCATTTGAAGTTAGCCTGAAATGGTTACCAAATGCACTTTATTCAAAAATAAATAGGAAGTTGGAAAACTCCTACTACGACGAGGGCACTATCACCTACATCATTTTATGATGTAGGCTATTTATATGATTTATGATGTCACCCTATGTTAAGGTTTGCGTGTCATGAGGCTTACAGCAAGATATTACACTACGATGCTATTGTTTTACTACTATTCAACTTGTGTTCAAACTATTACCAACTAAACACTATGGATTCACTCAACCTTTGTGTTGACCCTTTTAGCATGTTTTATCTCAGGTATCTAAGAGGCATATTGGGCACAGAGTGGGCTAGGGCTACCTGTATTTTCGGATGACGTCCATTTATGTTATCATTCGTTTTAACTTAAACTTTTCTCTATGTATTTCTAAACATTGTGGAACCATTGTTGCAAAACTCTAACTTTTATCTTAAATGAATGATAACGAATTTTCCCAAAACGTCTCCTTTGAGTCATTTTCTAAGATTATGACAACGATCCAAAATGTAATACCCCGGTTAGACTTCCGCTGCTTCACTACAAATTTTGGGGGTGTTACAGTGACTATTTAGGAGGCCATGATAGGATACTAAACGTGTCGTCATAGGAATAGATAGAAGCTTATAGAGTTGGGGAAGGACGTACACGCCCCCACAACTGGCATTAAGGAAAATAACCCTTCATCCAAACAATTATAACAAAGCAATTAATTAGTAAAAGATAGCTAGGAAGTAGTGAAATCTAGGTAAACACATTTTCTCATTATAAGAAGTTCACCACATTTTATTTTCTTGTCGTTTAATTTTATTTGCATTCGTAGTAATTTTGGGTTAGTTGACTAGCAACTAATTCCGCCCACTCTTCCAATACCCAAGATTTTTAATTTGCTTTCATAAAACAAAAAAATACAAAAATAATCATCCCTCACCTATAGACCTAGTTTACATATTTTTCAATCCTAACGACACTATTCCTCGAGAGAACGATCAATCCCCCGGTACTTGCCACTCACTATACTACATCGGTCAGGTACACTGCCTGGTGGGGATTGCAAGCTTCTCAAGATCCCTTGAGAATTAAAACCTTTTGCAAGGTTGCAAAACCACGCATCTAGTTTTTGGCGCCGCTGCCGGGGAATAGTTATTGTTTAGGTTGAATTTTATTTTTAATAGGTCTACTCATTAGATTCCTTTCTAGTGAGATTTTTATTTTATTTTATTAGGTTTCCTTTAGTCTATCTTTTTCTTCATTTCTTTGTTCGTAACCATTACCATCCGCCATCATGGAAGGTGGTAATATCTTTTATCCAGCCAACCCACCACAACCAAACCAACCCGAACCACCTAGAGCCCTTACTTAAGAAGAATTCTCCCGACCTAGCCACCAAGGCTATCGAAACACTATTGAGCTCACCCAAGGAGCCAATGTGTCTCCCTTGCGATCCAACACCATCCGGCTGGTGCAAAGCGGATGTGCATTCCATGGACTTCATTTCGAAGATCCAAATCAACATCTCAAGTATTTCCTTAAAATCGTAGATTTCATAGACCTTGATGTTGCCACTTGAGAGATGACCTGATTGCATCTCTTCCAATTCTCTCTACGTGACCAAGCTAGTCAATGTCTTGAGCCTTTACCCACGGGATCCATCACCTCTTGGGATGATCTCACCTCTCGTTTCCTTGCTCAATTCTTCCCACCGGGAAGAACCACCAAGTTAAGGAATTACATCTTGATGTTCCAACAACATCAAGGTGAAACCCTTTACGAAGCTTGGACTCGTTTCAAGGACTTACTTCAAAAAGTCCCCCATCACGGCCTCGATCTTCAGTTTCAAATCCAAACCTTTTATGATTGTATTAATCATCAAACTAAAAAGGCCATAGATTACGTCGTCAATGGGAAACTAAGCAAACTCAGTGTTGACGAGTGCTGGGAAGTCATTGAGGACTTGGCTCAATACGAAGAGGAAGAATGGGAAGATCCAATATTCCTAGAGGAAGGGAGTTCAGATTACATGAATGCAATGCAAGAACAATTATTTGAGAATATCGAAGGAAAGGTTGAGGAATTGATGAGGGCCAAGATGCCTATGGCTAATGCTGAAATAAAACCCAGTAGACATGTGAATGCAATTTGTAAACATACGCTTCCTAAATTATCATGACAAGAGGAGTTTGAAGGGATAATGTTGACTTTTGTGAACAACCAAGAAAAGCAAATCCAGCAATTAGAAGCCCTCATGGATGATATCCGAAGTGTTTTTATGGACTCAGCTGAAAAGCTGAAAAGTTTATATCAAGGGTTAAGGAGAGGATTAGGGAAGAAGTTGTACCCAAGAAGATCGAAAAGATCTTTGAAGTCTCAATCCCTGATGAAACAAGCAACGAGGAGAGTAATGAAACACCTTTCCCCGAAGATTCATCTCCGAATTCCTCCCATTACCATGAGCTTCCTTTCGTGAAAAAGAGTTCTCAAATTCATAGCATCTTCGTCGGAAGCTTGCGAGTCACACTCCCCAACTTCCATGAAGTTATGAGACGATCTTTTGGCTTCAAACCTGGAGTGCGAAAAGCTCGATTCAAGCGCACTCTTATACTAGAAATTCCTTGGAAGGAATCTTCCAATTCACTAAATACTTGCCGAGTTGGAGGAAAGAAGGTAAATGAGGAAATGACCGACGCCTTAAAAAACCAACCCACACCGAACGATAGCAATAAAACGTTCGACCCAGGTGGAATTTATATACTAAATTGACTTATACTGTCATGGGTGTAAGAAATTTTCAAAGGTACAAGGAACAATGTGAAATTTTGAGCAAACCACAAAAATATGGGTGTTTGATGGCGTCAGGATTAAAACCTGACGGTGTCAGCCCGTTTGCATAGCCATAATAACCATAAATCCATCACTTTGATCATAAACCCCACACATCCTTTCCACCCCACACCATTCTTCTGAATCTTCCAAGTCCAATTCGTGCCATTTCGTTGTCAATCTCTACGTGGTAAGTGATTTTTACTCATCCTTGTGGATTCAATCATTCATTTGATCCATTGATTTAGGAATCCCCAAAAATCCAAAAACCCTAGGATTAATTTGAGATTAAAACTCATTAATGCCTTGTAATTGATGTTATAACAATGATTAAGGCACCAGTTAGTTAAATAATAGATTGGGTTTAATGTTACGACGAGAAATCACGGATTCGACCAAAAACCCTTGGCTTTTCGGCCATCTTGCTGTCAAAAGAGGCATTTGGGTTAAGGATCTATAAGTATGAAACATGAGTTTTCCCTCATAATGTCGGATTCAAACTCCCAGACCCTGACGGCATCAGCCCGCAAGGCATGACGGCGTCATGACTGTCTCACGACCAAATCACTTTTAATCTTAATCTTAATCATTCTTGCGCTTTCTTGTTTTTGTTCCAGGAAATAAGTAAACAATCTAGGGGTAACAGAGCTGGATCATCAAGATAAAAACAAGAGAACTATGGTGATACGGTCCTAAGTTGGGGAATCTTTGATGGCGATGTCGCCACTTCCAAATACAACCAACTTCACAACCATGAGATCGACCATGGTGCTATCATTGATTGGAACTTTTTAACCACTAACCAACTCAAGGATGCATTCATAGACAGCTTCCAAACTAATGACTTCATGGGCCTACAATGGGCAAGATTGTTTAGGTTACAGGAGACTGTGTATGACGAATTGGTGTGTGAGTTTCTGGCTACTTTTTACATTGATATCAGGACTGGTAGGAGTGATGTTGGTGCTACCTCGATCTTCTTTAGGCTAGGAGGTGAGAATAGGTCTTGTTATGTTTTGGAGTTGGGATGGAGGTTAGGGCTTTATGGCCAGTACAAGGCCACTCAGGGCCCGTTCATGGCTAGGATCAGGGATGGTGTGACTGTTAGGAGTGATATGAGGAGCATGGAGTTTTGGCCCACTATTAGGGATGTTATATATGCTAGTGGGGTTACTGGGGCATCTGCTATTAGGGACCCTAGAGTTCAGTTGACGTACCGATGTATCTCCTATACTTTATCTGACCATCATGGCTCCACCCATAGGATCACCTACCTAAATCTCTTCTTCCTGTACTTGATCTACTCTCTGATTGTTTACTGTAACATCCCGTTTTGGGTTGCTAGTTATTTGTCGGGGGGAGCTGGAGAGAGGAGCAGCAACATAATCTATAGAGGGATGCTTATCACCAAACTCGCTCGCTCATATGGGGTTCTCAGGCAAGAGATTTTGGACTACTTGAGTGTTGAAGGTACTTGCAGGGTAGTCAGGGATAGGTCCCTGAAGCAGATGGGTAATTGTGACTGAGGTTGAGAGAGGGGACTTTGCATGGTGGGCACCTAGGCCAGCTGCAGTGGGTGGAGGTGATGATGCTGATGATGATGAGGACGTACCACAGCAGCAGAAACATGGGGGTTATGATGTCGGGTCTGCTGACTACTACCAACACATGAGCTAGGGAGATTGGCAGGCCCACTAGGGGGCTTGGATGGGTCAGGTGGACGCATGGCGGACCACTACTGACCAGAGGTTCGACTGGATGTACGATCACACAATACGATAGATGCAGCACTTATCTACTCATGATCAGTTGGACCCACATCTACAGATTGACCCTTTCCCTGGCCGTGAGCAGGACTACCCACCCTACGGGTACTTTGGGCACCTCCCTCATGGCTATGATTACCACTATGGTCCATGATATGTGCCTAATTACACATATCTTTTATACTATTTGAACCCACAAAAATGACCAAAAACACACAAATGACTCACAAAATGTTATAAATATGAATGAAATGTGTTTTTATGTGATTCAGGTACAAAAGATTGAAAAACAAGTGAAAAATGATCAATTTCACAGCAATTGTCGTTTTCAGTCCCTGAAGTCTCAACAAATGGCAAGACTAGTCCCTGAATGTTTAAAATGAGCAAAAAGTCAACTTCAGTCCTTGGGATATCAAACTTAATCACAAATGATCCCTGGAATAAAAGTTTTCTACATTTGGCAACTTTTACCCCTCAAGTTTCAAAATTGGCAAAATAAGTCCCTGGGTATTCAAAAATGGAAATTTTACAAAATATACCCTTGTACTATGCATGAATGACAATTTGGAACCTTTTGATAACTTTTGGAAAAATTTCAATTTCACCCCTCAACTTTGGTGAAATTACAAAAATGGTCCTTGGTTTTATAAAATTTCAAATACACAACTTTAGCCCTTGTACTAACCATATTTGGCAGGTTTGGCCCCTAGAAGAAAGTTTGGAAAGTTGTCAACAAAAGCCCTCAAGAAATCAGCTTTGGCAATTTTAGTCCTTGGGCTTGTTCACTAATAAAACCAAACGGACCTATCCTTAAATATATACTCCCAAAACCAAATCCGACAATCCAAATCCAACCCAGTTACAAAACCACAAGGCCCAACTTATATAAGCCCAACCCACCCCTTTGTTTATAAATAAAACAGACAAACCAAACGTACCCCGTTTTCTCTCTTCTTCTTCCACCTCACACCCCCACCTGTAACACCACCACTTGCACCTCCACCTTACCCCTTCCAGCTTACCCCTATCTTCCTACCCACTCTTCACCACCTCTGCCACTACTACCCCCCCCCCCCCCACAATAAATGCTATTCTCACCATATTTCCCCCCAAAACCACTCTTACCCACGGTATTGCTAAAAACCACCCCAACTTGGTCTAAACTTCACCAAACGTGTCCCTTACACTTCTACATACTCCCAAGAAGCTTTAATTGTACTCAAACTGCCTCAATTCCACGTGGAGTGTTGTGGCGCCAAAACGGATTTAAATGGCCAAGATCATTTTGACTGAATGGAAGGCTAGGATTACTAGTGGGAAAATATATTTGAGCAAGTTGGAGTGTTTCAAGTCAATAAATACAGAGGAATGAAGAAGAAGAGAACCATCACAATGTAGACATAGTTTGTGATCACAGTAGTTTAATTAATTTAGTTGTTACCTTAGTGTAAATTTAAATTTCTGTTCTCAGTAGTTAATTACCTTTGCTAAAGTGTAATAACAAACTTGGTTTTATCAGTTTCAATCTATCTTTAATTTTCAAGCAAATTTCAATTCGTACCAATTTATTTCATGTTATTTAATTTCTGTTGATCATTTGTTGATTAGAAGACTCCAACAAACACTATGTAGTTCACAGTAAGCTATATAAGCTTTTGGATTCAGTTAATTAGCAATAATCATTAAAAAAAAAGAAAATACAAAAAAGAAACAAGTAATTTAGAAGTTAAATTAGAAAGAATCTATGAAGAAAGCTTGGAGAAAAGTTGATTCTAGATTGCTTTGGTAATTAGAGCTTAGTGGTAAGCATATAGGTGTGGTACTCAGTCCTTGGTTCTCAGTTTGTGGCTTGGAATTCATTTGTAAGCCATTTTCACCATTTTTATCATTTTACTGTTTAAGTACTGTATCTGCTTAGATCTTTGTAGTTAATTGTTCCTGTGGTAGTGGTTAATGATAATATAGAGTTTAATTAGTAGGTTGTTAATCAAAAATCTTAGTTGCTAGTTATATAATTTAGATAGTTTAAGTAGCTCATTAGTGATAGTTGGATAATTGTGGTTAAAATCTGTTTGATTGTGCTCTTTTGGTCTAATAACATCTGTAAACATTGTTTGAAATCAGTTTCATGTTCTATCTTGTTGTTGAGTAACACTAATTAGTAAAACACCCTTGCTAAGGTGTGTTTGGATCAAGCTGCCAACTGATATATTGCATGTTACTATTCTTAAATACTGTTGTTGCATGTTAGTCTAGGTCAATATAACTCAAACCAGTCATAATAAGTAGGTCTTATTAGAGTAAAAGTCAAAATTAATCTTAATCTACCCTATCTGTTAACTGTTAGAAGTAATGAGGTCCATAATCTCCATATTAGCTTAGAACTAGATAATCTAGCTTAATTTCATCTTGTTGTAGCATAATATAACATATTCAATCAGATAATTTAGATCTAAGCTCACTTTAGTCAACTTAGTTGTTAAACATTAAAAAGTCAATTTGCAGCCTAACTGTTTTTGAATAAAACTTAGAATTTTATTGTGATTTTGTAATTTGATTATAGGAGCTGAGATTGTAGGATAATATACTCTTGTTGCTGATCTTCATGTTACTATTTTTGTTAAATTTTATTAAAGTGGTTTAAGAGCTTAATCTGTGCTTGTTATTAAGTGATTCTTCACAAGCCTCCCCTGTACACAGATTTGACACCCACTTTCACAAGCTTGCACAAGCTTGATTAGTGAGTATTAGCCTGAGTATTTTGGATCTTTGTGATGCCCTTGTGGCTAGTTGCTTAAATTAAGTACTTATTTGCCTATTACTGCTTATCTGGATTGCTTAATAGTGCTTATCATGACCCACAAAACAAATCACTTCACTGAGAAACCAGTGAAGTGATCCATATTCACAAGCCTATCATAAGCTCATCAAAGAGCTTCAGCTTCTAATTCTTGTTTCTATCAAAAGCTAAGCAACCCATAATCAAAGTTCTAAGCTTATATTCCACTCACAAGCCCTTTTACTAGGGCTGCTCTCAGCTTATAACTTGTCCCATCCTTGAAGAGTGTACTATTTATCAGTATACTCACACATTATCACCCAACTTCATAAGTCCATAAAAAGCTATCTAGTGGGTCCCAACTTATGTGAATTAGCTTTTTGAGAAGCCAATCCACCCTACTCCAAGGCCCAGCTCTTTATTTTCATTATCAAGCTTATTTGATAAGCTTGATCATAGCTTTTAGTTTGTCCCATTTAACTGTGTATGCTGGTTCACTAGCATATTCAGTTACTTGGTGCCTTTTTCAATGGCTTCTCAAAAGCTCACCTGTGGACCCCACAGTGTGAGCTTGAGCTTTTTGGAAAGCCCCCCAACTCACCTTGCTACTCCAACTCTTTATTTGGCTTATTCAGCTTATTTCATAAGCTGAATCTGTCCATCAAATAAGTTGCAGGGGTGTTTGGATTTTAGGTGTGCTGGAATTGCTTATTTGCTTTTGTGAGCTTATTGGCTTATTCCAGTGCACCACACTTGTAAATACTTGTCCATAAACTTGTTTACACCTTTCTTTTTCTTTATTTCCCTTTGTTTTCCTTTTTCAAGCTTGTTTCAAGCTTATGACCCAACTGTAAGCCAAAAGCTTAACTGAAGTGGTCATAAGCTCTGAAACAGCTTATTTTCTTTGCTTGCTTTGTTCCATTTTCCTTTAGCCTGTTTATATTACATGTTTATATCTTAATCTTCCTTTTGTTTCAGCTGTGTGGCTTATTAGAAGCTTATTTGAGCTTTAAAGTCCAACAGTTAAGCAAATGCTTAACTGTTTTAAGCTAATAAGCTCCACACTGCTTATTTCTATGTTTGCACAGTTCCATCTTCATAATATATGTATAATATAAGTACTTAGTTAATCCAGAAATAAGAAAAACCAAAAAGAAGCACTTAGCTAGTAAGTGATAGCTTCTATTTAAGAAGCTATTTGCTTATTAGCTTATTTCTGTACATAAGCCATCACTTTTATAATTTTCCTAGGTTTTAATTAGAATTATGTAAAAAGTTTCATAATTTTCTCTTGCTGTTTAATACTTTTCATAATTAAATAATACTTTTTAATACTTTTTAAATATAGATAATTAGTAATAAATAGTATAGGTGTATAATAAATATAATTTAGCTTTCATAAAGTCTTTTATATTTAGTTAGACTTTTCTATATTTTTATTTTATTTATTTAGCCCTTATTTCTATTTTTCTTATTTTTAGGTTATTAAATATAGTAAATAATTAATAATAATTAATATAAGTGTATAATAAATAATTTTAATTTTCTAATAATTTTCTTATTCTTTTAGAATTCCAAAAATATAATTTTCACATTTGTGGGACTTATATTGGACGGTATTCACTTTTTATTTTGTACGTAGACGTTTATTTAAACGTTTACGTACGCGTTTTAGGTTTCTAGGTTTTTGTACTATGATAATAATTTTGTAAATATAGTTATTTATTTTATTTCTTTTTAATTTGCATTTAAGCCGTTAAAGCATGCAAATTCCCTCTTTGGGAATATTTTGTTTTATTCGTTACGTTTACGTTTATTTAAACCTAAACGTACGTTTGTAAATACTTTATCATTTTAGGGTTTCTGATTGCACGTTTCTTAAACGATGTAGCTGTGACAGAGCTAGTACTATTCACATTCCAGTGTTAGTCATTCAGATTCTCATTTTTCTATATACATATTATTTCAACACATTACAAGTCATGGTACTATCACGCACACCTCGTTGGGACATAACGACCCGGGGATGTACTTTTCTGTACTCACGTACTTTTTTCTGTACTTAACTCCCACAGATTAACTTTGCTAGTTTCTCCCGGGCTCCATTTAGATATTACGGTTAACCATTCACAAGTGGTTAGCTTGTGTGATAAATAAGTGACGGTTCGGGAGGAATCATTCCACCTCCTCAGTGATGTTTATTTGATGTTTCTTGGAACAATTTATTATGGTTGTATATTTTAAGACAATTTGGTTTGTAATAATTTAGGATTTGGCCATTGTTGGAATTTGAATATTTGTGACTTCCTCGTTTGTTTAATCGATGCATTTAGGAATTTTCTATGTTTGCTTATCTTTGTTTTGATAGTTTATTTGCTTTTATTTGTTTCGGTATGTATTTTTCATTCTTTTTATTCATTGTTCATGTCTCTAATAAACTTATAAAAATGCGTTATTTTGTTTTTAACTTCAACTTGATTCCATATAAAGGTATTTTACAAAAGATAAGTGTAAGGGAAGCGCATATTTGTTTTAAAGAACGAACTGAACATGAACGATAATAATAAGATATGAATGTACATATTAGTATTTGTTTGAGTCAAATGCTTGTATCGAGTCACAATTGATGTTTCGCAGGAATTCCAGGTCTTAAAACACATGTTTTTCTAGAAATTTTTTGGAAACGAAAGATAAAAATTTCTCTCAGGTACATCCTGATGGCATCAGGAGTTATAACTAGACGGCGTCATGCTCTGTTTTCTAAAAAAAAAATCCAGATTTTGTTTGGCTTTCGGAATTGTAAAGTTTCATAAAATCTCAAAATTTTGAACTCCAGGAATCTGCAAATGTTTATTTTGCAAGCATTATATCTTTACTTGCTTTCTAGGATTTAGTTTTACATATAGTATACCGCCTATTTTACGCGAGGTTTTGTGTTTTGTTTTCTTTGTTACTTACAGGTTATATTGAACAAGAAGATGATTATATTTCAGGAGTGAAGCTTTACATGTACATTTTCTTGGAGGAAGATTTAACCATGTTACCACATTTTTCATACCGAGCAAATCAGGGGAGTACTAGTTTCTTTCATTCTCATTTATTTTTACTTCTACATCCTTTAAATGAACATTGAGGACAATGTTCGACTTAAGTGTAAGGGGGTAAAATTGGGGTACCTTAGAGACTACAACTCTACTTGATTTTTGTTTTGTTTAATATTAGATGTGTAATAAAGCCAAGAGGAATACTTGTTAGGGTAATTTTGGCACCAAATTTAAAATTTTTTGCAACATTTGGGAGAGAAACTTTAGTCTTAATAAGCGTCTCATGAATAGGAGTTATATGACTAGCACAAAAAAACGTACCACTTAAATTTTCACCCTAAAAATGTGAGGTTCGCCTTTAGATCTTTAGGGAAAAGCATTTATCTTTAGTGCTTGTGAGTGTATCGGTAGTATTTAGATTCTAGAACTTACGTTAGTGATGCATCCCAAGACCGCTAGTGAGACTGCATTCATGTAGTTAGGATTTACTATATGATAAGAGGCATTAGGATAAGCCTTGTTTTAAGCCTGTATTATAATTATGTAGACTTCATTTGTCAAGTAATTTCCCCACACCTTTGCGAAGTACTCATTTTTAGTACACGATACCCCTAGTACAACCCTCAGAGCTTATCTTTTCGTTTCTAACTTTAAGCATTTTACTTAAAGGAAGAATTTTTTTACAATCCACCCCAAATGTACACCCAAATCGACTTAGCCTACCTTGTATGCACTCATCTTTAGCGCATTATTGTTATTTGTTTAAACTCTTAGTTAATTTTCTAATTGGTTACATGGTTGCTAAGTCGAGTCATATCTTGTACATATTTTTTTGGGACGATTGGGACTTATGGGTAAAGTACTAGTGTTATGGAGTAATGGGGAAGAATATCATTTATTACCCCCATATATACGTTGATGTTTTAAAGTATTCCAAATGTTTTGATTATCCTGATTCGAGTCTTTATTTTGATTTATGTAAAAGTTCAAGTGTAAGGGGAGGAAACGAGCCCCCTTGATGTATTATGTTGGATGGTAGGGCAAAAATGTATGAAAAAAAATTAAAAAACAAGAAAAAAAAAATAATAAATAAATAAATAAATAAAAAAAGGAAAAGTAGAAAAGACATACGGACTACCATCCCGTTCTTTTTATGTTTATGTTATTTCGTAGTTAGCTTAAGTTGAGTCGAGTCTTCGCTTAGCAACGCCTCATTGTACATGTAATTAACCAAGACAATCGACTACACCTAATGTTATAACCCTTTGAAAGACCTTTTTGATAGTTTATCCTAGGTGCTTACGCGAAAGTGGTGGAGGCTTGATCCTTTCCCAAGCCTATGGTAATCTATTTGCTATGACAGGTAGTGAGAGATATTTCTTCCATTTCCATTTGTGATATATATATATATATATATATATATATATATATATATATATATATATATATATATATATATATATATATATATATATATATATATATATAGATATATCCCGAGAGATGAGAGTATCCAAACACTATATGTGAGGTGCTAGTATATGATTTTCGTGCTTGTTTTGATTAGGGTAGATCAATCATTTGTTGTACTTACTTTTATATTAGTGTTAAATGACCCCTAACATGTATTTTAATTGGTGTAAAAGCTCATTTGCTTGAGGACAAGCAAATCCCAAGTGTAAGGGTATTTTATAAGGAAATATTTGTTACGCTTTTAGGGGGTCATTTAAGCCCTAAATCGTGTTTTTATAATCAAATATTACCTCAAATCATTTCTTTTGTCATTTTAAGTACTTGGGACATAAATTCTGGAAAATGGAGCATTTTGAAGCTTTTTGGATGTTTTCATGCTCAAGAATGAAGAGAACAAGAAAGTTAGGAATTAACACCTGACGGCATCACGCTTTGGAGCTGACGCCGACAGGGCTGGCAATTCGGGTCAGGTTTTGGTTGGCGGGTTCGGGTTGTCAGGTTGGCGGGTCAGAAAATCCCAACCCGAACCTGACCCATTTAAATCATCAGGTCAGCTACGTCAACCCTAACCTGTTTACACGTAACCCAAATCTGACCCATTTAACCCGTATATATACTTGGGTTGATGGATTAAGTAGGTTACACGGGTTGAATATGTTAAACGGGTTCCGGGTTGATCCATTTAACCTGTTTTTTAAACATAAGTTAGCACATTACACGAGCTAAACAGGTTAAATGGGTTAGTGGTCGACCTGTTTAACTCATTTAACCCATATAATTAAATATAAATAAATTTTAATTTCAGAAAAAAATCTTTAACGGGTTGGCGGGTCGACCCATTTATTTTATTCCCAACCCAAACCTAACCTGTTTAATAAACGAGTTAGATATGTCGACCGAACCTGACCTGGAATCTATTTAGCTCAACCCGAACCTGTTAATTTTCGTGTCGGTTTCAGGTCGGGTTTCGTGTCGGGTCAAAAATTGCCACCCCTAGATGCCGTCACCATATGATGAGATGCCATGGAATTCTATGTTGAGACGCCATGGAAGAATTTGTCAGGTTAACACCTGACGACATCATGTGTATCAGTAGCGAGGCCGTCTCCCGTTAACTCAACATGAGATGACCCAAAACTTGTATAAAGGGACGGCGTCAGAGATCTCATGGGCGATACGAAACCCTAAGACACGGAGACCTGACGCCGTCAGAAGCTAAAACCTGACGCCGTCAGAAGTGTATATCTATATATATTTTTCAATTTTTATTTCATTATGTGTAACTTTTTAGGGTGTAACTCTTGGGATAAAAACCCTAGACGAAAATTCCAGTAAACTTATGGTTTTCATACCCTTCTTTCATCCATGCTCAATTGAAGATAAGTTAATCTTTTTAATCATTCGATATGTCTATGCGTTGTTTGATTATCTTTTATGCTTGTCTTTCTTTTAACATGTTAGCTTAGGTTTTTTAGTGTTTGCCTAGATCTAATGAACCCTAGCTATTAATTATTGATTGTTGGTTTGTTTGATTGCATTGGGTGATTGATTTCGCGTTAGGCTTAAGAAAACTGGCTAATCTCCTATACGGTAACAAGCTTGAATGTCTTAAGAAACGTATTCGGTTGTGTACGCCGATGTTATTGGTTGTTTTTAATGTATAAGTGACTATTTAGGAGGCCATGATAGGATACTAAACGTGTTGTCATAGGAAGAGATAGAAGCTTATAGAGTTGGGGAAGGACGTACACGCCCCCACGAGTGGTATTACGGAACATAACCCTTCATCCAAACAATTATAACAAACCAATTAATCAGTAAAAGATAGCTAGGGAGTAGTGAAATCTAGGTAAACACATTTTCTCATTATAAGAAGTTCACCACATTTTATTTTCTTTTTATTTAATTTTATTTGCATTCGTAGTAATTTTGGGTTAGTTGACTAGCAACTAATTCTGCCCATTCTTCAAATACCTGAGATTTTTTCTTTGCTTTCATAAAACAAAAAAATACAAAAATACTCATCCCTCACCTTTAGACCTAGTTTACATATTTTTCAATCCTAAAGACACTATTCCTCAAGAGAAGGATCAATCCCCCGGTACTTGCCACTCACTATACTACATCGGTCAGGTACACTGCCTTGTGGGGATTGCAAGCTTCTCAAGATCCCTTGAGAATTAAAACCTTTTGCAAGGTTGCAAAACCGCGCATCAAAACACTTATGGGAAGTAAATGCCATTGAATGGTTGGTTGGTAAATGGAGTAAATTATCCGTTTTTTTGTGTAGTCAATGGAAAGTAAATGATATAGAGGACTTTAACTTTGGTTCGTGTGCATTACTTGCAAAATTCACATTTGTTCAGGAATGTGTTTAATAGGAGTTATGTGTATGTTGTTTGTGATGAGTTCATGAGAAAATGACATTTATAAGTCAAACTAGAGTTGCACTTGCAAGCATAATTGAGAGTTTGACTTTTATAAGTCAAACTACAGACTAACAAACATAACTATAGAAGTCAAACTACAATGAACCATTGATGAGAACAAATAAGTAGATTTTATTAGCATCATTTATCCTATTTAATTGACTTGTTTTATATTATCTTGTATGAGAATTGGTGCTTTAATATTTACTTTAGTGATTCTCAGGTAAAAACAAGCAATAGGTGAAAGCTAATGATATTAGATGAATTATGGAGCAAAATAATCAAGATTGAAAAATCTACTAAAATTCAAGAGATGCTCATATATCTCTCAACAGATACGCCGCAACATCATACTTAGATGAATTCGAAGAATGCGCCGCATCCAATTACAACATGCGCCGCATATGAAACTTTGGTCAACATACTACTCCCTTAAAATTGCTTTCCCATCGCTTAAAGTATATATGATTGATGTTTTTGGTGAATTATATTTGTGCTTTGATAACCTCTGTGCTTAGTTGAGTCTTCTGGGCTACCATACATGTTTCTCGCCTGCTTATCTAGTGTCTAGAAAGCAGGATAAACATAAGTAATCATTAAGGGTTTACTTGCCGATATATAGGATCCAACGAGATAGATTAGATTATGATACTCATCATATAAAACTAGCAATAAAACAAGTGACAAGCTACTTAATTATAAGGACAGGTATTCTTACGTGTTTCTTATATCTATCTGTGTACGTGATTGCTATTCCCTGATTCGTTCTCATTATTTTTACTTTTATTGTTTATTAAAATCTATGTTAGTCTCTCAAGCTAAACCTCCCCTTTTATTAGATTAGATTGTAAAACTAACTTATATATTAAAATACTGATTAAATCAACTAGATATTACGTTCCATTCTTAGTGTTCGATACTCTACTTACCACTATATGCATATTGATCGGGTACACTGCTCGTTAAGTGTGTGTGTTGGTAATAAGTCGGCTAAATATAAATGTAAAACTTGAATTAGGCTAAACACCACTCTATGCTACACTGACACATAGCACGCATCAAGTTTTTGGCGCCGTTGCCGGGAAATAAATTGTTAATATTTGTTTATTTGATTAGTAATTTAATTAGATTCTAACTACTAACTTTGTTGTATATTAGTATAGATTGCATTCATTGTATATTTTGCATATTTTATTTTTCTTGTTTGTTTGTTTTCTTATTTTCTTTATTTTCTATTTTGTGTGTTTGTTTTTCTTTATTTTTGCATATTTTTGTTTGCTGCATTGTATCATTTGCATTCTAGCATGACTATGGAAGATTAAATTCTGAACCTAACCAGAAAAGCATGTTGGAATGACCAAATTTTTGATGACTGGAAGTTTTCAATAAAAGGTAAGATGAGTAAGGAACTTAGTGAAGGTAACATTGGGTGTCTTCGATTCTTTGAACTTAAATTCTCAGCCATCATTTACAATGATTCACTTAATTACAAGAAGAGTCCTTCACAAGACTCATTGCATAAATCTAATTATAAAAGTGAACTATCTTTACCTACAACTGATTATTGCAGGGTTATGTCTGAAAAGAAATTTTTTAAGAAACGGGTTGCTAAAAAGGAAAATTTTGATATACTAAAAATTGATACAAACCTATTTTCTTACGAATTACTTAAATTTGAAAACATCGAAAATCAACAACGAAAGTTGTGACTTCAATAATAATTTCTCGGACATAGTTCTATGTAATATATCACCTCCGAATCATGATCTCAATTTTGACAAGATTAAAACGTCGTTTATTTCTAATCATGGAATAACATATTATTTAGTAAACAATGAGATTATGATTCTTAATAAAATGGTTATACCTACTGTTACTTATATTGAATTTATTTATACCATATGGTATACCATTTGATCCAAAATTATCGTATAAGGAAAAGTGTTGCGGAGGCCAAGGTACGTTCCCTATTTAAATTTTGTTCACTGGCAAAACAATTCGGCGCATCTATCTAGTCAATGCACCGGATCCCTAACCTATTTAAATATGGTGACCAGTCAACGAATTTTAAACAAATACGGCGCATCACAATTATGTGACACGGCGCATCGGATTTACCCTATAAATAAGAACGAGATGCGCCGGACTTCTATTTTTACCCAAATTTCCACACACAATAAAAACACTCACTCATGCTAAAATTTTCCGATCAAAACCCTTTAATCCTAATTCTAGACGTGTAACTAGCAATCTAAAAGGTAATTATTCCTTTAATTTTATCCAATTTACGATTTCAAATATTTTCTTTCGAAATTAGTGTTTATGATTTATTGATTGATATGTAATAGAAATTGGTTTAGGGGTTTCGATTATAATGCCTTTATGAACGTTTTCCCCTATGCTAATTTTAAATCTTACAATCTAATTTGCCCCGATTTGATTATTGAAAGAATCAGGGTTCGGGAGTAATTTTATTTGAAATTTTGATAGGAAAATGATATAGGGTGATATGGGGGTTAGTAGGTTTTAAGGAGTAAATAAACTCGTGGTGTTGTGGTTGAGTTTGCATCACAGGTTCCGGATTCTTGGAAAACGTGCCTAAACCCTTTTCTTTTATACTAATATAACATCAGATGCGGCGCATTTGATTCCCTCATGCGACGCATTGACCAGATTTTTATAAATAACTGATATTGACCCTAGATATGCCGTATCCCATTATTTAAATGTGACGTATTATCTTTATTACCATATGCTCCGTATCGGTTATACTAGATACGCCGCATCTTAGATACGTCGCACTGCTTTACGCAATGCGCCATATCACCTCACTGACACACTATTTAATGATTTACCTTTTTGTTTTTCAAATGGCACTTCCAAATGTTGAGCTTAGACACGAGTGGCTCAGGTACGAGAATATGGGACTTGCTGTGGCAGTCAATGAGGACTATCTGAGGAGGCTTAATGACATCTACTTTAAGCATCCTTTCAGAGTGTCGATTCTTGATTTTGATAGTCTGGCTATGATAGGTGGGGGAGATACTGTTGATACAGTTAGGGATAGGCTGGAGATGGTACATATGGATGATGCTGGGGAGATTGTGTTTAGGTCTCACGCTTGGAGGAGGTTGTTTGGTATTAGGGGCCCGCTGATTAGAGATCTGATGCGCGAGTTCTTTAGCATGGTACATTATAAGGAGACTAATTTGAGGATTGATACTGCTGGGACTTTGGTGTTTAGACTTGGAGGGGAGCATTGTCAGATGATGATGCAAGAGTTTATTCTAGCCATGGGTTTGCACACTGTGGAGGAGATTGAGTCTTATGGGTTTGCTGTTTATTGGGCTGAGAGTTTGAGAGAGGTTCCTGATAGGGGAGACCTTAGGGATTATTGGATTGGTATTTCTTCTGTTGGAGACTCTACGGTTACTTCACCATCATACACGCTGATCCGGGAGCCTTTGAGGAGATTATGTCATCGGATGATTGCTTTGACTGTTGCAGGTAGAGGTCAGTTACCCGAGAAGGTGACCACTCTTGACCTTTTCCATCTTAGGAGTATGGACGAGGGACGTGTGGTGAACGTCCCCTACTTTTTATTACACTATCTTCATAGGATTGCGCCTAGGAGAGATCGTACGAGTCAGATCACAGGTGGGCACTTTGTCTCGAGGCTGGCAGTTCATTTTGGAGTTATTAGGGAGGGGATTCCAGCAGGGTTGGATGTTTTTCAGTTTGTGCTCCCTAGGATTGATATCGATTACATGGAGAGGAGGCTCAGATTATGTGAGACGATACTGGGAGCCTACCACTGGGTGCCGTTGGGGCCACCCAGACCAGCTTTAGTTAAGCAGGAGCAGGAGGGTGATCAGGAGGCCCCAGCTCAGGAGGGACTACAGGTACCACCACCACAGCCAGTTCCCCTTACTACTGCTCAGAGATTTGAGAGGATTGAGGACGAGATTAGGTTGGTCTATAGGTCTATAGAGGATCAGAGAGAGGCAATCCAGGGTATTGGAGATGAGCAGAGGCGGTTGGGATCATGGTTGGTCGAGAGGATGACTGAGGTGATAGAGGAGCGTGGTATGAGGTACCAGAGGTATGATGGACCCATCATTACAGACATACATATCAATTACCAGGGCTGTAGGGTCCGACAAAGGACTGATGGTGCCATCACCTCCGCACCTCCCAGTGATGACCAGCCTCCCGTTTAGTTGTTTGTATCGATGGACATATTTCGTACATTTATTCTTTTGGGCATGTACTTATTATACACTGATAATATTATGTTTTATATATTTGATGTTTCAGGTTTAATTTGTTAGTTTAGCATAATTTTATTTGAGAGAGCCCGGGAGAGAGAGTTTATGAGACATACCATGATTACGACATAATTTTTAACACACTGTTAACAGTCTGTTTGGTAACTACATGTGCCGCATCTAGTAAAACAGATTTGACGCATCCTATCTTCTATTTTATTTTTACTTTATTTTAATTTATTTTATCCCGTACTAATTCCAGGCTCGATACGGCGCATCTTCTTCCATAAGATGCGGCGCATCGACTGACCTGATGATTTACAATTTTCATTTTTATTTTTATTATTCTTATTTTCTAACCACTAATGAATTTCGTACAAGTTTCGACCTTCTTAAACTCAGGAGTACAATTGGTGGTATTTATAGTTATTGCTCGCAAATGCATAATGGAGGATTAAACCGAGCAAATCTCAGGGAAGTTTTTCGTTCTAATTCTTTTTAATTTCCTGTTTTTAACTTTAATAAACAACGAGGACGTTGTTTAACTTAACTGGGGGGATGGAGAATTAGAACTTTTACTTAACTCTTACTTGTCCTTATTTTTCAAGAATATGCTTTAATTTACGCTTAATATATCAAAGTTTAAAATTTTTTTAGCATATTTTTGTTTAATCTAAGTTGCATAGCTGCGCACAAGACTTTATTTTGAAAATTGTGATTTCAAAATTCACAAATCTATGAGTGTGCCGGTTACTTATAAACTTTAGAACCTGACTTGTATACTATTCGAGACCACCATAATAAGTATTATTTTTATAATTGGAGTGACTTATCTAAATTGGTAAAATTCTAGGATTACACCAAAAAGCCTTTATATGTTTTGTGATATTAACTAACTACACTGGTTAGTTAACCCCCGTATAAACCCTTGTTTACTCTCATTTTTAGAGTAAGATACCCCTAGAAAAACACGTAGAGCCATTCCTTTAGGATTTTTACACCTTGTTATTATGTTTCGTTACACCTTACACCTTAGCCTGCTCTGTAGATTTCAGTCCATGGTTAGATGCTTTGGCAAAGTGTGTTTCCTTGCGTTACCTGTGTTCGTGTGCATAAATTCATTATCTTTGGTTAGGTCGGGAAATTGCACAATGCAATGGATTGAAAGTACATATTGTATATTATTAGTCAATTTTTCGTGTGTTTACTACTTTCACTATTACATTATGTCTGAAAGTCTGAAAAGGATGGAAAAATTATCCGGATTAATTGTGATGGAATTGTGGTGAAATTTTACACCTTTAGTGGTAAAAAAAATCGAAAAAATGAGAAAAGAAAAAAGAAAAAAGAAGTTGGCAGTTTGTTTAAGCCAACGATGTAAAGTTTTGTATTAAGTGGTTGGTATCGCCACTATTGTTGTATTATATTTATGGATTGAAAGGAAGTTGAACATTATGGGAACGCCAACTAAGGATTGTTTATTCTTTGTCTAAGATCTTATTGAGTATAATTCGTGTCGACCTAAAGCATGAGTTACAAAAGAGTCAAAGCTTGAGTTATTCAATGATATGAGTCTTATTCATGGGATGGTAGGAAAGTATGCTAACCACACTTAGGACTTTAATCTATTTGTTTCTTGTTTTGTATTTTTATTTTTACACCAATTTATATCCTAAATGTTATACATACCCAACCGTATTGTTATATTCGTTGTTAGCTTTCGAGCATCCGGATATGATGATGGCCAAGTAAGAATATTAAATGTATGAATAAGGTAGTGACCATCCGAGTATTAGATTAATTAGCTAACACGCCAGCGATCTGGTTTGTGAATTGGTAACCATCCGAGTTTAAGATTAAATAAATGATGCGTCAGCGATCTGGTGTACAACTTGGTGACCATCCGTTATGAAAGTAATGCGCCAGCGATCCAAGGAACACATTAGTGACCATCCATCATTTAAAAGATCAAGGAATCGCACCAGCGATCCATGAAGCATACTAGTGATGAAGCACACTAGTGACCATCCGTTAGTTAAAGCATCGAGGACTCGCGCCAGAGATCTACTAACTTTATGCAGGAGATATTCAAGCAAAGCTAGGTTTAACCCATGAACCAAATAAACCCTTTTTACTGCTTTAGACTTTTTACTCCTTAGCTTTAGTAGGGGAGATGTGTATCCTTGTCAAGCATATGATAGAATAATCATCACGTCTGGACAGTTAAACGATCAGATTTGCTTTTATTATAGTATATTTTGTTTCTAATTGGTTAAATATTTGGCCGTGCAATTGTTATAAAACGAATAAGTGCTTAAATGTAAAGTTCAAGTGGGGGGATATTTGATGAGATCAAATAAGTAAATTTTATTAGCATCATTTATCCTATTTAATTGACTTGTTTTATATTATTTTGTATAAGAATTGGTGTTTTAATTTTTATTTTAGCGATTCTCAGGTAAAAATGAGTAATAGGTGAAAGTTAATGATATTGGACGAATTATGGAGCTAAATGATCAAGATTTGAAAAGTCTACTGAAATTCAAGAGATGTGTCGTATCTCTCTCAACAGATACGCCGCAATATCATACATAGATGAATTCGAAGACCATTGCCTGACTTTGAAGAATGCGCCGCATCCAATTACAACATGCGCTGCATATGAAACTTTGGTCAACGAAGAACAATCAGCTTGATCTATTCAAAAATACGCCGCATCTCATTTACAACATTTGGCGTATCAGCTAAAGACTTCACCAGATACTATCCAAGACATTAAAGAACATGCGCCGCATAGAGAAAGAAGTTACGCCGCATCTAAAGGCGGTGCACGAATATTCCAGAATTTAATAATCTTGGACCCCACGTGAAGTTAAGTAGATGCGCCGCATCTGTCATCAACATGTGCCGCATCGACCCCTCAGACAGAACCTATAAATACCCCAAGACATATAAGAGTTTTGTGTGCAGAAAACCTTCAGGAGACGAATTCAGTCGAAGAAGCATCACAAGACACGCCCCAAACGAAGATCTTAGAGCCATAAAAGGGTCCTGCATGTGTATAATTCATTAAGTAGTTTTGTTTATTATTTTAGTAAGTTTTAATCCATCAGGATTGATGGACTTGTGGCCACCATACTGCTCCCCTTAAAACTGCTTTCCCATCGGTTAAAGTTTATATGATTGGTGTTTTTGGTGAAATATATTTGTGCTTTAATAACCTCTGTGTTTAGTTGAGTCTTCTGGGCTACCATACATGTTCCTCGCCTGCTTATCTAGTGTCTAGAAAGTAGGATAAACATAAGTAATCATTAAGGGTTTACTCGCCGATATATAGGATCCAACGAGACAGATTACATTACGATACTCATCATATAAAACTAGTAATAAAACAAGTGACAAGCTACTTAATTATAAGGACAGGTCTTCTTACGTGTTTCTATTATCTATATGTATACGTGATTGTTATTCGCTAATTCGTTCTCATTAGTTTTACTTTTATTGTTTATTAAATCCGTGTTAGTCTCTCAGGCTAACCCCCCCCCCCCCCCCCCTTATTAGATTAGATTGTAAAACTAACTTAGATATTAAAATACTGATTAAATCAACTAGATATTACGTTTCATTCTTAGTGTTCGACACTCTACTTACCACTATATGCATATTGATCGGGTACACTACTCGTTAAGTGTGTGTGTTAGTGATAAGTCGGCTAAATATAAATGTAAAACTTAAATTATGCTAAACACCACTCTATGCTACACTGACACATAGCACGCATCAACCATACATAAGACAAACATAACATAATAGACTAACATATTACTCTAAATATAACCATACATATGCTTTGGAAATTGACTTTTATAAGTCAAAATACAATGTGCCAAACTGCAATTGACTTTTACCAAGCCTGATAGCATTAGAAACATAAAAGTCCAGAAACATAAATAAGAGAAGTCTTAGAAACATACATAAAAGTCTAATAGCATTGCTTAAAAGCTTAGAAACATGGAAATCAAACCCTGCTAATCTTCTGTTGGCTGATATCCTTATCATCTTAGTTGGTGAAGAATGAAGTAGCACATGAATTGGTGGTGATTGTGTAACTTGAGTGGCTGGTGGATCTTGTGAGGAAAAGTCAATCTCTGTAGCAAACTCTGTGTACCTGTCACCCTATGGAGCTTTTACATTTGGGCCTTGTGCATTACTTACAGAATTAACTTTTGGGCAACTCCTTTTATTATGGCCAACTCCTTTACAGATGCTACAACTAATACTCTTACCTGCTCTGCTTAATTTTTTTCCCTTAACAATTCTCTCAGACAATTTAGCTGCACTCTTCCTTTTTTTTTTTTTTTTTTTTTGCCTACCAATTTATGGTTTAGGATTTGGTAGGTTAATTGCGTTTAGGTTATTGGATTTTTCCCAAAAATCAGGACCATTTGGGGGATTAAATTTAAACATGTACATATCTCTCCAAGTATATAGCCAATAAGTTTCATGACAATAAGATTCTGGTATTCTTGTTTCTTCCCCATTACTAGCCATGTTCCAAATTGCAGCCACTGCATGCTTGCAGGGAATACCTGTTAACTCTCACTTTCTACAACTACATTCCCTAGTCCTCATATTGACTACACACTGAAACCCATTAGTATCATTGGCTTGGTATAAGTTAGCACCATTCCATTCAATCTATATATCAAACATTTCCTAGTTACAAACTTGAAACATGTACATTGAAATGTGTAAAAAAAAGAGAAAAAAATTAATGAAATAGTATTGGAAGGTACCTTTGTCTGTGATGCATCTTTGACAATTGCTTGGAAAATTCTATTAGCATTGGGTGTAAGAATACCATCACATTTGCTAATTACCCTCTGCACATTGACAATTCTTTTCATACAATACACTCTAATGTATTCTAAACATGTGATGATAGGTTTGTGCCCTTTCTGCAATTGTAATAAAATAACTAGTAAAATTCAGTAAAACAAGTTATATTTTACTATATACAGTTTAAAGGAAAATATCAATATACCTGTAAAGTGACACCTAAACCAGTGTTGGGGTGGGATCTTTTTCAACCATTCATAAGCTTTATTTTTAAAAGACTTCAGTGCTTCCATATTCTTATCAAACAGCCTCACAGTATTAGCACTTACACATCTCCATAACATCTGTTTGTACAATTGACCTTTCCATTGCAGCTTCATATTGTCATATATGTGTTTATGGAAAATCCTATGCTTAGCACTTGGGAATGTCTATGCTATTGCTGGTATGATAGGGATCTAATTTTGAACCCTTCTTACGAACCCTCCATTCACACAACATTGTCTAATTAGGGCTAATTAGACTTACAACAATCAAGGGTTCATCCAATTGGGGTTTTTTGGAGTGTTGAAGTTTGGGGATGATTTTTGTTATGAATCGTATTATTGAGTCAAAAGTGTTATAAACCATGGTCAAACACTCGCCAAACATGAAACGACCAAAGTAACCCTCACGTTTTTGTCACATGACCAAGTTAACAGTCAAACAGATGAAATTTTGGTCAAGGGACCAAACCCGTTATGGGTCGTAACCACAGGGAGAGGATCCGTTAAAAAAAGTATAAGGACCATTTCCGTTAAACCCGGGTGACCACAGGGACCATTTTTGAAATTCTATCTTAGATATATGTTATCTTGACAAAGACCAATATGGAGATACTTTGTGTACAAACAATGTGAGGTTTATTCTTCATTTGGTAAAATTTAGTCACTCTGCTAAAGGAAACTTGTTACTATAAAGATAAACAGTGAAAATGGTACAGGATAGAAGGAAGTTTACGAGGACCACTTGATTATATAGAGCTTAAGACCAAAATGCCCCCACTCAACGTCTATGAAGTAATTCAAAACCTTAAAGTCAAAGTAAGGGGGCACTCACTCCTCCTCGTTCCTTTCCACATAGAATTGTTAATGCTCTCTTATCACCTCACAAACATAAAAGAGACATAAGAATTTAGTACCGTCATCCACTCTATATGTCTCTGCTGATGTTTCTTTTCCTGGCTTTAACTTTGACATCTGTAGCTATTGTTGGTTGTTACGTAATCATTGTTATGCATTTTTTTATGTCATTGTTAGGTGACTATAGTGGTCTATCCAAAATAATATATTTTAAACTAAATGCGAGACTTATTTTGTCATGAACTATTCAAGTATACAACCAACTACAGTTTTGAATTTTTTTTGAGTCAGTCTATGTTTAAAATTAAGTGTGTGTTTGGTTGGAGGGTATATGTTTCATAGTGTTTGAATAAATTTATACAAGGGCTATGTGTTTAAGGGAATGAGCTGGATAACCATAAAGTGGGCATACTCCCAACACACATAAAGCGTTGGGTTTAGAGCCATCTCCTTTCCTGTTTCCCCTCTGTTCCGACTCCCAATACCCATAATGAT
This sequence comes from Artemisia argyi, assembly GCA_030686995.1. Taxonomy (NCBI): domain Eukaryota; kingdom Viridiplantae; phylum Streptophyta; class Magnoliopsida; order Asterales; family Asteraceae; genus Artemisia; species Artemisia argyi. The sequence continues at coordinate 134,369,508 of CM060684.1, read as the reverse complement.
TCTTTAGTGCAAACCAGATGCCACCTAAGCAGTTATGTCTACTGAGTTTGCCGTAATTTGTAACTACTTGTGGAAAACTAGAAGGGGGGTTGAATAGTTTTACATCAATTTGGATTATAAAAACTTTGATTTCAAAAACTTCGATTCTAGTTTATGTGAGATTCAACACTTGCACTATATGAACAATTTAATCTAACTAACTAAACAAATATAATATAAATATGAAAGTAAAGAAAATATAGAGTTAGAAAGATCAAACCACAACACAAGGATTTATAGTGGTTCGGCTACGAAGCTCCTCTTCGCCCTACTCCACTCCCCGAGTCTCTTAATCGAGAGTTTTCTTCACTATCTCAACAAACTCCCTTGTGGCGGAGAAACCTTACAAAACTTTTGCTTACACCAATTTACGACACTAAGCTAAATGTCGAGTTCTAATAGTAGCTAGAACCAATCTCACAACTTCTTCACGACTTGGCACACCTTCTTCACAACTTGTACACACCACTACTACTTCACAACTACTCACTATTTCACTACATCTTCTTCACACCACTACTTCTACTATACTTAATTACACACCCACCTAAAACTACTTATTACAAGTGATGCGTGGGAATTGCACCAGGCTTTACCTCTCGAGGGATCTCGAGAAGCTTACAACCCCCACCAGGCAGTGTACCTGATCGTTGTAGTATAGTATAGTGACAAGTACCGGGGAATTGATCGTTCAACTCAGGAATAGTGTCGCTAGGATTAGAAAGCCTAAATATTAAGTCTAGAGGTGAGGGATGATTCTTTAGTATTTTTATATTTTATGAAAGCAATTAAAATCTCGGGTTTTTGGAAGAGTTGGCGGAATTAGTTGCTAGTCAACTAACCCAATAACTACGATGCAATCAAAATAAAATAACAAAATGTAAATTAAGCTAATTAACTAGTGTGGTGTGAACAATAAATGGGAAAATTGTGTTTACTTAGATTTCATTACTCCCTAGATATCTTTTACAGGTTGATAGTTTGTTACAGTTGCGTGGATGACGGGTTATATTCCTTAATACCAATCGTGGGGTGGCGTACGTACTTCCCCAACTCTATAAGCTCCTACTTCACTCCTATGTTGAACCTGCAAGAAGCTCCTAACATGGGATCATTAGAATTCGCTCATGCATTAAATACAACCATAAAAACCTAGTACGCATTGGTTCATGTTTCTTAAGACGTTCAAGCAAGTTACCCTATGGAAATCTGCCAGTTTTCTTAAGCCTAACATCGAAATCATTCATCCGTAACAATTATAAACAAGCAATCAACCCATAATCAGCATCTAGGTTTCACTACATCTAAGCAAACACACAAGAGATCTAGCCTCGCATGTTAAAATCAAGACAAGCGTAAGATATATTCAAACAACACATAGACATATTGAATGAATTGAAAGGATCCTTATCTTAATTGAACATGAAAGGTTTCAAAGGGTAAAAACCCTTGAAAATACTGATAAACTCGTGCTAGGGTTTCTCCAAGTTATCCCTAAAATTGTCCTCTTTTTAATGAATGAAAATTACAAAACTATATATAGATTTTCCAACGTGACGGCGTCAAGAAGCAAAATCTGGCGCCGTCATCTCGCCGCCCATAATAATATCGGATTGCCTAGATCCAGATCTGACGCCGTCAAGAACAATTTTCCTCGGGGCCGTCACGTGTAAAGGGACCATGACGGCCGATGGTGACGCCGTCATGCCCTAGTGTAAAAACTCTCTGGATCGTCACGGACTCTATCCACTTCACCTCTTGTTTTACTCTTGACGCCGTTATGTAGAACTTGGTGACGCCGTCAGGCGCTGTTCCCAGCAAGGAAAATTAAGACTTTGCCGTTTTCTTCACTTTTATGCTCAAAAAACGTCTAAAATGCTTCCTTTTCCAGAATTTACTCCAAAAGTACCTAAAATCACAAAAGGAACGATTTAGGGCAATATTTGATCAAATAAATTCAATTCCGGGCTTAAATGACCCCCTAAAGACGGATCATTTTTCGCCTCATCATATACCCTTACACTTGAGATTTGCTTGTCCTCAAGCAAATGCGCTTTTATTCTAATCAAAATACAAGTTAAGGGTCATTTAACACTAATATAAAATTAATTACAACAAATAATCGTTCCACTAAAGACCAAAGACAAGCATGGAGGTCATACACTAACACCTCATAAATAGTGTTTAGATACTCACATCTCTCGGTTGTAATAAAGTATATATTACAATATGGAAATGGAAAACATCTCTCACTACCTGTCATAGCAAAATAGATTACCCAACGCTTGGGAAAGGATCAAACCTCCACCACATGGCCTAAGCACCTAGGATAAACTATCAAAGAGGTCTTTTTAAAAGGGTTATAACGTTAGCTGTAGGGATATGGAATACGCGGTTTTGTTGGATATAGGCAATCTTTACTGGTGGCGAGTTAATAATCTTGGTTAATTACATGTACAATATGGCGTTGCTAAGCCAAGACTAGACTCGACTTAGGCTAATAAATGAAAAATAACAAAGACATAAAATAAACATAGAATGAAACGGGATGGTAGTCCGTATGTTTTTTCTCTTTTCTTTTTCTATTTTCTTTTTCTTTTTCTTTATTTTTTCGATTTTTTTTTTTTTTTTTTTTTTTTTGTTGAATTGCATACACTCTTACCCTACCATCCAAAATAATAAATCATAGAGAATGTACATTCCCCTTACACTTGAATTTCTACAAACTTTACAATAAACTAATCTAATGACTCGAATTAAGATAATCAAAACACTTGGAGTACTTTTAAGATTAACGCACATATGGGGGTAATAAATGACATTCTTCCCCATTACTCCATAACACAAGTACTTTACCCATGAGTCCCAAACGTCCCAAAACAATATGTACAAGGATATGACTCGACTTAGCAACCATGTAATCAATTAGATAATTAACTAAAGGTTTAAACAAATAACAATAATGCACTAAAGAAGAGTGCATACACGGAAGGCTAAGGCGATTTAGGTGTACATTTAAGTGGGTTGTAACAAATTCTTCCTTTAAGTAAGATGCTTAAAGTTAGAAACGAAAAGTTAGGCTCGGAGGGGTGTACTAGGGGTTTCGTGTACTAAAAATGAGTACAACGCTAAGGTGTGGGAAAAATCAATTGACTTTACTAGCCAAGTAATATGACTTAAATGGTCAAGTAATTATGATACGGGTTTAACACAAGGGTAATCCTAATGCCTCTTATCATGTAGTATATCCTACTACACGAATGTAGTCTCACTAGCGGTCTCGGGATGCATCACTAACGCAAGTTCTAGAATCCAAATGCTACCGGTACACTCATAAGCACTAATAGTAAATGCTTTTCCTATCAAATCTAAAGGCGAACCTCACGTATTTGGGTGGAAAATTTTTCTGAATGATACGGTTTCGTGCTAGTCATACGACTCCTATCCATGAGATGCTTGCTAAGGCTAACGTTTCACTCCTAAATGTTGTAAAAAAAATTTAAATTTGGCGCTAAAATTACACTAACAAGTATTTCTCATAGTTTATTACACACCTACCGTCAAACAAACAAACTCAAGTGCAAGTGTATCCTATAAGGTATCATCATTTACCCTCCCCTTACACTTAGGATGAACATTGTCCCCAATGTTCAATTAAAGAATGTAAAAGTGAAATAGGTAAAAAAATGAAATCAAATACTCCCCTGATTCGTTCAGTGTGGATAGTGTGTCAACAAGGTTAGATCTTCCTCCAAGAAAATGAACGATAAAAGCTTCCCTTCCAGAAATATAAATCATCTTCTTGTCATACATAACCTGTTAAACCTGAGAAAACAAACAAGGCAACCTCGCTTAAACTCGGCAGCAATCTATATATACTAACAAATCCTAGAAAGCAATGTAAGATATAATGCTTGTGGAATGAATGTTTGCAGATTTCCTAGAGTTTATAAAACTAAAGATTTAACAAAAACTTTAAGACTCCATTAGAAAAACAAAACTAGAAAAATTTCCAGAATTTTACACATGACGCCGTCAGGAGTTAATTCCTGACGCCGTCAGAAGTGACCTGCAGAAATCCTTACTTTTAGTTTCCGGAAAATTTTTGGAAAACTTATGTCCTACTTCCTGGAAAATCCTGCAAAATATCATTATAACTCGATACAAGCATTTGACTCTAACAATTACTAATATACATGTCCATTTAATATTGTGGAGAACCATGATCAATTTTGTTTCTTAAAAGCATATTTGGGGTTTCCCCTTACACTTATCTTTCAAGAAATACCTTTGGATGAAGTTAAGACTAAGTCAAACGACAAAATAAAGTATTTTCATCATTTAGTTTTGAAACATGATCTACCAACAATAAAAATAAAGCATGCATACGGAAACAAATAACAATTCAAACAAATAAAAATCACACAAAGCATGGGTTGCCTCCCAAGAAGCGCTTTTCTTTATTTATGAGTCTTGTAGCTAGACTCAAGGTCATGGGCTATTACGTGATATGGATGAGTTCCTCATTGAGGACATCCTTGGGATCAAACTTAGACTTTAATTTCCTATCGGTTTTCTTAGTACGGTATGACCTTTCAAACTTTTCTCCATCCGGATCATACAAAATCATCTTCATATGCCATGATCCATCACCTTCCTTAGGTGGCGTGTCCCACCTCCATTTACACTTATCCCCCTCTCTTTTCCACTTGTTCATCTCTATGTTAATAGGCATTACCCCTAAGAACTCAATCATTTTCCTAAAGACTAGGGGGTCCTCAAAAGGGTCTAGCTCCTCATCTCTAGCTATGCTTTGTTCTACCGAATGTGTTTTATCGATGAAATCTTTTCCAAGATAGAATAGGCGTTGAGGTCCTATAAAGTTTCTTTCTATCCAAGGTCCATATCTAGATGGTCTCCTATTCATCTTTACCCAATGTGGTGTCGGTTCGTCCTCACAATCGAAGCTATGTTTCTTAACATCATATACCGCTATTTTAGACTCCTTACAATCTATCATGGCGCTAGCGGTTGCTAAAAATCCTTTTCCTACTAATAATGGGCATGTAGTATCACTAACCATATCTAGGACGTGAAAATCCGCTAAAATAGTTAACTTCCCTACGTGAACAACTACATCCATGATCATTCCAACCGGGTGGGTAATACTCCCATCCGCTAGACCAATTAATACCTTCGTCTCCTCTAACTTTCCTAGCTTAAGAGTGGTGAAAAGGGATAAGGGAATCAAGTTGAGGCTCGATCCTAAATCGGCTAGTGTGTCAAAAGCTTCGGATTTTCCTATCTTACAAGGCAAAACAAATATACCCGGATCATGAAGCTTCTTAGTCAACTTGTTTTTAATGAAGGCGGTCCCATTTTTACCCAATTTAAACTTCTCATATTTTTCTAGGAGGGCACTATAGTAGGGAGCACGGGCTAAGACATCAATGACGGGGCGTTCAAGGTGGAGCTCCTTGAATTCATCGTCAAGGTCTAGTGTGGGAGGTGTCTCAACTATGCTTTTGACCGGTTTGATATTGGGTGTTTCATTTGATTGGTCCTTTTGAAGAATTTGGTTTTGCTTGAAACACGTGCTCATTGATTTAACCGAGTAGTATTGCGGACAAGAAGTGGGTGACAAAACTGATGATATGGAATTAACGTTTAGTTTTGGGTTCTTGACCGTGTCGCTTGGGAGTGCTCCCATTTCTCGGTCATTAAGAACATTCAACAATGTGTCAATTTTGGTGGTCATCTCGCTTTGCTTTTGTTTGAAATCGGTTTCAAACTTAGATATGCGAGCTTCTTGAGATGCCATAAATTTGGACATCAATCCTTCAAGATTGTTGGTACTACCATAGTTATTAGAAGGATTGTTGTTGAAAGTACGGTTAGAGGGTGGACCGTTTGGTTGGTAACGATTAGGCAGATTGGAAGAATTGTTTTGGTTTTGTTTCCACCTAAGGTTCGGGTGATTTTTCCAAGAAGGGTTGTAGGAATCACCGTAAGGGTTTGGCTCGGGTTTGAAAGTGTACCACTTATCTCCCGCTTCGTCGGTACGCGAGGATGCGTAGTCCGCAAAAGCTGTTCCGGGGAGTTCCACGCAATCACGAGTGTCATGGGGACCACTACGTAATTCGCATGAAGAAGTGATTTTGTTCGCTTGGCTTGAAGGCTTAGGAGCTTCGTAAGATTTCATGAGAAACTTGACTTGGTCCTCAAGTTCCATGATCCTACGGTCGGGAGTGCTAGAATTGTTCGAAGGCAAAGATATTGCCTTGACCATTTTGTTCAAATCACGGGGATCATTCCAACTTTCGTTGTCATAGAGAGCAAGATCTTCTATGAGTTCCCATGATTCTTCCGCACTTAGATCACGTAGCTTGCCACCGGCCGATTGGTCAATGGTTCGCCTTGTGGAGAGATCGATATGGTCATAGAAGATTTGGACTCGGAGCCAAAGATCTATGCCATGATGAGGGACTTTTTGGAGTAAGTCCTTGAAACGAGTCCATGCTTCATATAGAGTTTCACCTAGACGTTGTTGGAACATCAAGATATCATTTCTAAGCTTGGTAGTTCTCCCCGGTGGGAAAAATTGAGCAAGGAAATGAGTGGTGAGATCATCCCATGAGGTGATGAATCCCGCGGGTAAACGTTCAAGCCATTGACTAGCTTGATCACGTAGAAAGAATTGGAATAGGCGTAATCGGGTCGACTCTCAAGTTGTAACATCAAGGTCTATAGAATCTACGATTTTAAGGAAGTCCTTGAGATGTTGGTTAGGATCTTCGGAACGAAGTCCATGGAATGCACATTCGCTTTGAACCAACCGGATGGTGTTGGATCGCAAGGGGGACATATTGGCTTATTGAGTGAGCTCAATAGTGTTTCGATAGTCTTGGTGGCTAGGTCGGGAATACTCTCTTAGGGTTTGGGGCCTAAGAGGTTGGTTTGCTAGTGGTGGGTTTTGTGGGTGGTCTTGTTGTGGTGAGTTGATGGGTTCAAAGATGTTACCACCTTCCATGATGTCGGATGGTAAAAGTTACGAACAAAGACACGAAAAAATAGATAGACTAAAGAAAAACCTAAAAATAAAAACAATGTCTTACTAGAAAGGAATCTAGCAAGTAGACCTAATTAAAAGAAATCCTAACCTAGACAATAACTATTCCCCGGGCTGCGGAACAAAAAACTTGATGCATGGGAATTGCACCAGGCATTACCTCTCGAGGGATCTCGAGAAGCTTACAAACCCCACCAGGCAGTGTACCTGATCATTGTAGTATAGTATAGTGACAAGTACTGGGGGATTGATCGTTCAACTCAGGAATAGCGTCGCTAGGATTAGAAAGCCTAAAAATTAAATAAAGAGGTGAGGGATGATTCTTTTGTATTTTTATATTTTATGAAAGCAATTAAAATCTAGGGTTTTTGGAAGAGTGGGCGGAATTAGTTGCTAGTCAACTAACCCAATAACTAAGATGCAATCAAAATAAAATAACAAAAATGTAAATTAAACTAATTAACTAGTGTGGTGTGAACAATAAATAGGAAAATTGTGTTTACTTAGATTTCATTACTCCCTAGATATCTTTTACAGGTTGATAGTTTGTTACAGTTGCGTGGATGACGGGTTATATTCCTTAATACCAATCGTGGGGTGGCGTACATACTTCCCCAACTCTATAAGCTCCTACTTCACTCCTATGTCGAGCCTGCAAGAAGCTCCTAACATGGGATCATTAGAATTCGCTAATGCATTAAATACAACCATAAAAACCTAGTACGCATTGGTTCATGTTTCTTAAGATGTTCAAGCAAGTTACCCTATGGAAGTCTGCCAGTTTTCTTAAGCCTAACATCGAAATCATTCATCCGTAACAACTATAAACAAGCAATCAACCCATAATCAACATCTAGGTTTCACTACATCTAAGCAAACACACAAGAGATCTAGCCTAGCATGTTAAAATCAAGACAAGCGTAAGATATATTCAAACAACACATAGACATATTGAATGAATTGAAAGGATACTTATCTTAATTGAACATGAAAGGTTTCAAAGGGTAAAAACTGTTAGGTCACCATTTTGTAAACACAAGTATGATTGATAAAGAAATGAGATGAGAATGAGAGTGGGATGATTATGAGAAATTTGAGAAAATGAAATGCAAGAGTTTCCTTAATGTTTTCAAATAACCAACCAAGTTTACAAGAGGCCTAAGACTAGTATTTATAGGAAAGAAGCTAGGGCAACATCCTACTCCTTCCCTCCTTACAAATCGTATGGGCTTTGAGGCCCATGGACTACATACTTAAGCCTAGTAAACTTAATACAAAATGTAAATGAAAGTAAATAATAACTAAGCAACCTAGCATTATTACAAATGACCGAGACTTGATAAAATAGTAAAACTATGGTTCCAACAATCTCCCCCTAAGGGTCGGTCATCAAGGTTACTTGACGTCTTTGTCTTAATCTTTGACTTTCATAGCTTTAGACGTCTTCAGAAATGATAAGAATAATGTTGGATATACTCTGCTCTTTGTCTTTGTTCTTTGATGATGTAGTAGTGATAATGTTATGAAGTAATCTGCAATTCGTCATTCCTGCGTCTGTGGTGAATGTCCGCCATTCCAACATGCTCATACATCTTTGAGTTCTGACTTATACATGCACGTAGTCCCTTTCTTTCACATAAGATCTTTGGTCTTTAAACTTTGTAGATTCTTCTTTTAGGCGTAGAATCTTACTTTGAACTTTGTGTTGCTTTGATCTTTGAGGGAGCTTTTGATGATAGCAAGATGCATGTATGAGCATGTGGAATCCGTCATCATGGAAGTGAGGTACCTGCGAGTAGACAGTTAGCAATAAATCACCGGTACTTACGGATAAGGAATTAGAGCTCATCAACAGCATATTGTGAAGACTCCTTCTAATCCTTATCCAGGCCGTTCCCATATCAGATACTCCCGAAGGAGCTTACGAGACCTACTAGGTAGCTCAATGACTGGGTGAGTCGCTGGGGATCACTCCACGACTGTAGACCGTAATGGAACCACCGCAAACACTAAGCGTAACCCTTGTGGGATTACCGAAGTGACCTGCTGTCAGGGCTGTATGATGTTGACCCTGGCAGGATTTCCGTTCAATCATTGAGGAATACATAAGTAATCCTCTCATAAACGTTCTCGGCAGATTGCTAAGATCTGCGAAGGACTCGATAGTTTACAACTGATGCCCATTGATGTAGAACACCAGTTGCAGAAATACTAAGTGTTCCTAAGAGATCTTTGATGTATCTCAAGGCTCTAGACTCTATAAGTGCACACCTAGGTTTCTTATGCGGAGACTGGGGATGTCCTTCTTCAATATCAACCGTCTCTAAGAGATAGGTCGATAGGTTACGCGGGTTCCCCTGTGAGAATGAAACAAGTCCTTTTAAGAGAACTTGAGTGGTTAAGAAGGTTTAGTGCATTGCGTCACTGGGTCCATGACGACTTTGTCTTCAATACCGGTGTTGTCTTTTGCAACAACCAGTAGCATACGTATTGAACCCGGTGTCTGCCCTAAGGTTGAACATATGGAGGGCTATTTCTTTTCACCCTTTACTTTACTTTTCTTTTTAATTCTTCAACTCCTTCTTTCCCTTTCATTCATTTCTCCTTTTTCTGTATCATACCTAAGGACTTCTAATTCTAACTATGGGAGATGTCCTTGGGTAGATCCCTCCGGCTCTGGCGGATCATAGGACGGATATTCCTATCTTAATCACCTTATAACTCCGACAGTTAGCCAAGAAACCTTTGATTGAAAAATCTCTTAAGGTGTTTGTGATAATCAAATATTTTGGTTAACACTTTGAGAGTTTTATGTACACTTTTGAAGGGCTCCCCCTGCACATGTGCTCATAAGTGTTTAAATAAATTTGCACATGCGGGAGGAGCAATCACTTTTGAATTGATCCACTTTCCGTGAACACGACCGATTCGAGACACGCTTACATTACTAGTTAGACTAGCTTGAAATTATTACCCGGCCTGATCAAGTTCACAGAAAGTTTCTCGAGACGGTACATTTCTACTCAGACATATCCTTTTCGAGACACGCTTACGTGGTTAGTTAAAGAGTTGCATTGTCAGCTTTTAGGTGACAACTAGCTCTAGTAACTAACTTGATGTTATTACCCGTCGAGGATATGTCCTTTCGATATTACTAACTTGTATTATCTCGTCAATTCGTGGGTCAATACTGAGTCTAGCTCGCACATGATACAACTTAAAGCTTTGACTTCGTATGTTTTAATCACTTTTACATTTTCTCCCCCTCAAAAATAGCATATAAAATGATGTTTTTGACAAAATTTTAGATTAAAATATGCCTTTTGAGTCTTACGGGGAGATTCACAAAGATTTTTTTTTTTTTTTTTTTTTTTTTTTTTTTTTTTTTTGACGTTGAGCAAAGTATTTTGTGTTGACAAGTGCTCCCCCTCAACAAGTGATTAGGTCTTATTGAGGTGAAATACTTGTCCTTTTGAGCAGAATTATGAAAAATCATAAATGTTTGTTTAATTCTACTCAAAAGTAAGAAGCCTTCGCTCCTTATGTTTAGGATTGAGGCACTGAATCGTACCTCAGGGTCCTTTAATTACAAGCACGGGTTGTACACTGTTATGTGTGCACAAACCATAATGGAAAAAATGATTCAATCAATGAAACAATTGATATTGAAAAAATATGACCAAATGTACCAAGTTATTCTTCGTCTGGAAGTGGAGCATTGAAGTTAGTGAACTGAGGTTCTGGTCTTTCGAAGTTTCTGACAAGAAACGATGGTCTGGCACCGATGTAGCTTTCCAGTCGTCTGATCTGTTCCCGTCGAAATAACCGTTCTTCAATCTTTAAGACAAAGTTACGAACTTGTCTTCTGGAGCTGGATTTCCATCTAGGTTGTTCCCCCTTAGCTATCTTACGTCGATCATCATTCAACCTTTTGACAAGCCCATCACGAACAAACTTGAGTGTAACATCACAGAATTTATGTACCTCATCGAACCTCATGAAGCTTTGTAGCTTTTTGCTGTTGATGTAGGTGAAGCCAAATGGTTCTTGGATGAGAGTAAACTGTGGTGTGTCATAGAGACCATCAAAGTAGAACTGTGGCTTTGTCAAATTGATCTTTTGTTGGTAACTCTCCACTCCAAGCTGAAGATCTTCCACTCTTTCTTGAACAATCAGTCGTCGGATGTAAAGAAGTAGCGATGCCATGAAGTTGTACTGAACGTCTCTATCGAATCCGCGCATTCTACTCTGAACCTTTTCAAGATACATATCTTCTATGTCATTGAGATAAAGGTTGGGAAAGTCTGCTTCGGAGAACTTGTACTTCTTTTCATCTTGTCGTTTAACAACAATTTCACGCATGAATAAGTAGTTAAACCGTTTCGACTGCTGAATCTCCAAGATAGCGATGATCTTTGATTTCTGCTTCACATTTTCCAATGATGTCTCTCCTAATCTGCTTGTATAACCGAGACGACGACGATCAGGCCAATGTTGAATTCCGTGTAGAGCATCTCTGTCGTAAGCAACGATGGAGTTGCTGAAAATACGGGTGGTTTCTTCAATGGCTGGAATTTCGTATCTAGCGGCTGGTACTGAGATTGTGAGTGAGGAAGCATATTTCTTCTTGGATATCTCTTGAGTGAGCTGGATGTTACGAAGATCTTTGTTGAAGAAGAAGCTGTAAGGTATCTTCGGTTTGTCAAGAAATCCTTTCAACGGTAATGGTTTGGTCCAGTCGGTGAAGTAAGGTTTTTCATGATTCTTGGAACTTAGATCGATATTCACTTCAGGATTTAACCAGTCAAAGTCGGCAGACATTGCACTAGCTATATTCTGCATGTGATATTCGTATTCGACTTTGTTTCCAGATCTTTTCTTGAGGAATTCTTGTGCATCCCTATTGATTCTCCTAAGCTCCGCCTTTGTGAGTTTGTTGATGTGAAGATCCTTCATAATGGCCTGGGTAAACTGAAGAGTGTTACCAGGAAGAGGTTCTTCTTCTTCCAGAGGAGGTTGAGCTTGGACCATTTCTGTCAGCCAATCATTCTGAGGATTGTCATCATTGTCGAGCCATGAATGACGTGTTTTCTTCTTGGATTTCTTAGACTTGGATGTAGCATCTTTGTCTTTGGCTTTGGACGGTGATGATGGACCAGCATGAGAATCATGAGTAGGTGGAGCACGGTAATCGGTGTCAAGTTGATCTTGGAAGTCATCAGTTTGTTCCATGAACATTTCTTCATCTTCGGTTTGACCTTCACCAGTAGCAGAGGGTTGTTGTTGAGTTCCAGGAGGAGTGGAGTCCTTCTGTGGTTGTAGAGAGGATGAGGGACCTGTTCCAGACTTAGGTTTCTTGCCTTTGGAGTTTGGGTCAGGATCGTCATCTTTTCTTGTCCTCTTTCGGGATCCAGCAGCATCTTTGCATGACTCTTTTGACATATAAGCTACCATAGCATCATACAGGCCTTTTTCTTCAGCTGTCTGTGTGGTTTTGGTGGCAAGGTTGTCGAAGATTTTGACAAGCATGTCATTGAGGGACAATTCTTGGACGGTTGGAGCCACATTAGAAGATTTTGCGGTGTGAAGCGTGAAGGGTGTAGTAGACAACATTTTCTTCGTAACACTTCTAATTCTATGATCCAAGTTGTCATTGATTGGTTTGAGAAGGTTTGCAACTTCAGGAGTGATCATCTCGACCAGATTATCAGTGAGAAAATCATGTGTTGCAGTTCTGATAAAACCTTCGTAATCAGATTTCAAGAACTTGTCAATCAGCTGCGTAGAATCCTGGAATTCCTCAACTTGTTTAGTAAGTTTGGTAACCATGTCGGTGAGTTTGTTCACTTGCTCCTGAAGATCAACTTGTTGTTTTGGTTCATTGATCGAATGCTGTTTAGATGCGGTTTCAGATGGTGTGGGTGATGAGTGCTCTGGTGATGATTCGGACGAAGACTCGTTGTGAGAGTCTGAAGAAGAAGCAGGAGGAGTTGGATCCTTTGGCGGAGAGTCTTGAGGAGGTGGAGGTTGTGCTGAGGAGGTCTGCTGAGAAGATGACTTAAGAAACATGTTGGTGTCGAACGCGTTCTTCTCTTCGTTTTCCTTTCGACGACGTTCCTCTGCTTCCTCTGCTTCTCGTGCAAGAAACTCTGGAGTAATAAGATATTCATGTTCCTGATCCGTAGCTAAGTTCTCTTGACCGCCAACATTCTCCTCTAAAGTAGCAGTCTCAGTCATGTGGACATCTTCAGTCTTGTCTGTATCCTTAACGTTGTCATCAGGTTGAGGAGCTGATTCTGACGTTGTTGGAGGAACCATACTGCTTGTAGCCCCTACATGTTCTGACTGATCGATAGGTGGTGGTGTTGGAGGATGTGATAGAAGTCGGCTTTCAAGACTTGCTTTCCTCTGTTCTTTCCTAAGCTGCTTTTCTTCAGCTCTAGTGTCGACAACTATGCTCTTCAGTTTGCGTTTATCGACTAATGGTTCAACGATTGGTTCGTCTTTATCATCATTCGGCTCATTGATAGTGACTCCTTTTCTTCTCCTTGTCTCTTTTTCATAAGTTTCCAGACTTTGTTGTACTGCAATCTCTGTTGCAGGAAATCCTTCATCAGGTGCTCTGTATCTCAGTTCATAGTCTGGTTCTTCTTCATCAGATTCAGTATCGAACTCAGACTCGGTGTCAGAAGGTGGAGGAGTAGGTTCATCCCGAATAAAGTACTCAGGAGTTGCCTTCTTCTTTGGTTTGGTAGCAGGTTTAGGTTTGGATGTAGGTTTAGGTGTGGTAGTAGTCTTGGGTTTTGCCTTTGTAGCATACTTAGATCTTGTATGAGGTGATCCAGTGGTGCTCGTGGTACTCCCAGACTTTACACTTCCTTTGCTACGAGTCTTTATTGTTGCTTCTTCCAGTTCCCCTTTGTAAGCCAGATCATACAACTTGAAGTTCGCCCTTTTCTTAATGTTGTCATTCAGAAGGTATTCGGGAATCCTCATTCCTTTGATCTTGGTAGCGGAAGTGGTTGATTTGATGAATAAGGTGGTGAAGTCGTCCTCGAAGAGGTGCTTCGGCTCATTAGGATCAGCCATCCTCTTGATGAATTCTGGAGAACTTTTGCAGAGATGTTCAACGATAAGCTTGGTGAATCTTGTGAATGGTATCATAGTCTTCACACGGTCGGTCTGAATACTGTAGATGATATCATTCATGATAGGAACTGCAAAGTCAATTGGTGTCAAAGTCACCATTCCCCAGAATGTTTGCAGGTGTTCGAGCCTTGGATGTTCATGACCACTTTTCCTTCCAGATATAGATCTAACAACCAACAAACAGAATGTTCTCCAAGGCTGAGGTATATACTTGACATTGAATTTGGAAAGCTTGATTAGAGGTTCATCATCATCAACCTCATATCCTAATTCAATGAAGAAGTCAAGAAGTTCCAGGTCAGGTAGTATCGGAGCAAATTCGTAGTCAGTTTGTGGCATGAGAAGAGCTGTTCGAAGAACGTCATGATCTACAGAGTAATCTTGGCTATCTAAGGTAACAGTGAAAGACTCATTATCCAAGTTGGTCTGAGCAGTAAGCCAGAACTGATGAAGATAGAACAGTGGAACTGAAGTAGAGCAGGTGAGAAGTGGTTTGCATGGATGTGCCAGTAGGATATCTTTCACAATCTTGCATGATTTCTCTGTGATATTCAACTTGTTGAAATCGACTCTGGGATTGTTGTTGCCAATTGTGACATTGTAGTTCTCGGGAGTGATGTCATCCAAGGTGAGTAATGGAAGAGGTTGTTCTGCGACGTTCTCAGTGTGTTCAGCCATGTTTTTCTGAAAAATATCACCATAAACCAAACATCCAAATGTGTTATGAGTTAGCACAGTTTAGATATTGGATACAGATATCTACTAGAAACGATTAAGCACAAATGCGTCATATAAGAATGAGTCAAATAATGCAAATGGCAAATAAGTACAACATGACAAGCACAATTCACATTACATCACATTACACAACACTTAATGAATCACACCAAGGTAACATTGATATAATACCAAACAATATTTCGAAAAAAAATGCATCATGGACCTTTTATCGAGATTTCTTATTTTTCGAAAAACTTGATATTATCGGAAAAAAAATTCTATTATCAATCTTATCGAGAACCTGGTGTTATCGAGAAAGTTTAATAAATTGAATGATTTCAATAAATGAAACATTATCGAGAAAGTGTCATATCGAGAAACATTGATATTTATCGAGAAACTTTATCGAGATCTTTCCTATATCAATATTTCGAGAAACTGAAGATTTCGAAAAAATGGAGTTCCCAGAAAGATTTCGATTAAATGAAAAAATTTATCGAGAAAATGATTTCTCGAAAATTTCCTCAGAATATCGAGAAACTTTATTATATCGAGAAACCATTTTTATCGAGAACTTGAGTTTCTCGATAATTTTAGAAAGATTTCGATATTACACAGATTTCTCGAAAACATTCTTATACAAGAATATAATCGAATTATCATGAAATTACATGTTCATATCCATCACAAATAACGTTTCCACAGATATTGGTCTGTCACAGATATACAAATACACGAGACACGTTTAACATGATGTTTTTTCACGAACAAGGCAAACAAGTTTTATCGAGAATCATGAACAATGGTGAGAAACATCTTAGCAAGATTAGGTATGCACATATGAGACCTTTGAAGCAAATCCCACCACAAAAAATAACCTATTAATCACAGAAGCTTAAAATACCCACTTCGACCTATTCTTTTGAAATCGAGAACCAAGCAAACATGATGGAATGAGATAATAACTGATGAGAAAGTATTAGAAACAAGTAAAGTGACTAAACCCCATCAAGAATTAACCCTTACAACAGGTTACTCACGTTATCGAAATCCTAACCCTAGTTCTCGACATCACGAATACAAGAGATCTAACCATTGAAAAACCAATTAATCAAGAACCTATGTTTGTAATATCCTAGAGATAACATATGAACTTACAATTTAAAGATCAAGATTGTGGTTAGCAAGAATGATTGAGAGCCGTTGGTTTTGTAAGAAGGGTTTAAGAGGTTTTAAAACTTTTATGAAACAGTGGATTTTTTGGGTGGAACGGTTTGTTTGTTTTGTAAATATTGAAAAGTTTGATTTTAGTCACCTTTAGTCCTTGGACTTTATAAGAAACAAACAAGTGTACTAAAGTATTAATTGACACTTTAAGAATTGACTACATTGGTCCCTTAACTATGAAGTTAACTTATGAAGACTTAAGCCAAATGAGACAGAGTGTAGTGAAATAAACCACCCGCACATTCTCCGAACCGTAACACACGAGAAATATGCAAGTATACCAATTGATTGGTAAAAGATTTAAGCGTGACTCCCCCTCAACACTTGTAAAGTTAGAACAAGGTGTTGAATGGAAGCGATATACTTGCATTTTTTTTTTTTTTTCTTTTTTTTTTTTTTTTTTTTTTTTTTTTTTTTTTTTTTGAGAAATAATTTGTAGTAAAGAAAGAAAAAACAAAATATTATACAAAGATAGTTGTCATGTTTGACGATCAGTGGTATTTTAAAAACTTTTCCAGATCCTCTGGTGTCAAACATCTCATACCGATTTGGTGGACTAGACTAGCAAACCTGGATGGTGCCAGAGATTTGGTAAGTAAGTCTGCCAATTGGTACTCAGTTCCAACAAAATAAAGTTCAACTGTACCCCTTTCCACATGCTCTTTGATGAAATGATAACGGAGATCGATGTGTTTGGATTTGCAATGATGCACAGTGTTGCAGGAGATAGCAATCGCACTCTTAGAATCACAGTAGATAGGAATCTTGTTGAATAGGTAGCCATAATCTTTAAGTTGTGATCTCATCCAAATGACTTGAGCGCAACAAGCAGACATGGCTACGTATTCAGATTCTGTAGACGACAGTGAAGTGCAGTCCTGCTTCTTAGATTGCCATGACACAAGTTTGTCTCCGAGAAACTGTAAGCCACCAGATGTACTTTTGCGTGTGTCTAAACATCCTGCATGATCAGCATCTGAAAAAGCAATTAGTTCAAAGCCAGAATCCTTCGGATACCAGATCCCCAAGTTAATGGTTCCCTTTATGTATCGAAGGATTCTCTTGACCTCACTGAGGTGTTTTTCAGTTGGTCTGGACTGATAGCGAGAGCACATGTAGACAGCAAAAACTATATCAGGTCTACTAGCTGTGAGATACATGAGGGACCCAATCATACTTCGGTATTTGGTAGGGTCAACGGGAGTCCCATGTAAATCAGCATCTAGTTTTGTGGTATAGCCCATTGGCGTATTATAAGTATCACAAGTTATCATTCCATGTTTCTTTAATATTTCAAGAGCATATTTGGACTGATTTATAAAAATTCCACGGGGTGATTGATGAACTTGTAGTCCTAAAAAGAACGAAAGTTCACCCATCATGGACATTTCAAAATTATCTTTCATTAATTTTGCAAAATCATTAGAATAACTTCTTTTTGTTGAGGCAAAAATGATGTCGTCGACATATATTTGAACAACAAGTAAGTCCTCCCCGTAGGTTTTTGTAAATAGTGTGGGATCCACCGATCCTTTAAAAAATTTATTGGCCAGTAAGAAAGTGGATAGTTTGTCATACCACGCCCGTGGGGCTTGCTTGAGTCCGTAGAGAGCCTTTTTGAGTCGGTAGACGTGAGTAGGACGCTCAGGATCAACGAAGCCTTCAGGTTGACTGACATAAACTTCTTCACGGAGTTCTCCATTCAGAAATGCTGTTTTCACATCCATCTGGTAAACCACCATATTCCTATGAGCAGCATAAGCCAGAAAGATCCGAACAGCTTCATGTCGTGCCACTGGAGCAAAGGATTCAGCAAAGTCTAGACCTTCAAGTTGAGAGTATCCTTTCGCTACCAGACGTGATTTGTTGCGGATGACTGTTCCTTCTGCATCAAGTTTATTCTTCCAGATCCATTTTAACCCGATGACAAAGACTCCGTCAGGTCGTTCAACTAATTCCCAGACTTCTAATCTTATGAATTGCTGAAATTCCTCTTGCATAGATTCAATCCAGTTGTCATAAGTCATTGCATCTTTAATGTTCTTGGGTTCTTCATGACAAACTGTGAGTGCGTAGATGCAAGTTTCACCATCGGTGTGAAGTCGTTGTCTTGTCATAACAGGTGCATCTGGATGGCCAATAATATGGACTAGTGGATGGTCACGAGTCCATTTGTGTGTTGACGGGTGTAGTTGATACGTATCTCGCATGTTGGCAGGATCCAAGTTGCGTGTTGATGACTCAGCTATATCAGGAACTGTAGTAGCTGGTGCAAACGGATTAATGAACGCATCAGGATCATGCTCTGCGGGTTGTGGAACTGATTGTGGTGTTGGATCTTCAGCTGGATGGCAGGGAGTAGAACCAGTTTGTTCTGCTGTAGATGATGATACAATTGAAGGACCGTCTCTCTCAACACTTGTTGAAGTTTGTTGAGGTGAGTCTGGTACTGGAATGTGATCAGGTTGAGCAGCGGAATTTGGTGAGACCTCAGTAGGACGATATTCAATCGTGTCATCAAATAGTGGAGCAAACAAGGTTTCTAATTCTTTGCGGTTAAGTGGTAAAGGTTCAGCTAAAGATGCCGGAGAGTTGAGACGGTTGAATTCGGGTCCTAAGCTGTGTTGCTCAGAAGCCATTTGGGTGAGTTCATCGAAATTAGCGTGAATGGTTTCTTGAATTTCTCTTGTACGACGATTCCATATCCGAAAACCTTTGGAATTTTCACAATATCCAACGAACACTCCGATGTCAGCCTTAGCTTTGAGTTTACCTAAATCCTCACGATCATTTTTCGGATAGCAAAGTGCTCCAAATACATGAAAGTAATCGATGTTCGGTTTCCTTTTGTGAACAATTTGATATGGTGTTTTGCGATGGCGTTTTGTGATCATGCAACGGTTTTGAGTATAACATGCGGTTGAAACAGCTTCTGCCCATAAGTAATCTGGTAATTGAGCATTAATCAACATAGTTCTAGCAGCTTCCACTAACGTCCTGTTGCGTCTTTCAACCACACCATTCTGTTCTGGGCTTCTAGGTATAGACGTTTGATGTTCAATTCCCACTTTCTCATAGTAAGACCGAAGTGTCTGATTCTTGAATTCAGTTCCATTGTCAGTTCTGACGATTCATACTGTGTTTCGAAGCTGAACTTGAATTTTGGTGAGAAAGGTGATGATCATCGAAGGAGCTTGATCTTTACTTCGTAGAAAATAAACCCAAGTCCATCTGGAGAAGTCATCCACAATTACGAGTATGTACCGTTTACCGTTGATACTTTGAACACGCATTGGTCCACACAAATCCATATGAAGCAGTTGTAAAACATGATTCGTACTTTGCTCAGGTTTAGACGGAAAATGAGCACGAGTACTTTTTCCTTGTTCACAGGCTGGACATAAGTGATCTTTGGTGAAACGGAATCTTGGAAATCCATCGACAAGTTTATAACGAGCAAGGTCAGTCATGGTTCTGAAATTCAAGTGCGAAAGACGTTTGTGCCATAACCAAGATTTAGTTGACTCTGCTTTGGAGAGAAGACATATCGGAGATGTTGCAATCATATCTGACATTGATATTGTATAAAGATTGGAGCCGCGTGAGCCAGACATTAGATCGTTTCCTTGTAAGTCACGAACAAAGCAAGTTTTCTCACGAAATGCAACTTCTAGATCCCCATCACAGAATTGACCAACAGAGAAAAGGTTGTGTCCAAGGCCTTCCACATAGTAAACACGACTAATTTCAATGTTACCGCTGATGTAGTCACCATATCCCATTATAAGAGCGTAATGATCGTTCCCGAATATGACAGTTCCTAATAACTTTGAGACAAAGTTGTGTAGCAGTTTGAGATTGCCTGTCATATGTCGGGTGCATCCGCTATCAACAATCCAGAGAACAATCTGTACCACCTGCATCACCAGAAGAAGACACGGGTGGAACAGAAGTAAGGGTGGAACCCAAAGACAATGCGGGTTCCTGTTGGTTAGTAACACATGTAATTAACAATTTAGGAATCCATTTAAAATCTGGTTTGTATTGTAACCAACGTTGCCAGTTCCAACTAGTTTTTGCTTTCATAATGTTAAATGCACTAGTAGTTGGCTCAGTCCTAGATTTGTTCTCGGCACCTATGGGGGTAACTGGGACATCATTAGAAACCGTAGAAGACGGCTTTCCTAAGTTAGACTTAGAGGCATTAGTGGGCCTAAAAGGAATGCGTGTCCTACGTTTCTTATGACGATTGAGAAGAGAATTAGCTAAACATTTTGTATGATCACCAGATGATACGCTTTTACGACAAAATACACAAGATGCATTAATATTCAAAACATTCAAAGGTTCATCATTCGTTACATTTAGATTTTGATTACAATTTGCCAGATTAGAATCTAAATCGGATGCAACATGAGTTTTATTCAAAGTCCTAAGTTGGTCTTCTACTTCCTGAGCTTCTAGGTGTCCTCTCTTACGTTGCAAGATCCTATTCTTCTTTTTACTTTTTCGCTTAGGTCTGCTAACGCTAGAAGTGGAGACTAGTCCTGTAGAAGTGGAGTTATCAACATTAGTGTTTTGAACAACCTTTCCTTTATCAGTTTTGTTTATTTGATACATTCCTGGTGCTATCACCGTGGTGTCAACCATTTTCCCTTTTTGAAGTAGTTTAAGTTTCTCTTTCAAATCAATGATGATGTGATTTTTGTCCTGAATTTCAGACTCAAGTAAACCATTGCAATATTTTATGTCGTCGCGGTTTTGTTGCCATTCGGCGTTTTCAATTTTTAAATCCGCAATTTCTTTTTCGTATTTGAAACATCGACCTTTTAAAGACTCGTTGTTTTTGCAAATCTGACAAGAGTTTGAAACATTTTGATTTTGAAACTTCAATTCCCTTTCAAGACTTTTAGCTTGACACCATTCAAGCCTTTGATTGAGTTGACAAATTTCTTTTGAAAATTGTTTTGTCACATCATCATTTTTAATTCTCAACTTTTCATTTTCCAGTTTAAGTGTCTCAATTTCCTCATTCAACAAGATATTATCAACACAATGATCATGCTTAAGCATAGAAGTACCAGAATTATAAAGATCATTCATGATAACAGACAAAATATCAGCACAGAGAACTTGTTCCAAGAGTCGATCAGCATCATTTTTGAAAACTTTAGTTTGTAGCTTTTGGACCAAAATCTCATTTTCAGCAGTATCAAAAACGTTTATCATATTTTTGACCTCCTTTTGAAGTTCCTGATCCCAACGTGTAGCACATAGACGAAGGTGTTGAACAATTGGTTTCATTTGTTTTTGAAAAATATCTCTCTTTTCTCGCTCGTAAGCGGATTGAAAAGTTTCAATTTTTATTTCTGAATTGCGTTCAATTGTTTCCTCCAAAATATCGATGTCTTCCATAAAGGTTTTGAAATAATTTAAGACACGACATTTTGGTAAACGTGTAAGTTCACCGGATGATGGTAAAGGACCATTTATTTGTGCTACAGGTGGGACAGGAGCCGCATTGTGAGATGAAACATATGACTCTTCGATAAACCATGATTTCTCAGGTAATTCCTTTTGAGTGACAAAAGATTTTGAAAGTGGAGGAGCTTTTGAATAGTCATATGGTGTCCAATATTGAACTTGACTCATTTTATATCGACTCTCGTCTTCAAGTTCTTCTTCCTCCTCAGTATCAAAAACAACAGCACGCACAACCGTATTATCAAGAAAATAATCCATACTGTAAATTTTTGGAATTTCTTTGAATGCCGTGTGTAGAAACATTGAATTGTAATCACCAAGTGCATAACCGCAATTGGGTTTCGGTTTTAAAGTAAATTTCTGAATTGTTGTGACAGAGTTCCCGTGTTTGTAAACAATGTGACGAAATTCTTTGAGTTGTTTTTCAAGATCAACAATATCACCGAGTAAGTTGTCTATGTACTTCCTTTTCCGTATTTTATGTTCATGAAAATCTTTTTGACAACTTGACAATTTTGTTTCTATTTTTGAAAGTTCAGTTTGAAGACATTCAACTTGTTTTTGCAATTCACCCTTCTCACTTTCAAGTTTCGAAATCAACTTTCCATGTGACTCAATTAAATCTTGTACTTTGCGTTGAAGATCTTGTTCTTTGTTGTAAGAATCTTGAAAAGCTTTTTCAAAACTTTTAGTGTGTTTAATCTTTTGTTCTTGATTAGAAAGCTGAATTTTATAACACTCAATGTCTCTTGCAAGTGTTGCATTAGTTTCTTTTAAAACTTTGTTTTTCTCGTTGCATTTGAGTATTTGCAATTGTTGAGCATCCAGTTGTTTAGATAACAATATGAGGTCAGGGTCTGGATCAAATGATGGTTCATGTTGTTCTAAATTATCATGTTTATCATTCTCAATTGGATCATCAAATGAAACAACTGTGTCATCATCAAATATGATAACTGTGCTTATTTGTTCATCTTTTTGAGAGGATGAAGATGATGTAGATGGAACAACTTGCGCCATATCTGATTCATAGGCAGAAGGTGAGACTATTTCATTAATAAAGCATGCATTGAGGTCATGTACCTGGGACAAGCCGTCAGTGTCATACACTGGACCTGAATCATTGAGCTTAAGTTCCTGCATGTTGGTCATAAGCATCACAGCTGCATTAGCTTCCAGATCTTCCATGTCATCATCATTGTGTACATTTGCCATGAAGTTGTTGTCTTGTTCAGGGAAATGTCCATCCTTTTCATCTTGAAGAGCCATGAGTAATGCCTGCTTGTGAAACTTACTACCCCGAGTTCTCGGTTTGGGACATGCTGTAGCTATATGACCTTGTTCATTGCAATTGTAGCACCAAACTGCATTCCCTGAGCTGGAGTTCCTTGTAGCAACTGAGTCAGACCTTTGTTGAGGAGATGCTGAGTTGTTTCTGAACCCTGTATTGTTACTAAACCTCTGACCATTCCCATAGTTTCCTGAAGAGCTTCCTGAACCAGATCGACCATAGCTACGATTCTGAATTTCCACTCTTCCATCATTAACAACAGCTTGATTTCTTGTGTTTGAAGATGAACGTTGACGGTTGTTAGTTTTGTTGGAGAATTTGCTGAATGCACGAGCAATAAGAGCAAGTCCCTGATTCAACGTATTAAAGTCATCATCGTCATCATCATAGGAGTTGGAGTAGTACACAGCATCATTGTTGTTTGATGAAACAAGTAGAGTAGAAGAATCTTGTGGAGATGAATCATAAGGGACCATTTGGTTCGAGGTGGAAGATTGTGGATAACTGAAGTAGTTCTGCTCTTGAACATATGCATGATTAGACATTGGTGGTGGAGCATAGGGAGATTGAGCTACGAGAGCCAAGGAATTTGGTGTTGATGATGGTGTGTATCCTCCTCGTAAAGCTCTATCTTTTTCCACTTCAGGTTCATGGTGTTTCAGAAAATCATACAACAACCCATATGGAGCATCATGAAGATTCTTCGTTTGACGAACAAATGTCACATATTTATGCCAATCAGGGCCAAGACTACCCACAAATTTGGAGTTCACAGCGATCCTTGGTACAGTGATTTTGTGACGTTCCAGATCATTAACCACATTTGTGAAACGATGATAGTAGGATTCAAGTGACTCTCCAGGTTCAATTGTGATGTCAGTGTATTCCATGTAAAGCTTGGATTCCATGTCATCTTTGTTCAATTGAGTGCCTTCCATGAGGAGATGAACGTGTTCCCACATAGCTTTGGCCGTTTTCTGAGCATCGACACTGCGATAGATCGGATTGGGTATACCTTGAAGTATATAAGCCATTGCATACTGATCAGCTTCATGATGTAGTTTATGTTCTTCAGTGAGTGCAGTTTCTGGAAGGGGTCTATCACCAGGAGGACGTGGAGGATCTGCATTTGGATCACCAGCTTCAAATCGTGTTGGCCACTCAAATGGTCCTTCAAGTATCACTTGCTTCAAGAATGGCCCATGAGGTTTCTTGAGTTCAAGAAATCGTAGGAATCGACTTGACCATTGCACATAATTACCAGGTGTAAGCATTGGAGGTGTTTCAAGTGATCCTGCCTCATGTCGGGATTGTTGAGTTGTAATAACTTCACACATTCTGTCAAACCAGTGAGGTTGTTTGGAGGAAAACTGAGTGGTTTGTTGTGGCACTTGATATGGTAGTTGTTGAGGAATGAGCTGTTGTTGCATCATTAGGTAATGTTGTTGTGGATTGTATTTAGGAGGTTGTTGATTCATCTGGTGCGGAAGGTAATGTTGTTGCTGATACTGCTGAGGTTGTTGTTGCTGAGGTGTTTGTTGTTGAACATGAGGAAAGTAGTGATTCGGTGGCTGAGACATCTTAGAACACTTGTGTAGAAATGGATCTTGTAGAAAGTGTAGATTTAACCAATTATCGAGAAACTTAGCCAAACTTCAAATGAGATTTCGAAAATAAGTTTTCGAAAATTCGGCAGATTATCGAGAACCTTGGCAGCTTATCTAGAAACTTGGGAGATTATCGAGAACCTTGGCAGCTTATCGAGAAACTTGGAAGATTTTCGAGAAACTTGGCAGATTATCGAGAAAAATAAGATTGCGATACTGAAGCAGATATATCGAAAAATTAGATTTCGAAACTTAATCAGGTTTATCGAAAAATAAGATTTCGATAACCAAAAATTTTCTCGATAATTATCGAAAAATTTCGAAACTTAGTTTTCGAAATTATACAATTTCGAAAACTTTCCCAAAAGTCGAAGTACTTAACTTTCTTATACAAGAAAGAAAATACCGAGTCCACACAAACGAAGACGAGGTAGTGCACTTTGAGAAGATCTCGAAATAAGCAAGTAGGAAGATCTCGATAACTTGTAGGTTTTGTTTTTCAAAGAAAGCAATCCTTAAATTCGTTTTTCATTCAAGATACTTGTACTTTTGTGTATAAAATGTGTAAATCTTAAGGAAAGTAGAAAACTTTATGAAAAATTTCACACTTGTAAAGATCTCGAAAAAAAGTACAAATATCTAAAAAATCGAATATTTAGTAAAAGTTTGGAACTTTTTGGTTTGTTTTGATTTTAAACACAAGTTTGTAAGCAAAGATGTGAGAAAAACCAAGAAACTAACAAAAAAAATAAACTTTTACAAACAATTCGATAATAAAAACGATTTTAAAAGAAAGAAATCAATGAAAAAACAATAACTACACCTTCCTCTAGCGAATGATACCACTTGTTAGGTCACCATTTTGTAAACACAAGTATGATTGATAAAGAAATGAGATGAGAATGAGAGTGGGATGATTATGAGAAATTTGAGAAAATGAAATGCAAGAGTTTCCTTAATGTTTTCAAATAACCAACCAAGTTTACAAGAGGCCTAAGACTAGTATTTATAGGAAAGAAGCTAGGGCAACATCCTACTCCTTCCCTCCTTACAAATCGTATGGGCTTTGAGGCCCATGGACTACATACTTAAGCCTAGTAAACTTAATACAAAATGTAAATGAAAGTAAATAATAACTAAGCAACCTAGCATTATTACAAATGACCGAGACTTGATAAAATAGTAAAACTATGGTTCCAACAAAAACCCTTGAAAATACTGATAAACTCGTGCTAGGGTTTCTCCAAGTTATCCCTAAAATTGTCCTCTTTTTAATGAATGAAAATTACAAAACTATATATAGATTTTCCAACGTGACGGCGTCAAGAAGAGAAATCCGACGTCGTCAACTCGCCGCCCATAATAATATCGGATTTCCTAGATCCAGATCTGACGCCGTCAAGAGCAATTTTCCTCTGGGCCGTCACATGTAAAGGGACCATGACGGCCTATGGTGACGCCGTCATGCCCTAGTGTAAAAACTCTCTGGATCGTCACGGACTCTATCCACTTCACCTCTTGTTTTAATCTTGACGTCGTCATGTAGAACTTGGTGACACCGTCAGGCACTGTTCCGAGCAAGGAAAATTAAGACTTTGTCGTTTTCTTCACTTTTATGCTCAAAAAACGTCCAAAATGCTTCCTTTTCCAGAATTCACTCCAAAAGTACCTAAAATCACAAAAAGAACGATTTAGGGCAATATTTGATCAAATAAATTCAATTCCAGGCTTAAATGACCCCCTAAAAATGGATCATTTTTTGCCTCATCAACAAGCACTACACAACTTTACAATTAATTTACACAAGCTATACAACTAATCTTCAATACTTCTTGATTTGAAATTAAAGGAGTATTCTTCTCTTGCGCTTTGAATGATGAGGGATTGGATCACTTGAAATAAGAACTAATAAACTTATGATCAAAGGTTTTAGGAAGATGATTTAAAAGAATTTGGACAGAAAGTTTTAGTGCAAAAGGTGAGGAAAACTTGCAGGATTGAACCAGTATTTATAGGCAAAAGATTCTGGTCACAGGAGCATTCCGGCCCCCTTAAAATTAAGGGGACCGCCCCTTATAATTAAGGAGGTCGCCCTCCTATAACGGCTAGATCTTTTTTCTTTTTCTGGGGAAAGTTTATTTGGTGAAAATTTAACTAATTTTGGGTAAAAATTTGAATTCATATATTTATTATGAATTAAACATTTTTCTTTAATTACCAAAAGTATTTTTCCAAATATATAAAATGTTTATACCATTTTATATAATTTGTAATGATTAAATAAACCTTCCTTTGATCATAAAATGTATAGGCAATTGTTTATTCATAACTTAAGTGATTAAGTTGGATATAATGATATTTTGTAACAAAATACTTGTTTACGTAATAATTTTACGTTTAATGATTTAACATTTTGTGATCGTCAAAACATAGGGATATCGAGAAATATTAATAACGTTTTTACGCATTATTTATATCAACAATCTCCCCCTTTTTGATTATTACAAAATCTAAACTCATTAAATCAAAAATTATTATGCATAAAAGTATTTAGTGAGTTTATATCATTTCTCCCCGTTTTTGTTAGCATCAAAAATGTTATCCCTATGATATTAGAGCTCCCCTTCGACATGTACTCCCCCTCATTTTATAAGACAATTCGAGATACGGAATGTTTGCAAAAAAATATTTAGAATACACAATATATATGATGCATGCAACAAATATATATATATATATATATATATATATATATATATATATATATATATATATATATATATATATATATATATATATAAGTAAAACAAGCAATTAGAGCATGAAAAGATCATTTCTACGAAATGATAATATGCTTACAAGCAAAATGCATCCAAGACGCATAAACAAGTTATCCAATAAACTAATACCCTAAGGGCTTACAAGCATACATAATAACATAAATAAGTAACCAAAGCTCCAATAGAAATGTTTTTCCTAGAGCTTGCCATCACAAAGGTTGAAACAATTTTATTTTCCAAACATGAAACATGCTTAGTTTGGGGGAAGCAATGTTGTAGGTGGAGATGATGGTGTTGATGGAGGTGTATTTGATGTTGGTGGAGGTGGAGGTGTGGTTGATGTTGGTGGTGGGGTGTGGATGTTGCTGGTGGAGGTTGAGGAAATAAGCTTTCAATGTATGAAAACATATAGTGGATTTCATTTCTTAGCCCAAAGATGATTGTGCGGTTATGAATGCAACAAAGGCAAGTATCCCCATGAGCTTCAAGTAAGCTCCATGGGATGGGATTGAAGTTTCGTGGGTTGATTGGAGATGGTGAAAATTGTGCATCAAGAGGTGTGATGGGTGACAATGAAAGGGTGATGTCTAAAGATGCATTTTGAATAGGTGTTAGAGGTGGAACTCTTGGTGGAGGTGACAAGTGGGTGTTGATATAGTCATTGATTGATGATGATGATGATGATGGTATGGAGGATGTAGAGGTTCCATGAGTTGATGGTGTTTTTGAGGGTGCATTTGGAGCACTAGGAAATGAACATTAAGGTGGTGGTGATGGAGTTTTGTTATCTTCATTAGTAAGGTCAATGAAGAGTTGTTTTGGTGGTATGATGACAAGTTTTTGTTTCTTGGCTTTGTTGGAGATGGTGGTTTTTGGTGATGACATGGTGATTTGGCAAAGTTTATTGAATGTGATGATGATTGATTGTGGATGAAAGGTGTATGGGGGTTATATAGCATGAAAATGATACGTGGGATTGCACCCTCGCAACAGGTTTTACCTCTCAATGGATCTTGAGAAGCTTGCAATCCCCGCCAGGCAGTGTACCTGATCGTTGTAGTATAGTATAGTGACAAGTACCGGGGGATTGATCGTTCAACTCAGGAATAGTGTCGCTAGGATTAGAAAGCCTACTAATTAAACTAGGTCTAGAGGTGAGGGATGATTCTATTTGTATTTTTTTTTATGAAAGCAAGTAAAATCTCGGGTTTTGAAGGAGTGGGCGGAATTAGTTGCTAGCCAACTAACCCAATTAA
Organism: Artemisia argyi; assembly: GCA_030686995.1. Classification (NCBI taxonomy): domain Eukaryota; kingdom Viridiplantae; phylum Streptophyta; class Magnoliopsida; order Asterales; family Asteraceae; genus Artemisia; species Artemisia argyi. Next base: position 134,340,886 of record CM060684.1, on the reverse strand, counting down.
CTACAAATGCAATCAAAATAAAATAAAAGAAATGAAATTAAACTAATATACTAATGTGGTGGAAACAATAATGAGAAAAGTTGTGTTTACTTAGATTTCATTACTCCCTAGATATCTTTTACCGGTTGATTAGCTTGCTACAATTGCACGGATGACGGGTTATATTCCTTAATACTAGTCGTAGGGCCGTGTACAATATTCCCTAACTCTATAAGATCCTACTTCACTCCTATGTCAAGCCGACAAAAAGCTCCTAACATGGGATCATTAGAATTCACTTATGCATTAAATACAACCAAAAATCGTAGTACACCTCAGATCATGTTTCTTAAGACGTTCAAGCAAGTTACCAATGGAAGTCTGCTAGTTTCTTAAGCCTAACATCAAATACAATCATCCGTAACAATTATAAACAAACAATCAACCAATAATCAACATCTTGGTTTCACTACATCTAATCAAACACAATAAAAACCTAGCCTAACATGTTAAAAGAAAGACAAGCATAAGATAGAATCAAACAATACACAGACATATTGAATGATTATTGGAAGACTTATCTTTATTAAAACATGGAAGAAAGAAGGGTTTGAAACCCCTTCAATATACAGAAAATTCGACCTAGGGTTTGTGTTTTAGTATTCCACAACTTGTTCCACACTTTACAATGAAAAACTGGAAAAATATATATAGACAAAGCATCCTGACGGCGTCATGTATTAACTTCTGACGCCGTCAACTCGCCGTCAAGTCAAAATTCGTATTGCCTAGATCCAGTCTTGACGCCTTCATGTAGAAATATGCTCTGGGCCGTCACTTGCATTTTGACCCCGACTGCCTTCGTGACACCGTCAGGCTATTAACACTGAAAACACTCTGGGCCGTCACGTTATAATTTCCACATCCACCTCTTTTGCCACTCTTGACGCTGTCATGTGTTAATCCTGGACGTCATCAGGTACTGTTCCCAGCAAAGAATTAGAGACTTTGCCGTTTTCTTCACTTTTATGCTCCAAAAACGTCCAAAACGCTTCCTTTACTAGATTTCTCCTCAAAAGTACCTAAAATGACAAAAGGAACGATTTAGGGCAATAATTGATCAAATAATTATGAATTCGGGCTTAAATGACCCCTTAAAAGTGGTACAATTTTCGCCTCATCAAATACGCTTACACTTGAGATTTGCTTGTCCTCGAGCAAATGCGCTTTTATTCTAATCAAAATACAAGTTAGGGGTCATTTAACAATAATATAAAAGTAATTACAACAAATACTCGTTCCACTAAAAACCAAAACAAACACGGAGGTCATACACTAGCACCTCACAAATAGTGTTTAGATACTCACATCTCTCGGGTGCAATAAGGTATATATCACAATAAGGAAATGGAAAGCATCTCTCACTACCTGTCATAGCAAATAGATTACCATAGGCTTGGGAAAGGATCAAACCTCCACCACTTGGCGTAAGCATCTAGGATAAAATATCAAGGAGGTATTTTGCAGGGTTATAACGTTAGGTGTAGGGATATGGAAAACACGGTTTTGTTAGATAAAGGCAATATTTACTGGTGGCGAGTTAATCATCTTGATTAATCACATGTACAACATGTCGTTGCTAAGCCAAGACTCGACTCGACTTAAGCTAATAAATCAAAAATAACAAAAACTTAAAACAAACATAGAATGAAACGGGACGGTAGTCCGTATGTTTTTCTCTTTCCTTTTTTTTCTTTTTTTTTTCTTTTTCTTGATTTTTTCGATATTTTTTTTTTTTTTTTTTTTTTTTGCATACACTTTTACCCTACCATCCAAAATAATACATCATAAGGAATTTGCATTCCCCTTACACTTGAACTTTTACATACTTTACAATAAACTACTCTAATGACTCGAATCAACATAATCAAAACACTTGGAGTACATTTTAAGATTGACGTACATATGGGGGTAATATATGATGTTCTTCCCCATTACTCCATAATACTAGTACTTTACCCATGAGTCCCAATCGTCCCAAAACAATATGTACAAGATATTACTCGACTTAGCAACCATGTAATCCATTAGACAATTAACTAAGGGTTTAAATATGTAACAATAATGCACTAAAGATGAGTGCATACACGGAAGGCTAAGGCGATTTGGTTGCACATTTTGGTGGGTGGTAACAAATTCTTCCTTTAATTAAGATGCTTAAAGTTAGAAACTAAAAGATAGGCTCGGAGGGGTGTACTAGGAGTATCGTGTACTAAAAATGAGTAAAACACTAAGGTGTGGGAAAATTAATTGACTTTATTAGTTAAGTAATATGACTTAAATGGTCAAGTAATTATGATACAGGTTTAAACACAAGGGTGATCCTAATGCCTCTTATCATGTAGTAAATCCTAACTACAAGAATGTAGTCTCACTAGTAGTCTCGGGATGTATCACTAACGCAAGTTCTAGAATATAAATGCTACCTGTACACTCATAAGCACTAATAATGAATGTTTTTCCTATCAAATCTAAAGGCGAACCTCACATATTTGGGTAGAAAATTTTTTAAGTGGTACGATTTTGTGCTAGTCATATAACTCCTATCCATGAGACGCTTGTTAAGGCTAAAGTTTCACTCCTAAATGTTGTAAAAAAATTTAAATTTGGCGCTAAAATTACACCAACAAGTATTTCTCTTAGATTTATTACACACCTACTATCAAACAAACAAACTCAAGTGCAATTGTATCCTATAAGGTATCATCATTTACCATCTCCTTACACTTAGGATGAACATTGTCCCCAATGTTCAATTAAAGAATGTAAAAAGTAAAATAGGTAAAAGAATGAAAACAAATACTCCCCTGATTCGTTCGGTGTGGATAGTGTGTCAACAAGGTTAGATCTTCCTCCAAGAAAATGAACGTTGAAAGCTTCCCTCCAGAAATATAAATCATCTTCTTGTCATATATAACCTGTTAAACCTGAGAAAATAATCAAGGCAAACCTCGCGTAAAATCGGTGGCAATCTATATATACTAACAAATCCTAGAAAACAATTTAAGATATAATGCTTGTGGAATGAATGTTTGCAGATTTCCTGGAGTTTACAAAACTAAAGACTCCGGTATAAACAAAACTCGCAAAATTTTTCAAAATTTTGGTACCTGACGCCGTCAGGTTGTAACTCCTGACGCCGTCAGAATGTTCCTGGAAAAATCTTATGTTAAGTTTCCGGAAAATTTCTAGAAAAACTTATGCCGTATTTTCTGGAAAATCCTGCAAAACATCATTATTACTCGATACAAGCATTTGACTCAAACAATTACTAATACATGTCCATTTAATATTGTAGCAAATCATGATCATTTTTGTTGTTAGAAACAAATTTGGATTTCCCTTACACTTAGCTTTTGCAAAATACTTTTATATGTAATTAAGACGAAGTTAAAAACAAAATAAAGCATTTTCACAATTTACTTTGAAACATGATCCACAAACAATAAAAATAAAACACGCATACGGAAACAAATAAAATCAAACAATCAAACAAATAAAACTTGGGTTGCCTCCCAAGAAGCGCTTGTTTTTGTTCGAGTCATGAGCCTGACTCTACCCTTATTTAATGGAAATAGGGGAGGTTTTCCGTACACTTAAGATTAAGTGCGGGTGGAAGTAGCGATACACACCCTTAGGGTGGAAATATGCCACGTGAGGAAAGAGTAGTGGATGAATTGTGTGCTCAAAGATGCGAGATCCTATCATCATAACCTTACCTAATTTAATTGGGTTAGTTGGCGGATTAAGATTTTCTCTTAGAAAGGGATCATTTTCTATCAACTTTGAGAGACTCCTAGTTGGGAATCCATCTTGACCTAATAAACCCGGTTTAAACCCATAATGTTTCTTGTGATCAATCATGAATGGGTGATGTAAGCATGTAAGGTTATGTTTCACTCTTATGTCAGCTTCCTCTCTACAAGGCTTAAAGTTTACTACCTTTATCCCAAGACTACCCGAACTATACGGTTTGATGGGTAGATTGGGAACTTTTTCAAATCCTAAATTCACATCTAAAATGGGAGATTAGGTAACGGCTTTGGTTGAGGCTCCGGTTCATCAAAACTAGGAACTTCCTTAGAACTAAAAGAAATGTCATTACTACAAGTGTTAAAACCTATATTCTCTGCTTGTGCTTGGTCCAAGGGCACCTCAATTGGAGTTCCTATTGTAACACCCCAACCCGACACGGGTCAAAATGCCACATTATGGTGTCCATCAGAACAAACAAACGCAAGCGGAAGACTTATAAACATAAAAGTTACAAAGGTATTCTAAGGTAATAAGGAAAATACTAACTCTATTCAAGATGAAATCCAAAACTGAAATACAAAACAAACTAAATCTAACTGAAGCTAAACTAAGTCTAATCTAAAGCAAAAAGTTGTTTAATCATCAGGTAGTCCACTAAATGCTCCTATGCACTCTTCGCTCAAACCCAGCTTCCAACCTAAAACCTGCCGCGGAAGAAAAGAATTCGGCTGAGCTTAAAAAGCCCAGTGAACAGATATATAACAAAACGAATAATCAAAACGTATAAAAGTATAGGGAAAGGAAATCATAAGCTCCTGCTAAAATGAATATCATCTGTCAAATGCATAAGAGATCAACGATAACTGAACAAATATCATAAGTCAAATGAATAATGAGTACGAAGAATCAAGTGATAATATGAACCATATAGTAACCAGAATCAAAGAGCACGTATCAACAAAGGCTTGTCTACCCGAGACACTCGAACAGAAACAAAGAACATAGGAAAGCCACGAGCCGACCTACCCGAGACACTCAAATAGATCTCAAATCACATAGTCACATATCCATCAATTCATAGGGTGTACATAGAGTAGCTAGCTCCAATGTACCAGACGTGAAAGGGGTACAAGGCACGTACAGCAAGTCACCAAACCAAATCGTATCGTATCATATCATATCATATCATATCAAAAAAAATCCTAGGATGCATCCATACGCCCCCCACAAACAAATCATATACAAATTGGCCAAGAGATCTCATATCATATCATAATCAGACGGGGACACCGGGGACTAATCACACCGCCCCAGATAGTGTCATGCCATTGGTGCCTCAATGTGTCACACCCCCAAAATACCTGTTTTAACAGCGGAATGGAATACCTGGGGGTGACTGCCATAGCATCACAGTTACAGTCATATTGAACGACCTAAAGTGTCGTTTAGAAAATACAGCGTTTGATCATAAAAACATTCAGAGTTTACAAAACATAGGTCCCAAAAGATGTTGCCAAATTAGGTAAAATAAGTTCAAACAAGATCAAACGTTTCATAAGTGCAGAAATATAAGGTGAGACGCGTCGACTCCGCGACTCCATGAAGGTCCAAATGTATGCAACATGAGCTACCTTAATAACCTGAAAATACATTACTAAAACGGTCAACATAAAGTTGGTGAATAATCATAGGTTTATAAGTTAAATTGGATGTACAATTGCCATAAGTAAAAAGTACAGTAATAAGATTTCAGTAATAAAATTTACATTGGCTCTTAAGCTCATGAACCCGAAGCTAGACGCAACTAAATTAGCCCCAAATGAGTGTTTACCAGACACTCTAAATATATTAGACATGAAATACATCCGTAATGCCGTTAGAGCAACCCAAACACGGATGGAGGAGTCACCCTCAATAGATCTATTCACTCACTCTCGCTCATATTTTAATTAACGGTCCATGATAATAAAGGGGACTTGTCGTGACATGGTAATAAGGCAACTTAAGCAATGTAAGAAATTTAATACTTTCGCATGTACAGAAAAATAAGTGATGCAATGTATTCTCCCCCGTGGGATTTGGAATCAAAGTATTGAATTAAAAACGGGGCTATGAAAACCCACCTGAAGTGATGATACTATGACGTGAAATGATAGGGACACTAAGTTGCGAATATTAGCCGCAACCTAATATAAGTAATAACGATCTACTTTAGATCATGACATGATGTAATGAATGCACATGCACATGATGCCTATACCACTCATAACTTGGAAATACTAGTTATTGTCAAAATAAAATATTTTCCATACTTAGGAAAAATAAGTCTAACTAGACTTATAAAAACTAGTCGTAATATATCGTAAATAAAACGTTAGTGTTATATTCATTGCCTTGAAAACCTTGAAATAACGTCTAGTAGTCGTATAAATAAGCCTTAGGTCGTACGTACTTCGTTAATTAAGAATATAATTCTTGAACAATAAATCCAGAAAATCTAGTATTTAGTACGTAGTTATATTATTTCTATTAGTGACTATATATATATATATATATATATATATATATATATATATATATATATATATATATATATATATATATATATATATATGGGAAAATGTTAGCTACAATTAATTGTAGCTAGTTGGCTACAATTCCTTTGAAAAAACTTTTAATAATGTACAGTTCAGTCCCTGCGGTTAGACCCTGACACATATTTTCCCCCTGTCCCCACCTTTTTTTTCAAAGGAAATGTAGCCAATTGGCTACATTGTGTTGTAGCTATGTTTTCCCCTATATATATATATATATATATATATATATATATATATATATATATATATATATATATATATATATATATATAGTTTTTGACGATTTTAAAACGTGTATAACTTTGCCGTTTTAAGTTCATTTTCTTCGTTCTTTATATCCACGGATTCGTCTTAGTATGTACTAATATATTTTTGATAGCTCGGCTTCTCTAGCTTACGTCTAACGCCTCGGTTTGTCCGACGAAAATCGTCCAACAGCATGAAATTTTCAGAAAAATAGTTTTCGTCATTAAACTTGCAAAAATCATATCTCTTTCATTATAAATCCGTTTTAGTCCGTTCTTTCGCCAAAAGTTTCGTTTTTGAAAGTATTTTCTAAATATTTGGCTATAAATTTCCCCTGAGTTCCTGAGTTTCCAGATTTTGCATTTTGGGACAGTAGGTTCTTAGACAAGTTCTAAACTCATTTCCAATGATCCAAACTAGTTTCTAATCCACCCAAATCACTTCCAATCACCACAAATCTAGTCTATTCCTACCATACATCTTCTTAAGGTGTCATGGGTTCTTAAACATCATCAATCATGTAGATCTACCAAGGGTTTCCATTTCTAGTGTTTAAAAGATATAAAAGTTTAAATAGAGTGGTATAAACTAGCATATGCATGTAGATCTTGTATAAAAATCATATGATTATGATAATAACTTGGTAAAATTATAAAAATGAGTTTGAAAACTTACTTTGATGGGTTATTGAGATTTGGAGATGAGAACTTATAAAACCTTGAGTTTTTATTTCAAAACTCTAACAAGGATCATCAAATGAACTTAATTATAACTTGATCTTTGAAAATCAATGGTGAATGGTGTTGGTTCTTGATGTGACCGAGCACCCTCAAGGAGGAGAGGAATAGAAAATCTTTTCTAGTTAGTTTTGTGATAATGAAGTAGCAAATTTGAGTTTTTACACTTATTAGACATTTAGTTAGGGCATTATTGTAATTAAGTGATCAATAAAATGACTAGGAAGGGGGGGGGGGGGCACATGGTAGAAGGGAGGAGTATTGGAGAAGCTTGGTATTAGTTAGTTGTTTTGTGTAACCGTTCGGTGTTATCGGGTATCGAGTTAACTAAAAATAAATCGTGACGACTTAAAATAAAATATGACGAAGTTAATCGGGACATAATAAAGTCTTAAAGGTTGTGAAAATATATTGGGTACAAGTATTGAGTGTTTGGATGATTATTATTTAGTTTTCACGAAAACCGTCGTAATTATATTAAACTTACGATGTAAATTAAATAAATTCCCAAAATACCGGGTAAATGTATTTTATAATTTTTATGACGTTGTAAGGGGTTTAAAAATATATCGGAACCATTGTGGAAATTTTTTGATATGGTAGTTATATTTATTAATCGTATATTAACGTTTATTTAAAAATAATTATACGTAAAACGTTAAATATATCAAAAATATTAATATGAATATTCTAAGAGTGGTATAGTATGCAAATGTTATTATGATTAAATGTGGACTATTTTTAGTCCATATGAAATGTCCTTACTGATAAAGCATGGATTCGTACCTGAACCAATTCGGTTACGCGAATTTAAATATCCGTAAACTAAATTTACGATGAAATGAGCAATGCACATGAATAGTGTTTTTCTTCCGGAAATGAATAGTGTTTCGTGAATAGTAAAATTTTTGAACGCTTCTCAAAATATCAAACTGACAAAAAAAATGATGAATAGTAAAATGATGAATAGTGTTTTGATGAATAGTGATTTATGAATAGTAAATTGTCGAAGTTCGGAAAATGACCTGAAATGGTGAGTTGTGACAGTCACCCACCCAAAAAAGAATTCAGTCCCTGAATTCAGCTGGTGTTGGTCTCAGAAATAAACTTGGTGAAAAGATGTGGATACTTGAGTCGCATTTGGTCTTCCCGTTCCCAAGTAAACTCGGGACCTCTTCTAGAATTCCAGCGAACTTTCACGATAGGGATTCGACTCTGCTTCTATTGTACAACTTAACTGTCCATGATTTCTACTGGTTCTCTTACCAGGTTTGTGTTGGTCTTTGGGTTGGATTCCTTTCAATGGAATCATGAGTCACTAATCTGAAAGTCATTTCTCGGGATTTGAAATTGTGAAACCTATTTGTGTAATCCTGCTACTTTCCAACAAGGCTCAAGTCTGAGGGTTACTGGCCTACTCTATCTGAAATATTAAATGGTCCAGTGTACATCGAGTTTAACTTCCCGGATTTTTCTGAATGGTATCATGCCTTTCCTAGGCAGAACTTTTAACGTGACCCTACCATCAACTTGAAATTCTAAGGGTTTACAACTTATCGACGTGTAACTGATTCTTGATTTGCAGGAAATTCCTGGTTATTTCATGAGTGCTTACAGGAACAGTGAGTTTGGCTTTTTCCGCGTTCGGTCCGTCAATAGATGATCAGCGCTTCTTGAGGTTTACAATGTGATATGGGCAATATATGTTGCTGAACTCTGCCAGAACTCAAATTTGTATGTCAGCTGGTCGATTCTAAAATGAATCTTAAATGGTCCAATATACTAGAGGTTCAATCTCTCGTGCGATAACTATGTTTGCAAATGATTTTGATTTATGGTAAATGGTTAGTCCAACCATTTCTAGAGTCAATCACTCATGCTCTGATCATATCTTTCCTATGTTTGAATTGTCCTTTCGCTTTGACCATTGGTCTGAGGATGGTAGGCGGTGTTTACATCTAAATGAGGTTCCGAAGGAAATCTTAAAATGATTGCTAGGAGTCTGAGGTGATTCAATTACCTTTATCAGGAATAATTGAAATGGGTACAATAAATCTTGAGACTAATTCCACAACGTTCTATCTTTCGAACTTGGCGTTATCTGAAGGAGAGAGAATATGGATAACAAATTTTTTTCCTTGTGTTTTGTTCCAACGGATGATAAGACATGTGTCTTTCTTTGCCTATTGGGCTTGGTCTCTATTACCAAAGTTCGTAATTGATTTATGGTGTCCCTCCTAATTTCCTTCATCACATATTCCAAGGTTCTCTATTGTCAAGTCACAAAATCCTAAATGAATAAGCGATGTCGTATGGTGATTAGTTTTGGAAATTTGTCTCGCGATTGTGAGTTTTGGTTGAAATCTTTTTCTGAATAAATGAATTTAGAAAATGGAGCAAATGCTTTACTAAGTAATATCTTTCTTGCTGATTCAAAATTTAGTAGTTATGAAATGTGAAACCGTTTTCAAACATGTTGTGATTAGGAATGTTTACCAAAGTTTGATGTTTATATATTTCTCATTGTACAATAGTTTTGCTAAATATTGACCAAGAAGGATCGTACTTGTTCAAAATAGGAATTTCAGAAATTATTTTCTACAAGATATGTGATTTGTATAAAATACAAATTTTTAAATTAACTTAATTTAAAAGTGAAAACACTAACAAGGATAAAATGGTAGGATAGGAAATGTTCGCATAAATGCATAAAGGTCTAACGTTTAGTTCCTGAGGTTGGATAATGTCTATTGGTGGTTATCAGACAAAACTACAAGCCTAGGTATTCAAACTAACTTAAGTCCTGAAATGGTTTATCGTTGAAATTATCATTATGTTGGCAAAATATATATTCGGGTCGGATCCCTTTCTTGGTATGAAAATGAGGTTATCTGAAATTTCTAGAGAACACAACTCCTTAGGGGAATCCGTATCGATATTCTTAATTTAAACAATTATCCTTGGTGAAAACTCATTACAAGGAAGTTTTGCGTTAGGATGAGGCCATGTTTAAATGGAACACTCTACAGTATCGGTTAGGAGGCTTGGTTTATTTCTATATTGTTGCTTAGAGTACCTTCACATTGTGTTCGATCCTGTAGCTCAGTCTAGCTAGTACCTTTGAATAATAAAATTGGACAACTAGGTCAGAGATGGTGAGTCGGATGGTCTCGTGATATCTTAGGATTGTCGTTGAGTTATGAATTTTCTTAGTCCAGGTTTAGTAGTTCCGTAATCCTTTTATTGTTTTTCTTGCATCGAGGAATCCTCCTAGTACTTGATATGGAAAGTCTCTCCTAGAGAAGTCATTGGAAAGTTCTAACTTAACGGCTGAGTGAGTGACAGGTGGGGTAAGTATCCAGGGAGAGCTTGTCAGAAAGAGACGTTTATGAAAGAGTTTACTTGTTTACAACGCTTTTAAATGAAGATTGTTATTAGCAATACTTTAAAAAGGTAATTATTTTCTTCATGGCATAATCCTTCCTAAATTATACATAGGTGATCAGGCTATGTATAATTGAGGACTAATGATGCGATGCTTGATTTAGTCAAAATATCATTACTTTCCTCAAAAGTTTTAAATGGTGTTCATCGCATTGTTATTAAAAATGGTATCCTGATATTTCCTTTCAAGTAACATGAAGATTGTTTCGCATAATAATAGTAAATACTTGGTGTAATGACGGAAAAATCAATTTATAAGGTGGTAATAAAACAGTTTCTTTCAATAATTCCGTAAAACAATTTCCCCATATGATAGTAAAATAGTTTGAAGTAAAATTTGTTGAATGGTTTATTGGATACATGGGTGAATCTTATGGTATGGTAATAGTCTACTAATCCACTTATTTAAAGAATGTAAACATCTTAGTTCATAACAGGGCAGTGGTTTATGATTATGAAGTGGTCGAGAATATGGTAGTGATATTAAGAGCGTAAAAGATAAACATGTTTTTAAGGCATCTACAATCAACTGAAGGGGATAGTCTATGTGTGAAAGGATATAGGGCAAAAATTTGGTGCCAATGATTTGAAGTATTTGAGAATTTATACTAGGTAAAGATCGCAGGTTCAAATGCTTAATCCCTCTAGGCATGACTAAAATGTATAAAGAATGGAAATTGTTGTACGGGTGATCTGAGTCAAGTAGGTACCACATCGAATGATGTTTGATTTTCCATGAATGCAAGCTAAATGTCTTATGGTCAGGTGAAACTTCTCGATATCCTTTCATGAAAATGAGGACTTATAATATGGAATGAACGAAAAAGTCGTAATTTGAAGTAGCGGTGATAAGGCATGGTGTATCAATATTGGCAATCTCTGGTAGAGGGGTTTCTTTCGCATCTAAGGTCAAATAGTAAGTAGGTATAGTGGTTGCTTTCGAGATTCGTTCATGAGTTATGCGTGTTCCTTCTCGGAGATATGGTTTCTAAAATTTTCAACATTTATTTGAGTGAAACATTGTGAAATTTGGTCATAAATGTATTTTGGAGTGACTTTATTTGAAGTTTGTAATGAATATAGTTATGTAAAAGATGTGACTATGAAATATTTTGTATTTTGATAAAAACAATATCTCATATATATATATATATATATATATATATATATATATATATATATATATATATATATATGTCTTTGGAAAAAGGGAATTCAAGAAGATTGTTGCTTAAACAAAAATGAGTTTTAATCCAACCATTGAAAATCAATAATTTGTCGTACTTCGTAAGGTTTGCAAGAAATATTTTTATTTGTACAAAAATTTTATTTGGCTTTGACTTACTTGAATTGTTATTATCTCTGAAACACGAAAACTATGGTAGTCACTTTTATCTTGGTCAACATGACCAATTAATCGTAAAGACATCTTCGTCGTTATTAATCCTATTGTCTTACTCGCATCTTCCTAAAGTTGTAATTATATGTCAAATCTACTAATGTGACCACATTGGTCGGTGGAGTGTTGCTAGAGCAACTAATGATGTAATTATCGACTTAGAACGTGGTGTAATCAAACTTGATAATGAAGGGAGAGTCGTGATGAGTTCCATTATGATGGTATAATACCGTTCAAAGCATCTTGTTGGTTTATTGTGTTATGGAGGTATGAGTCGATCATATCTAAGATAATATAGAGTCCTTGTGATAGATGCCACCCTTGGGCGATTGGTTGCAATTCTTATTACGTTTGTGAGGCTTGTGGTATTATTCAGAGTGTATCATCCAAACACTCGTGGGTAATCACAAATAATTAGAGATCATTGTCTAACGATGAAGAGTAGTAGGTTGTCAAGCAGTAGAGGCTCTCAAACTCTCACCAACCTCAAACCCACAAGGTGGTGTAACGTGTGGTAGATGGTAATGGTATGTCAAATAGTGGTTGCGTCTTAAACGGCCTGTCATATATGGGTGTAGGGTCTCTGAGATGTGATGGTGATAATAGTGAATGGAATAATACCCTCTTTCACGCTATCTCGCGACATCTAAGAGGTAAAACTGATGTACGCACTATGGGATGACCAATAGTGAAATAAGTAGCTGACGATGGTGGTAGTACCTGAGTAGTAAGCGCCCTACTAGTGAAGGAAAGAAAACATACTATCTCCCTTGCAATAAGCATCCTAATAGGTCCAATAAGATTAATTCTGAATACTCTACCAAACGGCATTCTATGTATGGGCTAAATAATAGGAAAACCCTGTTCCTATAACAAATCAATGGTGCTAATGGTGGTGTAAGTGCAACTGGTGGTACAATGGTAGTGGAAGATGACAAGGCATCTTCAATGTCGGAATCCGACGAAAGGATGACAGGGTGGGTATCTGAAGACATGTCACTTGTGAACCAGGTCAATAAAATTATATATATATATATATATATATATATATATATATATATATATATATATATATATATATATATATATATATATATATATATATATATATATATATATATATAAGTATATATATAAGTATGGGTATAAATAGTTTGCACCGTGTGTGCATGAAATGACATGTGTAATAAATATGCACTTATGATGAAATGATGAGATGCTATGATGATGTGGTTATAGTCTAGGGTCCATGATACATCCTAGTTTGCTATAACCTTAGCTCTGATGCCAATCTGTCACACCCCCAAAATACCTGTTTTAACAGCGGAATGGAATACCTGGGGGTGACTGCCATAGCATCACAGTTACAGTCATATTGAACGATCTAAAGTGTCGTTTAGAAAATATAGCGTTTGATCATAAAAACATTCAGAGTTTACAAAACATAGGTCCCAAAAGATATTGCCAATTTTGGTAAAATAAGTTCAAACAAGATCAAACGTTTCATAAGTGCAGAAATATAAGGTGAGACGCGTCGACTCCGCGACTCCATGAAGGTCCAAATGTATGCAACATGAGCTACCTTAATAACCTGAAAATACATTGCTAAAACGGTCAACATAAAGTTGGTGAATAATCATAGGCTTATAAGTTAAATCGGATGTACAATTGCCATAAGTAAAAAGTACAGTAATAAGATTTCAGTAATAAAATTTACATTGGCTCTTAAGCTCATGACCCCGAATCTAGACACAATTAAATTGGCCCCAAATGAGTATTTACCAGACACTCTAAATATATTAGACATGAAATGCATCTGTAATCCCGTTGGAGCAACCCAAACACGGATGGAGGAGTCACCCTCAATAGATCTATTCACTCACTCTCGTTCGTACTTTAATTAATGGTCCATGATAATAAAGGGGACTTGTCGTGACATGGTAATAAGGCAACTTAAGCAATGTAAGGAATTTAATACTTTGGCATGTACAGAAAAATAAGTGATGCAATGTATTCTCCCCCGTGGGATTTGGAATCAAAGTATTGAATTAAAAACGGCGCTATGAAAACTCACCTGAAGTGATGATACTATGACGTGAAATGATAGGGACACTAAGGCGCGAATATTAGCCGCGACCTAATATAAGTAATAACGATCTACTTTAGATCATGACGTGATGTAATGAATGCACATGCACATGATGCCTATACCACTCATAACTTGGAAATACTAGTTATTGTCAAAATAAAATATTTTCCATACTTAGGAAAAATAAGTCTAACTAGACTTATAAAAACTAGTCGTAATATATCGTATATAAAACGTTAGTGTTATATTCAGTGCCTTGAAAACCTAGAAATAACGTCTAGTAGTCGTATAAATAAGCCTTAGATCGTACGTACTTCGTTAATTAAGAATATAATTCTTGAACAATAAATCTAGAAAATCTAGTATTTAGTACGTAGTTATATTATTTCTATTAGTGACTATATATATATATATATATATATATATATATATATATATATATATATATATATATATATATATATATATATATATAGTTTTTGACGATTTTAAAACGTGTATAACTTTGTCGTTTTAAGTTCATTTTCTTCGTTCTTATATCCACGGATTCGTCTTAGTATGTACTAATATATTTTTGATAGCTCGGCTTCTCTAGGTTACGTATAATGCCTCGGTTTGTCCGACGAAAATCGTCCAACAGCATGAAATTTTCAGAAAAATAGTTTTCGTCATTAAACTTGTAAAAATCATATCTTCTTCGTTATAAATCCGTTTTAGTCCGTTCTTTCGCCAAAAGTTTCGTTTTTTAAATTATTTTCTAAATCTTTGGTTAAAAATTTCCCCTAAGTTCCTGAGTTTTCCAGATTTTGCATTTTGGGACAGTAGGTTCTTAGACAAGTTCTAAACTCATTTCCAATGTTCCAAACTAGTTTCTAATCCACCCAAATCACTTCCAATCACCACAAATCTAGTCTATTCCTACCATACACCTTCTTAAGGTGTCATGGGTTCTTAAACATCATCAATCAAGTAGATCTACCAAGGGTTTCCATTTCTAGTGTTTAAAAGATATAAAAGTTTAAATAGAGTGGTATAAACTAGCATATGCATGTAGATCTTGTATAAAAATCATATGATTATGATAATAACTTGGTAAAATTATAAAAATGAGTTTGACAACTTACTTTGATGGGTTATTGAGATTTGGAGATGAGAACTTATAAAACCTTGAGTTTTTATTTCAAAACTCTAACAAGGATCATCAAATGAACTTAATTATAACTTGATCTTTGAAAATCAATGGTGAATGGTGTTGGTTCTTGATGTGGCCGAGCACCCTCAAGGAGGAGAGGAAGAGAAAATCTTTTCTAGTTAGTTTTGTGATAATGAAGTAGCAAATTTGAGTTTTTACACTTATTAGATATGTAGTTAGGGCATTATTATAATTAAGTGATCAATAAAATGACTAGGAGGGGGGGGGGGGGCAGCACATGGTAGATGGGAGGAGTATTGGAGAAGCTTGGTATTAGTTTGTTGTTTTGTGTATCCGTTCGGTGTTATCGGGTATCGAGTTAACTAAAAATAAATCGTGACGACTTAAAATAAAATATGACGAAGTTAATCGGGACATAATAAAGTCATAAAGGTTATGAAAATATATTGGGTACAAGTATTGAGTGTTTGGATGATTATTATTTAGTTTTCACGAAAACCGTCGTAATTATATTAAACTTACGATGTAAATTAAATAAATTCCCAAAATACCGGGTAAATGAATTTTATAATTTTTTTGACGTTGTAAGGGGTTTAAAAATATATCAGAACCATTGTGGAATTTTTTAGATATGTTAATTATATTTATTAATCGTATATTAATATTTATTTAACAATATTTATACGTAAAACGTTAAATATATCAAAAATATTAATATGAATATTCTACGAGTGGTATAGTATGCAAATGTTATTATGATGAAATGTGGACTATTTCTAGTCCGTATGAAATGTCCCTACTGATAAAGCATGGATTCGTACCTGAACCAATTCGGTTACGCGAATTTAAATATCCGTAAACTAAATTTACGATGAAATGAGCAATGCACATGAATAGTGTTTTTCTTCCGGAAATGAATAGTGTTTCGTGAATAGTAAAATTTTTGAATGCTTCTCAGAATATCAAACTGACATCAAAAATGATGAATAGTAAAATGATGAATAGTGTTTTAATGAATAGTGATTTATGAATAGTAAATTGTCGAAGTTCGGAAAATGACCTGAAATGGTGAGTTGTGACACAATGACACGCCCATGGTACCTCCATGAGTAGACTAAAAGCTCGGGCATCAGAACAGAACATATCAGAACAAACAAAGTAAGGCTATCCATAACAATATGCTCCCAGAGCATGACAGAACAGAATGCTCCCAGAGCATAATATAACAGAATCTCGCAATCACATAATCATAATCAAAGTGGATAGCAAATTATAATCAAATCAGAGGTATCATAGCAAGGCTCATATCAAATAGATCATATCAACGAATCATATCAAATGGATCGCATCAATCATATCAAATGGGGAACAAAGCAATGGCATAACTGAAGGGAATCTTAGCAGTGTCAAGGATCGAAAGAAAGTCATGAGAAGTCCCTACTGAAAAGGGACAGAATATCTGTACCTCAAACCGCAAATGAAACCATATCTGAAACAAGTATAGGAAGTTACTCCTTCTTCAGCGAATCGTCACGAATTAATGATCGTCTTATTATTAATAACTTATTTTAAATCAGATTACTCGTTTTAGTCGGCTTTCTATTTTTAGTAACTTTCCATATTTAGTAACTTTTCATTTTTAGTAGGTTTCTCGAATTAATAAGTTAATCATTTATGATTACAATTAATAATTACTTAAGTTAAATTACTCAAAATGAACATTATAATAGATTAGGGTTCAATTATGACAATAACGATAGTTTAGGGTTAAGAGTGTCAATAACCAAAGTTTAAGGTCAAATGTGAAAATAATCAAAGTTTAATATTAAATGAGTCACATGATCTATTCGAACATGTATATATCAAATATATATAAGTATTCATGCATGTTATTCATCACCTTCGTAAGAAATGTGTCCGAAATCGGTTCGCACTCGATATGATTTGTTCCCAGTTTCTTGTTTATTTCCAGATTGTAGTCACGTATTTGTGGTTCGTTTAGATTGATATTAAGTCAACTCATGTAAAAAAAAAAGAACAACTTATAACACATCACATTTTAATTTTCAAACAGAACTAAGTTGACGCTATGGATGTTTAAACACGACTCCAAAACATGCTTGAATACCCATGTTTAAACGTGTCACATAAACCACCAAAGATCCCCACGACACACATGCAGATTTGTATAACAATAGACCAACTTTTCTAGTTTTAAAGTTTCGTTACACAATCGTTCCACACTGTTTATTAAGGTACGTTATAGATTGCGTTTAGGTCGATGGATTGGGCTGAAAAAGATGACACACAAAACTCGACACAAGTGTTCACATAGCACGACATAAACTAGGTACGGTTCACGACACAAACAGGTTATATAAGTGATTATGTTTTCTGATTTTATGTAGCATCTCTCCATTCGTATATTTTATTATAACAAAACAATACATATCAGTTTTACGTATACAAATGAGCTTATAGATTTTATCAGTTCATGTGACTTTTATATAGGTTACTTGTACACTTGAGCATGTAATGAATGAATGGAAACAAAAGGGAGGGTATACCTTCAAGGCTGAAAATACGAGACCAGCAAAGAAGCACAAAAGAAACCCACGAAGCAACCCCTTTTGCTCATTCCAACCCGATTAACATGTCTTGATCATGAACCAAAGATCAAGCCAACCCTTTCCCGTTCCAACTCGAACCACCTCGCTCCAAAATGATAAGTCGAAACCGAAACATGAACATCTAATAAAATATGCAACGAGACTCCAAACCCAATCACGATCATATACCACAGCCACCCCCTCGAATCTGATCCAGAACACCTCGACACAAGCACTCCTCGAACCTGATATACCGCGATCAAACACACCACCTTAACCACGATCAATATAACCACAAATCACACCTCCTTCCTTGAAGCTTCATTCCTCCTTTTTAGTGATCGAAATGAAAAAACACTTAACTGCGCTGTCACTTGCCTTGTTTAGGGTTTATTATGTGTAAAGAATGTGTGAAATAGTTGTTGAAAAATAAAAAGGATGATGGGAAAATAATGGGGAGTTCTGCCGAAAT
The DNA here is from genome assembly GCA_030686995.1 of Artemisia argyi. Classification (NCBI taxonomy): domain Eukaryota; kingdom Viridiplantae; phylum Streptophyta; class Magnoliopsida; order Asterales; family Asteraceae; genus Artemisia; species Artemisia argyi. The sequence continues at coordinate 134,322,345 of CM060684.1, read as the reverse complement.
GTAGGGATGACCAAAGACCAATTTTTTTTATTTCAAAATTCCAATGTACGTGGACTAGTTTTGTGTATCTTATGTGGTGTACAATATTTAAAACAAATTTGATCCCCTTGTGACTATGTAAGCGTGTGATATATGACATAGGACTTAATATAATGTCGATATATGGTAGACATATGTTATAGATTTTATATTTGGTAGTTCTCAAGTTATAAGGTTCAAATACTTAGGTTAAATTTCATATTCAAATGTTTACAAGACGTATTAGAATGTCGGGTGTTATAATTCTTCCCATCTTAAAAAGAAAATTTTCGTCCTCGAAAATTGAAGTCACCAAAGTTAGACGGAGACGTAGCAAATCACAAAAGAATGTCACAATTAATCTCACGCTCAGAGAGGTCCTTCCAACAAAATCTCCTTACCAGAATATTTCCTCATGACTCGCATTCGAAAACCAAAGATAGTCCCAGGCTCTCTATAGAATATACCATAACTAAAATGACCCAGTGAATACGAAACAATTATGTAACATATGACAGATGATAGAGTGAATCTCATATAGAGATGCATGAAACACTTATTCATATGAGGCAAATACAGAGATAGTACTAAGTGATAAAACTTCATCAACTCCTACTAAATTCTGAATGAACAAAGGAACTTTTCAAAGTCGGAGGAGCACAGATCGAATCATCAAATGTATCAAGAGCCTCATAAAGAGATGTGAAGCATATTCGTACTGACGATCAACAAAGAAAAAAAATCAGAGTATCAAAACGTATTAGAAGCCACAACATAATAAGTAGAATAATCGTACAGATAAGAACGAATCCAAGGACTAACGAATCGCGAACCAAAACTTCCTCAAAAACCAAGACGTCTAGCTCTTCTGTGCAGAATAATCATACAAAACACATAACTCCCAGTCAAAATTCTAAATTCCCTTTCACAACAATAACTAATCCCTTAGTTGCTGAAATCGATTATGAACCTTCAGTAAGTAGCACTCCGGCCTTATTCCAATCAATAGTATTCCACATCTTCGTTCTAAAAGAACCTCTTGTCACTTGCATGCCATCTTTCCTAGTGAGCAAACACCACCCAGCCAAATACTTGTCAAAATTTTTGCTCAACATGTCTTCCAAGTTCATATAGTTGTTCGATCTGTCTATCCGTCTGAAGATGAGAAGTCGTACTAACATCACGGGTCAAATCCCCATAGGCTTCTGTACTTCTTCTGAAAGTGTGCTGTAAAATGCGATTCCCTGTCACGATCACTGTAGGTGCGCCATGTAGCTTGAATAATCTTCTGTCAAAAGAAATCTCTGCCGTTCTTCCAAGCAATTCGTCCTAGTCAATGCTCCATTGTTTCTCCACTCGTGTTGTCCTTCCCACCTATTTCCACGCTAAATGCTTCGCTGCCAAAGTAGTCACCGTCATCATTATACCATCCCGTTTAGCTCCTGCTTCAAGTCTCTATTCATCATAGTACTACTAAGATGGATAGAGTAATTAGAACTGTGTGCTTCAATCAAAACTGCTTTCTTTAGATAACCTTCTACCGTCTTACTCTTGAGCTTCTTCATGTTTGCCACAATTCACTCTCAATTCGTGCGTCGGGTAGTTCACCTCCTATGGTTCTAGATGTATTGATGCATAACCAAAATCTCCTTGTCTTGCATAAGGACATAACTAATCCTCCTCCTTGAGTAGAAACAAATCTCTTTCCAGCGCTTCCAAATTCTCCTCTCGTTCTTCATCCCACAAAGTTACTCTTCGAAAATATCACATAGGCTTCTTCTGACGTAGAATTGTCAACACAAAATACAAAGATGTTCTTCGTGTTTCTCTTTCGTCTCTGAATACACCAATATGTCATACTATTACAAATTTTCCAAGTATTCGTGAAAGACACGATTTATCAAATCCATAGGAATAGTCAGAGCAGTAGCCAATACAATTGACATCACAACGCTCATAAAGACCATAACGAATACAAAAGGAAATTCTAGAAATATCTCGCTCCTTCATATGAAACATGACACGATTTAGCTTCTAGAAATCAATCCACAACTTCATGTTATCATCGTTCTTCTCCCTGAATAAAAGAGAAGCACATCAAAGATACACACTTGCACAGGTGAAACCACTTCCTAGAAGCTGGTTCTTTAATTCTTTCCTTTTCCACCCTCGAGACGAGTTTCATCAAACGAAGTATCTTCACAACCGCGAGGGATTAACGCACGAGTTTTCAAAACAAAGATGATCATAATTGTTTACCTGGTTGGGAACCATGGTACAGAATTTTGAGTTTCTCCAATCGCCAAAGATGACAAATATAATATGATAGTTGGTAGCATCACAATGATCATTCAACAAATCCATATCTAGAATAATAACGATTCGAACATTTTCAAAGGAAAACAGATTAGTAGAACGAACTTCTCTTCAAATATCTCCAAAACACATCGAACAATTCGGATACTTGTGACGGAAGTCACAAGATTTCTCCTGGAGACAGAATAGGTAAGGCAAACCAATAGTGTAGAAAGAAATATTAAGGTGCTTATCAAAACAAAAAGAAAGCCAAGGAATGTGTCGAACACATCACATTCATACGTATACGAATTCTATAAATGAACGAAAAGGTATCTAAACGAATGTCAAACGAATCAAAGATCAAAGTTCAAAAGAATGTGAGAATCCTTAGAAATGAAACCTATAAGGCAGTACTACAGAGTCTCAAAGCATTCTAGACTTATGTCGTGTGTCCTGGTAAATCTTCTAAATCTCCAGAACGAATAATCTTATAAAGGCTCAATTAAAAGCAAAGGCAGAAATCAGAGTGATGCGGAAGCAAGATAACTAATCATAATCTACCCAATCCTCACCATTCATAACTAAAGCTCTTAAGGGAAGAAACTTAAGGCAAAACCTTCTAAAGTTATTCCTAAAGCTTCTAAGGTGCAAACCTAAGGGTCGAAAACTCATAGGCCATAACTTATGTACTACAAGTCGCGGCCTGGGCTCTGATACCATAATTGTAACACCCCAACCCGACACGGGTCAAAATGCCACATTATGGTGTCCATCAGAACAACAAACGCAAGCGGAATACTTATAAACATAAAAGTTACAAAGGTATTCTAAGGAAATAAGGAAAATACTAACTCTATACAAGATGAAATCCAAAACTGAAATACAAAACAAACTAAATCTAACTGAAGCTAAACCAAGTCTAATCTAAAGCAAATGGTTGTTTAATCATCAGGTAGTCCACTAAATGCTCCTATGCACTCTTTGCTCAAACCCAGCTTCCAACCTAAAACCTGCCACGGAAGAAAAGAATGCGGCTGAGCTTAAAAAGCCCAGTGAACAGATATATAACAAAACGAATAATCAAAACGTATAAAAGTATAGGGAAAGGAAATCATAAGCTCCTGCTAAAATGAATATCATCTGTCAAATGCATAAGAGATCAACGATAACTGAACAAATATCATAAGTTAAATGAATAATGAGTACGAAGAGTCAAGTGATAATATGAACCATATAGTAACCAGAATCAAAGTGCATATATCAACAAAGGCTTGTCTACTCGAGACACTCGAATAGACACAAAGAACATTGGAAAGCCACGAGCCGACCTACCCAAGACATTCGAATAGATCTCAAATCACATAATCACATATCCGTTAATTCATAGGGTGTACATAGAGTAGCTAGCTCCAATGTACCAGACGTGAAAGGGGTACAAGGCACGTACAGCCAGTCACCAAACCAAATCGTATCATATCATTTCATATCATATCATATCAAAACAAATCCTAGGATGCATCCATACGCCCCCCACAAACAAATCATATACAAAGTGGCCAAGAGATCTCATATCATATCATAATCAAACGGGGACGCCGGGGACTAATCACACCGCCCCAGATAGTGTCATGCCATTGGTGCCTCAATGACACGCCCATGGTACCTCCATGAGTAGACTTAAAACTCGGGCATCAGAACAGAACATATAAAAAACAAACAAAGTAAGGCTATCCATAACAAAATGCTCCCAGAGCATGACAGAACAGAATGCTCCCAAAGCATAATATAACAGAATCTCACAATCACATAATCATAATCAAAGTGGATAGCAAATTAGAATCAAATCAGAGGTATCATAGCAAGGCTCATATCAAATAGATCATTTCAACAAATCATATCAAATGGATCATATCAGTCATATCAAATGGGGAACATAGCAATGGCATAACTGAAGGGAATCTTAGCAGTGTCAAGGATCGAAAGAAAGTCATGAGAAGTCCCTACTGAAAAGGGATAGAATATATGTACCTCAAACCGCAAATGAAACCATATCATAAACAAGTATAGGAAGTTACTCCTTCTTCAGCGAATCTACATGAATTAATGATCGTCTTATTATTAATAACTTATTTTAAATCAGATTACTTGTTTTAGTCGGCTTTCTATTTTTAGTAACTTTCCATATTTAGTAACTTTCCATTTTTAGTAGGTTTTTCGAATTAATAAGTTAATCATTTATGATTACAATTAATAATTACTTAAGTTAAATTACTTAAAATGAACATTATAATAGATTAGGGTTCAATTATGACAATAATGATAGTTTAGGGTTAAGATTGTCAATAACCAAAGTTTAAGGTCAAATGTGAAAATAATCAAAGTTTAATATTAAATGAGTCACATGATCTATTCGAACATGTATATATCAAATATATATAAGTATTCATGCATGTTATTCATCACCTTCGTAAGAAATGTGTCCGAAATCGGTTCGCACTCAATATGACTTGTTCCCAGTTTCTTGTTTATTTCCAGATTGTAGTCACGTATTTGTGGTTCGTTTAGATTGATATTAAGTCGACTCATGTAAAAAAAAAGAACAGCTTATAACACATCACATTTTAATTTTCAAAACAGAACTAAGTTGACGCTATGGATGTTTCAACATGACTTCAAAACATGCTTGAATACCTACGTTTAAACGTGTCACATAAACCACCAAAGATCCCCACGACACACATGCAGATTTGTATAACAATAGACCAACTTTTTTAGTTTTTAAGTTTCCTTACACGATCGTTCCACACTGTTTATTAAGGTACGTTATAGATTGCGCTTAGGTCGATGGATAGGGCTGAAAAAGACGACATACAAAATAGTCACAAAACTCGACACAAGTGTTCACATAGCACGACATAAACTAGGTACGGTTCGCGACACAAACAGGTTATATAAGTGATTATGTTTTCTGATTTTATGTAGCATCTCTCCATTCGTATATTTTATTATAACAAAACAATACATATCAGTTTTACGTATACAAATGAGCTTATAGATTTTATTTGTTCATCTGACTTTTATATAGGTTACTTGTACACTTGAGCATGTAGTGAATGAATGGAAACAAAAGGGAGGGTATACCTTCAATGCTGAAAATACGAGACCAGCAAAGAAGCACAAAAGAAACCCACGAAGCAACCCCTTTTGCTCATTCCAACCCGATTGACATGTCTTGATCATGAACCAAAGATCAAGCCAACTCTTTTCCGTTCCAACTCGAACCACCTCGCTCCAAAATGATAAGTCGAAATCGAAACATGAACATCTAATAAAATATGCAACGAGACTCCAAACCCAATCACGATCATGTGGAAAACTAGAAGGGGGTTGAATCGTTTTACGTCTTTTTAATTTTATTATGAAAACTTAGTTTAGTTTTAAAACCTTGTTTGCTTTTAAAACTTTGATTCAATCTTATGTGAACTCAAATCTTGAACAATATGAACAACTATATCTAAGTATGAACAATAATAATATAAGCTAAGTATGTGAAATCAACACATGCACAATTATAAACAATTATAGCTATATACGAGAGATAAGTAAGTAATCGTTTATTTTATAATCCTTAGTTATATTTTATATGAAAACTTTACTTCATCGAAATGAACAATTATATGTATGTCACCTTTTTTGTTTGATTGTAAAAAAAACTTTGTTTTGTGAATGAAACTTTCGTTTGATCTTTAAGTAAAATCAACACTAGCACTATATGAGCAAATATATATATACGTCTACGTCTACAAAAGTAATAACGATATAAGCAAGATAATAAGTAAGATATGGAAAGATCTAACCGCGAGACGAAGGATTTATAGTGGTTCGGCTACAAGGACACCTTCCTTGCCCTACTCCACTCCTCGAGTCACCTTCTCGAGAGTTTTCTTCACTATGTCAATAAGCTCCCTTATGGCGGAGAAAACCTTACACACCAATTTACACACCACTTTACACACCACAACTTCTTCACAACTAAGTCATAACTTCTTCAAGCTAATCTACTTCACAACTAACTACTCCACTCCTATCTTTTTCACACCAATTCACTTCACAACTAACTACTCCACACCTAGCTTCTTCACTACAATCTAATTCCTAACTTTTCTTCTTCACACCAAGCAACTAACTAATCACACAATCTATATATCTAGCACAACTATCTACAATCAAATATACACAACAATCTTCACAAAGAATGATGATAATAAACTTGATGATGTACCAACAACTTGTATGTGGAGGTCACAACAAGTTGTAATACTTCTTGTCTTGGGGGATAGAAGTATTCTTCTCTTGCACTTGAGAGGATGATGTCTGAATCACTTTGAAATAAAGAATTATGTACTTATGATCAAAGGATTAAGAGAAAGAAAATGTGGATCTAGAACAGAAAGTTTTGGAGTGCAAAAGGTGAGAAAAATCTGTGGAATGAACCAGTATTTATAGGGGAGAAAATACTGTTTGGGAGCGTGGCCGGTCCCCTTAATTGTCTAGCCGGTCCCCTTAATAATTAAGGGGGCCGCCTAACAAAAAAAAATATTTTTTTCAGAATTTTTGTCTTTTTGTGGGGAAGGTTTTTCCTGAAGAGTATAGCCGTTTTTTGGGTAGAAATTTGAATTCAAAATATTTATTTTGAATAAAACATTTCTTTATAAATACAAAAATATTTTGTATAAGTTTAAAAATGTTTGTCCCACTTTATAAAAAATGTAAGGTTTGTAAATATAAAAATTCCTTTGATCATAAAATGCATTAAACACTTTGTTTATTCATACCTTAAGTGATTTGGATGTAAAGTGAATATTTATCACTTAATACTTGTTTTTAGACATTATTTATATCAACAGATCATATACCACAGCCACCCCCTTGAACCTGATCCAGAACACCTCGACACAAGCACTCCTCGAACCTGATATACCGCGATCAAACACGCCACCTTAACCACGATCAATATAACCACGAATCACACCTCCTTCCTTGAAGCTTCATACCTCCTTTTTAGTGATCGTCGAAAAAGAAAAAAAAAAAACTTAATTGTGCCGTCACTTGCCTTGTTTAGGGTTTATTATGTGTAGAGAATGTGTGAAATAGTTGTTGAAAAATAAAAAGGATGATGGGGAAATAATGGGGAGTTCTACTGAAATGTAGGGATGACCAAAGACCAATTTTTTTAATTTCAAAATTCCAATGTACGTGGACTAGTTTTGTGTATCTTATGTGGTGTACAATATTTAAAATAAATTTGATCCCCTTGTGACTATGTAAGCGTGTGATATATAACATAGGACTTAATATAATGTCGATATATGGTAGACATATGTTATAGATTTTATATTTGGTAGTTCTCAAGTTATAAGGTTCAAATACTTAGGTTAAATTTTGTATTCAAATGTTTACAAGACGTATTAGAATGTCGGGTGTTATACCTATAGTCTTTTCTACTTCTTTCGGGTAAGTCACGGGTGGTGTGTATGCCTCAGATGATGGTATGACTTGTGGGGTACTTGGTGGGCTTAGATTTTCTACTCTATCCTCCGTCTTATCAAGATCACCTATTTGCTCATCATTCACTATAGTAGATCCTAACCACCTAGGTGTCTCAACTCTATCCCCAAACAAATTTCTCGCTTGTTCCCTTAAACTTGCTATCAATTGATCTGTAACAACGTTTGTTGGATTTTCCAACTTCTTAGCGAGTATGGCACAATCCTCTATGGCTTCCCATGCTTCATCAGCACATAATCCCCAAAGGTCCCCATTTGCGGCATGGTCAATGTCCATTTTGGTATAGTGGTTGACACGATTGTAAAATATTTCAATTTGGGACCATAGATCAAAACTATGATGAGGGACTTTTCGGAGTAAATATTTAAAACGAGTTCATGCATCATACATAGGTTCATCTTCATGTTGTTTAAACATTAAGATGTCATTTGGAGTGGGTGAATTTTGTGGTCGGTGGTATAGTGGACTCTCGTTCTCCATAGTGGTGAACGAAAGAGTCAATGAAAAGGTTTTTACAAACAAAGACACAAAGAAAAGATAGACTAAAGAAAACCTATAAAAATAAAAAATAAAAAATAAAAAATAAATAAATAAATAAATAAGATCTTACTAGAAAGGAATCTAGTAAGTAGATCTAATAAAAAGAAATTCTAACCTAGACAATAACTATTCACCGAGCTGCACCCTCGCAACAGGTTTTACCTCTCAAGAGATCTTGAGAAGCTTGCAATCCTCACCAGGCAGTGTACCTGATCGTTGTAGTATAGTATAGTGACAAGTACCGGGGGATTGATCGTTCAACTCAGGAATAGTGTCATTAGGATTAGAAAGCCTACTAAACTAGGTCTAGAGGTGAGGGGCGATTCTTTTTGTATTTTTTTTTTTTTTTTTATGAAAGCAAGTAAAATCTCGGGTATTGAAGGAGTAGGTGGAATTAGTTGCTAGCCAACTAACCCAATTAACTACAAATGCAATCAAAATAAAATGAAAGAAATGAAATTAAACTAATGTACTAATGTGGTGGAAACAATAATGAGAAAAGTTGTGTTTACTTAGATTTCATTACTACCTAGATATCTTTTACCAGTTGATTAGCTTGTTACAATTGCATGGATGACGGGTTATATTCCTTAATACTAGTCGTAGGGCCGTGTACAATATTCCCTAACTCTATAAGATCCTACTTCACTCCTATGTCGAGCCGACTAAAAGCTCCTAACATGGGATCATTAGAATTCACTTATGCATTAAATACAACCAAAAATCATAGTACACCTCCGATCATGTTTCTTAAGACGCTCAAGCAAGTTACCAATGGAAGTCTGCCAGTTTTCTTAAGCCTAACATTGAATACAATCATCCGTAACAATTATAAACAAACAATCAACCAATAATGAACATCTTGGTTTCACTACATCTAATCAAACATAATAAAAACCTAGCCTAACATGTCAAAAGAAAGACAAGCATAAGATAGAATCAAACAATACATAAACTTATTGAATGATTATTGGAAGACTTATCTTTATTAAAACATGGAAGAAAGAAGGGTTTGAAACCCCTTCAATATACAGAAAATTCGACCTAGGGTTTGTGTTTTAGTATTCCACAACTTGTTCCACACTTTACAATGAAAAATTGGAAAAATATATATAGACAAAGCATCCTGACGGCGTCATGTATTAACTTCTGATGCCGTCAACTCGCCGCCAAGTTAAAATTTGTATTGCCTAGATCCAGTCTTGACACCTTCATGTAGAAATATGCTATGGGCCGTCACTTGCATTTTGACCCTGACAGCCTTGGTGACGCCGTCAGGCTATTAACACTGAAAACACTTTGGGCCGTCACATTATAATTTCCACATCCACCTCATTTACCACTCTTGACGCCGTCATGTGTTAATCCTTCCCAGCAAGGAATTAGAGACTTTGCCGTTTTCTTCACTTTTATGCTCCACAAGCATGCAAAATGCTTCCTTTTTCAGATTTCTCCTCAAAAGTACCAAAAATGACAAAAGGAACAATTTAGGGCAATAATTGATCAAATAATTATGAATTCGGGCTTAAATGACCCCTTAAAAGCGGTACACTTTTCGCCTCATCAAAAAACATGTTTAGAAAAAGAATTAATTTGAAAATACATGGTTAGATTCTGTTAGAAATAGAAGTGACGATCATTTATTAAGTCATTGAGTCTTGTAATTATATTGTAATAGTCTTGTAGTTTAGTTAAGGGTAAACGGGCTTGGTTTAATCTAATATTGTAGAAGGTTATGTCTAGTTTATTACAAAAGCCCAAGCCCGGCCCATCTTCTAATCTTACCTATAAATACCTCCAAATGCTCCCATTTAGAGGTGGTGTTTCTATGTGTGTTTCTCTCTCTTAATCTAATACATCTTTCTTTCTCTCTCTAGAAGCTACCTCTCTCTCTCTCTACTTATCTCTTCTATAATCTTTATATATACTTGTGTTAGATATAGTATTTTAGGGTCCCACAAGTGGTATCAATTGACAAGGGATAATTTAGGTTGCTTTAGGTTCGATTTGGGTGAAAAAATTTGAATTGGTGGGTTGTTTTCTCGTGTTTCAGCGAGTTATGTCTAAGTCTAGCAAGTTAGGTGTGGTTTTTAGCGAGTTAGGTGTGGTTTAGCGAGTTGGGTGTGGTTTTTAGCGAGTTAGAAACATTATCAGCGAGTTAAGTAGTGAGTTACCTGCGAGTTACATCTTCAAGTTTGGCGAGTTAGCCTTATTAGCGAGTTAGCTAAAATTCCTTATAGTTTAACTAGTAAGGAACTTATTCTACCCTCACTTAAGGCAAAATCTTGTTCATCTAAACCTTCTAAGCGAGTTACACCATCCTAGCGAGTTAGAAAGTGTTTTCAGTGAGTTAGAAAGTCTTTCAGCAAGTTAGAAAGTATCTCAGCGAGTTAAGACACCTCTCCAGCGAGTTAAACCTTTCTCAGCGAGTTAAGACACCTCTCCAACGAGTTAAACCTTTCTCAGCGAGTTAAGACACCTCTCCAGCAAGTTAGAAAGTTTCTCAGCGAGTTAAGACACATTTTCTACAAGTTAGCCATTTTCTGCGAGTAAGTGTTACGAGTTAGCTAAAATTCCTTATAGTTTAACTAGTAAGGAACTTATTCTACCCTCACTTAAGGCAAAATCTTGTTCATCTAAACCTTCTAAGCGAGTTACACCATCCTAGCGAGTTAGAAAGTGTTTTCAGTGAGTTAGAAAGTCTTTCAGCAAGTTAGAAAGTATCTCAGCGAGTTAAGACACCTCTCCAGCGAGTTAAACCTTTCTCAGCGAGTTAAGACACCTCTCCAACGAGTTAAACCTTTCTCAGCGAGTTAAGACACCTCTCCAGCAAGTTAGAAAGTTTCTCAGCGAGTTAAGACACATTTTCTACAAGTTAGCCATTTTCTGCGAGTAAGTGTTATCTGCGAGTTACAACCTTAGCGAGTTACAACCTTTGTGAGTTAAACTTTCTTGCGAGTTAAAACCTTAGCGAGTTACAACCTCTGCAAGTTAACTTTCTTGCGAGTTAAAACCTTAGCAAGTTACAACCTTAGCGAGTTAACCTTGATTATCCTTCAAAGATCCATTCATCTACACAAGTAATTTCCAAAAAAAAATAATAATAATAAAAACAATAATAAAAAATAAAAAAATAAAAAATAAATAAAAAAATTGGTGTAACTGTGAAAATTTTGGCCCAAAATTCTAAATTTTGGCGGGAAAATTTGAGTAAAATTTATTTTTTTACAGGAGACTAAACGTTCAATTTTTAAGCGAAATTTAAATTTTGGTGTAACTGTGAAAATTTTGGCCCAAAATTCAAATTTTTAGGTCAAAATTCAAATTTTTCCGGTGAAATTTGGCGTCAAAATTTTTCAAACTCAAATTTTTCTTGGAATCTTAGGATTGCATTTTATAGTGAGTTTCAAAATTCTGTGAGAGAAAATTTTTCAAATTAAATTTTGGAGGGAAATGTAGATCTCAGTCGGAAAATTAGAAAATTGTTTTAATTGAGCTTCACGTTCAAAATGTCTTTCCTCAACAACTTCGTTCCATTAATGATGATGGAATCCCTTGTTAAATTTTTTGCTCCATATCGTATGGATGAAACGACGATGACTGAGATTAAGCAAACATTGAATGAGACTGAGAAGCCGTTAACTGATACTGAACAAGACGTTGAAGAAAATGAGCTACCAGATTACGTAAGATATCTTGACTTGAGATTTCCAATTACATTCGCGGAGCATATGAAGCGACCACCATTGACAGAAAAGGCACAAAATGTTGAAGAATCATGTGAACATATGTCAGATGAACCTGAACATGCAGAACCTTCCTATGACTCCGACACACCAAAAGAGAAGTTGACTATGCAAGAAACACAAGCTGAGACTGTTGAACCTAGTTACGATCTCTTTGCACTAACTGATACGGAACTTCCAGAACCAACCTTTTCCCCATATTCTGAGAATGTGAAGCAGAAACAGTTAGAAGAGCAACTTGCCTACAAGGCTAGGTTTGATGAAGCAATGTTAAGACAAAAGCAACAAGCACTTGAGGTTCTAGCAAAAATGTTTCCAACTGACTTTACTCGGAATCAAGGTACACTAGCAAATGAACATGTTATTGGGAATCAACATAGATATGCTACGAGTACACAGATGGGGATTCAGATAAGGGAATATGTTGGAGATCCAATGGATCAGTTTGTGAGTCAGAATGTGGTTAATCAAAATGGAAATGATTGTTGTTTCATGACTTCGATTCAGAAACCTACATCAGCAATTCACAGCAGTGTTATTGGTAGAAATTTCGACAAGGTTGAAAAGATCCAGTACTTGTTAATGTTAGCCAATAAAGAAGAATTGGGAATACCGTTGACTGCTGAGGAAAAAAACTTCATAGCTACAACAAGATTTAATGAGAATTCAGCAGATCTCAATGAAACCTACATCCTTATGGCAAATCAGTAGGCAACAACATCAAGCAGTGATTCTGATCTTCCTCCTACTTATGATTCAGATCCACTCCATGAGGTATCAAATAATGGTAATGATGCTAATCCGTTTACTCATGAGAAGCCACATTATGTGCCACCTGAACCTAATTATGATACATATGTGGGGGAACAAGTTAATAGCAATGTTAACTATGAAACTCCAGATATGGATCCTAATGGAGTTCAAGTTGCACAAAATGGTGCTAATGATGAGGAAACTCGTGCTTCCTTTGAATCATTATTGAATAACTGTAGCATTGAAATTGAGAAAGTGAAAAAGGTCAATCGCGAAGTTAAGGCTGCGAATGAGAAATTGACCACTGAGCTTGGGAGATACAAGGAAAATGCAAAAAGTTTTTAAATTGACAAAAAACATGAGTCAGAATTTGAAATTGGTTATAAGAAATTACTTGTTAAAGATAGGGAATTGCAAAGCAAATTTGATACTCTTGAAATTAGTTCAACTAAAACCATCAATTCTTTAAAACAAGAAATTTCTGATTTAACAAACCAACTTTCAAAACTAAAACCAGCTTATACCAATTTTGAAAAAGAACGGGATGAGTTGAAAAAGGAGTTTGCAAAGAAAGAATATAAACTCTTGGATGAAATCATAGAGTCAGAACACAAGATTGCGAAACTAGAAGAATTAGTGGTTAAGTCGGGTCGGTCAAGTCAAACAATGAATATGATTGCTAATCAAACTAATCCGATTTACCATACGAAACATAAAATGGCTCTTGGTAACAAAACTCCTTATAATCTCAAGAAAGCTCAGGAAGAACAGAATGTTTTGTATAATGGAAAGGTTATATATGCTAAACATGATCCTCCCGTCGTTCGGGATTTTGTGCAAACGATGGAACTTGTTGAAGAGATCATAACAAAAATGAAACAAAAGAATCCAGATTTGAAACCAATTGATTACACCAAACTTAACAAACTTTCTTGAATTACTTTTGTTCCACAAAAAGAACCATCAGTGTTTTCCATAAAACGACCATTCTCAAAACTAGTTTCTAAACCAGTAGTTGCTTCCAAATCGCTAACAAACATGGAACAGATGTCTTAAAACAACACTTTTAACACAAGTGCTGCCAGAGGATATCTTGATGATCTTAAAACCAGAACTGGGAAACTTCAAACGCTTTTAGAATTTAAAATGAGACTTAATGAGAAAAATTGGAATTCCACTGTTCAATTACAACTGAAAAAAGATTCTTGAAAAAGAATTTGCTCCTCCGATCAATGCCATTAATGCGAGAGTAATTCATTTTGAACAAGATTTTTTGAAAGAAACGGCTAACTTTGTCAAGGACCACAAATCTCTGGTAAAGGAAGCTAATGCAAATCTTCAAAACATCAAACTTTTGGAAAACCTAAATGATTCTCTCTTCGAAGCCGTTATGACTACTGATATAATGTCCATCCTTTTACAATCATATTCTGTTGAGGACGATGAAAGACTGTGAGCTGAGACATCTGAAATTGTTTCAAAATAAGAAAATGCTCTTGTAAAACTTGAAAAAGAAAACATGTCATTTTTCAAACAACTTGATCGAAAATCAGAGGAATGCAAGTATGACAAATTGTCGTATGATCATGCCTACAAGGACATGAAAAAGGAAAATGATCTTTTGAGAGCTCAGCTTGAAAGTATAAAAGGGAAGGGTGTGGATACTAAGTTTGCAAAACCATCGAATTCGGAGACACCAAATGTTTCAAAAACGGTTGAAAAACTAAAAATGTCAATTTCCCGGTTTGCTCCAAAATTTGATGCGAAAAAGGATTTGAAAAAACCAGTCACTCCACAACCCTTGCCCAAGCAAAAGGAAATTGAAAAGATTGTTGATAAACAAAAATTGGTTGTTGAAAGAAACAAAAATGTGAGTGCACCTAGCCCTTCTAGGAATAGTACACCGAATGTGACAACAAAAATAGTAAAAGAATCTGTTGGTTCTAATGACATGGTCCAAAATCACCATCTAGAAGAAGCTAGGAAAAAGGCACAACTTCGATATGATGGAATTTTAGGTGCAAAACCTAGTGTGATGAATTCTACAAGATTCCAAAGCACTGCTAGTAGTAGTAAACCATTACCTAGGAACAATCAACAAAATACTAGGGATTGGCTTGCATCTAAGAGTAGTGGCACAAAAGAGAATGCTAGGAACGTAGAATGCAACACAAAGAATTCCCTTCCAAATGGCTGTAGTGACAAAGTTAAACTTTCTGTGTTAAACAATGATGTTAAATTTGTCTATCCTACATGTCAAAAATGTGTTTTTTTAGTTAACCATGACGCATGTGTTGCACAATTTCTCAAGAAAGGAAAATCAAGTTTCAAGGCACAATCCACTAAGACACCAAATAGAAACAAACCCGCTGACAACAAGAAAATGGATAAGAAACCTAATAGGTGGATATCTAAAGGATGTAGTTTTTCAAAAACTGAGACTTCCGCTGCATCTGATAAGCAAACTACGTCTAGATCTTACCTTAGGTGGATTCCCATGGGAAAAGTTTTTAATACAATTGGTCTTAGATGGATTCCCACAGGGAAAATTCTTGATAGTTACACCAAGACAAATAATAGTGATACTCAGCAACAGGAATAAGAAACCACTACCACAATTGATAGTGAACACCCTCAATGTGAGGAAACATGTACTTCTAACACTGTTATTTGTGCAAATTCTTCTTCTATGGATGCAGGTACTTGTGAAAGTGTTGAGAGTTCATACACCCAATGTGGTAAAAAAGAACTTTACGCCAACATCGCATGTGGAAATCCTTTTCTTATTCCACTTTTAACTCCACGTTTACTTGTCCAAGCTTAATTTTTTCTTTCTTCAATTCTTCGTTGTATATATTTTTGAAAAACAAAATAAAAAATTTGAAAAACCATCAAAAGCAAAATACAAAAATATAAAATTTTCAAAAATCCAAAAACATTATAAAATTAAAAAATCCAAAAATATTCTTCTCACGATATGTCTCTTGTATAATCAATATTTTGTACGTTTCTAGAAATGTCATTCAAAAATGATACGGATAAGTACAGATGCTTGAGCGAGAGTTCTCAAAAATGTTTTCTAAAACATGTCGTTTCTCAAAATTTTCTTCTCAAAGGCTTTCGTATACTTCAGTACGAAACCCGGACTTAATCGGATGGCTTCTGGACACATCAGTTCAGGACCCGTGCTTCAAAGAAGGAAAGTGCTTAATCAAAATAGAGATTTCAAATATTTTTTCGAGCAATTATCCTAAAACAAGAACCAAACACTTATCTGGCTTGAGTTTTCTTTAGAATAACTTTCAAAATCTTTAAGCTCAAGACCATGATTGTTGATCTAATGATAAATTAGATTTTCAAAATTCTCTTACATTCTGAGCACCACCTTTTTCAAGATTTTTCAAAAAGATCTTCAATATCTATCAAAATCGGTGCTTATCATCAAAATGACTTGTGTACACCTTATAGTGCACAACTCAAGTTTTCAAAGAAAGGAAAGTGCTATGAAAAAATGGTTTTCATCAAAAAAGTGCACTTACCCTAAAACAAAGAGAAGTCTTTGTTTTTCAAAAAAACCTTGATGAAAAATTCAACAAATCTGAAACTTCTTTCTCTTTCAGAATTTTGCTTCGAGAAGACTCCTTCCCTATAAACCTTAAAAAGTTTAACATTCTCAAAAACATATGTGAGTTTTGAGGGGGAGTATTTCACAAAAACAAAAATGCTCCGATTTCATGCAAATCAAATCTGTCTATCTCTCCAAAAGCTTTTTATCAATCAGTTGATATCAAAAATTTCACGATATGCTATTTTTGAGGGGGAGAAGACATGATTAAAATGTTATCAAAATGTTTAATGATTGGTGTTGAATCTCAAAAGAGCTCGACTCAGAAAGTACCAATGAATTGACGAAGATTAAAATGTCAGTTATCAAAAAGACTTGTCCTGGACGGGTAATAATTTCAAGATAGTCTAACTAGTGATGTAAGCGTGTCTCGAATAGGACTTGTCTGAGTAGAATGTACCGTATCGAGAGACTTTCTTTGGACTTGACCAGGACGGGTAATAATATCAAGCTTGTCTAACTAGTGATGTAAGCGTGTCTCAAATCGGTCATGTTCACTGAAAGTGGATCAATTCAAAAAGTGCAAACTCCTCCCGCATGTCCAAATTTCTTAGAAATTACATGAGCACATGTGAAGGAGGGGTCCTTCAAAAGAAACAAAAAACTCTCAAAGTGTCAACAAAGATGTTTAATAATCATAAACACTTTGAGAGATTTTCAAATGAATGGTTTTATGGCAACAATAGGATAGTCATGAAGATATAAGGTGACTAAGGTTAGGAAAAACCGTCCTATGATCCGCCAGAGCCGGAGGGAATTACCCAAGGACAAATCCAATAGATTAGAATTAGAAGTCCTTAGGTATGATTGAAAAAAGGAGAAAATGAGAAAGGAGAAAGAAGGGGTTGAAGAATTAAAAAGAAAAGTTATGAAAAAGGGTGAAAAGAAATAGCCCTCCATATGTTCAACCTTAGGGCAGACACCGGGTTCAATTCGTATACTACTGGTTGTTGCTAAGGTGACACTGGTATTGAAGATAAAGACGTCATGGACCCAGTGACGCACTGCACTTAACCTTCTAGCCACTCAAGTTCTCTTAAAAGATCTTGTTTCATTCTCACGGGGAACCGGTGTAATCTATCGACATGTCTCTTAGAGATGGTTGATATTGAAGCAGGAGACCTCTCCATAATCTCCGCATAGGAAACCTAATGTGCACTCATCGAGTCTAGAGCCCCGAGATTCATCAAAAGATCTCATAAGAACACATGATATTTCTACACTAGTTGTTCATCATTAAGGACGCCAGATGTAAACTTTAGAGTCCTACGCAGATCTTAGCAATCTGCCAGAACATTTATGAAAGGATTCACATTTGTGATTCTCAATTATTGAATGGAAACTCCTACCAGGGTCAACATCAAACAGCCCTGACAGCAGGTCACTTCGGTAATTCTTTATGGGTTACGCTTAGTATTCATGGTGGTTTCAAACGGTCTACAGTCGTAGAGTGATCCCCAGCGACTCACCCATTTGTTGAGCTACTTAGTAGGTCTCGTAAGCTCTCTCGGGAGTATCCAAAATGGGAACGGCCTTGGTAAGGGTTAGAAGAAGTCTTCACACTATGCTGTTGACAATCTCTAATTCCTTTCCTGTAAGTACCAGTTGATTTATTGCTAACTGTTTACTTGCAGCATCATATCACCTCCATGACGATAGATTCCACATGCTCATACATGCATCACAAAGTCAAAGGAAAATTTCTCTCAAAGATCTAAGCAACACAAAGTTCATCAAAAGATTCTATGCCAAATAGAGGAATCTACAAAGTTAAGAGACTATGATCAAAGTGAAAGAAAGGGAACTACGTGTGTATGAAAGTCAAAGTCCAGAGATGTATGAGCATGTTGGAAAGATGAACAACCACCACAGACGCTGAAGTGACGAAAGGCAGACAACTTCATAACATGATCACCACAAAGATCAAAGAACGAAGAAAAGTCAATTATCAAAGATCACAAAGCATGAAGGAACAAAGACTTAAATCTATTCTACAAAGACTCAAAGTTCAACACAACAAGCTTCTAAGTTCAAAGATCAAGATCACAAAGAGAGATCTCAATAATCACCCCTTAGGGGGAGATCATTAGCAATAGAAGTGTTGATCATCAATGGAATCAAAGAGACATCTCAATGATTGCCTCTTAGGGGAGATTGTTAGAAACAGAAGTGACGATCATGCATTTATTAAGTCATTGAGTCTTGTAATAATATTGTAATAGTCTTGTAGTTTAGTTAAGGGTAAACGGGCTTGATTTAATCTAATATTGTAGAAGGTTATGTCTAGTTTATTACAAAATCCCAAGCCCGGCCCATCTTTTTATCTTACTTATAAATACCTCCAAATGCTCTCATTTGGAGGTGGTGCTTCTATGTGTGTTTCTCTCTCTTAATCTAATACATCTTTCTTTCTCTCTCTAGAAGTTACCTCTCTCTCTCTCTCTCTCTCTCTCTCTCTCTCTCTCTCTCTCTCTCTCTCTCTCTCTCTCTCTCTCTCTCTCTCTCTCTCTCTCTCTCTCTACTTATCTCTTATATAATCTTTATATATACTTGTGTTAGATATAGTATTTTAGAGCCCTACAGATTCCAAATTCAGATTAGTTTTTAAGGGAAATGGTAGCTGGGACTAGCAAAAATAGTCACAAAGTGCAAAAGAAAACAGTGTAAAAACTGTTCCAGATGGCCGATCCCCTTAATTCTTGGCCGGCCCCCTTAAAATTAAAGGGGCCGCCCTTTATAATCAAGGGGGCCGCCCATCTGGTGATTTTCCAGGCGACCAAATTTCAAAAAATTTCTAAAAGTGGTTTATTTTTGTTTTGTGTTTGCAACAAGCTCTATTGAAACATTTCATATTAGTCTTGGTCTATTAGAAAAGCAAGTAATTCATATATTAGTAGAACAACTAATAATAATAAGTCATTAAAGTTATAGTTCTAAAATACCATAATCCATAGCAAGACATAACTATTTCCGAATACATATCGGAAATATAGCACATAAGCAATAATTATTCAACTAACACAAAATACTAATTGTTCATCAAACATAAGCATCCAAAGCAAGTACAATGCTCCCCATCACTTCTTTTTCTTTCGGAACAATCCTCCAAGCGTCTTGGCAATAGACTTGAAGCCTCCTCGCATCTTCTCATGCATCCTTTGGTTTTGGTTGAGCAACTTGGTTTGTCGCTCAAATAGTACTTGGTTGGTTTGAGAGGAAGGAGATGGCACTCGATAATTGGTATAGTCAAGATCCTCCAAGTCATCAACAAACGTATCGGGAGAGGGGGCACGATGAATGTATTCATCCTCTTCGTCATCCTCTTGACGAGATGATGAGCCATGGAAACTATGACGACGAGATTTACCCTTATCACTATGAGGTTTTACGGGCTTGTTTAAGAACGATAGGACGCAAGGTTGGATAGATGGGTTGATAGATAGTACCATCAAGATCAGAATAGTTTTGGAGGACATGATGATAGAGACGAGTGAGGAACATACCATACTGAAGATTTGCCTTAGTAGTAGCTCTTGCACATTCAATATGCTTGATGAAGAAATACGCCAAATTGTAAGGTTGTTCGGCAACCACACAATACAACATGTGAGCGAGGAAAGCCGGGAGATGGTCACGGTGGCCTCCGGTACCGAACACATTCTCGCGAATGAGTTCTTCCGAACACTTCATGTCGGGGCTTAATTCTTTGAGTAGAATTTGGTTTTCATAAATAACGACATTTTTGGACTTAATTTTGCGAGTAGTAGTTTCACCAGCTAACCTGAGCATTTGACGAATTTCTCCGGGTGAAGGGATTTCGGAGAAATAAGGACCAAAAGTTTGACGACAACGTTGAAGGGCACCAAGAACCCATTCGTTGGTGAAAATGGATTGACCGGTAAAAGGAATTTGGAGGATTTGCCCAAATTGTGCATGAGTTAGAGTAATGAATTCATGTTGGATCATGAATGAGATGAGAATGGAACCAAATTCATCGGTTTGGACCGTGACTTGGCTATAGAAGTCGAGAATGAAACGGGGGATGACGGGTTCATTGATTTGGTAAAGACATTCGAATCGAACATTTGAAAATAAACGTTCAATGAAATCGGATTGATAATAAGCTTGTTCTACAACACAACCTTCATGAATGTTTCTATCCTCAATTTGACGATAGATATGAGCAATGGAAGGAGAGGTGGTGGGAAGTTGAGAGACTTTAGCAATATAGTTTTTGCTTTGGGAAATATCTTCGGTGATGACTTTGGGCATTTTTACCTAAACACGTTAACAATAAGATAAAATTAAAATAAATTTAATGTTAAAATGTAATGCATATGTTGTTATGACATATGTGGAACGTAACATACTTCAACTCTAATACCTTAAACCTAAGAAGTAATTTACTATGTTCCTTATTTTTATTTTTAACTCGTTCTAGATATATTTTACGATGTTTAGAAAGTGGTTATGGGATAAACCAAACACCCCTTTAAGCATCTTATATTATCTTGAAACTTTGCAACATATACATTAGATTGTATAACTATCTATTTCTTATGAATTTTTTATGCAAGTGATTTGTTTTGAAAAAGATAATTTAGATTTTGATTCAAAAATGTAGTTTTCTAAGTTAAACCAAACGCTCCCTTAAAAAAATTTACTACTAAAATATCAATATATATATATATATATATATATATATATATATATATATATATATATATATATATATATATATATATATATATATATATATATATATCTTAACA
The DNA here is from genome assembly GCA_030686995.1 of Artemisia argyi. NCBI lineage: Eukaryota > Viridiplantae > Streptophyta > Magnoliopsida > Asterales > Asteraceae > Artemisia > Artemisia argyi. The sequence goes on along the minus strand of CM060684.1, from coordinate 134,301,025 downwards.
ACTCTAGATTACTAGTTTTATTTTTATAATCTTGACATTGTTTTAGAAAAATTATATCGACTTAATTTTGATAACTTTTGGACATAATCTAAACACCCTCTTATGTTTATATAAAATTAATTTCAATGTATTGAAACTTATATATTCATGATTAACAAGTTGTAAAAACACAATGTGATTAGTTTTAACAAGTTTTTATAGCATTATTCAACAATATGTTAGAGAAAATTTTTGAAAAGTAGTGTATGAAGTTTTTCAAAAATTTTAGTAAGAGGGTTTGTGATTATTGGGTTCTAATGTTAATTAAACATTCTAATCCTATGGGGAGCATTTAGTTATGAAAATCCTATAATCAATTGAAAGAAAAAAATAAAATTGAAGAAATTGAAATAAAATGCCTAATAGTGATTATGACCAAATTTTGATGAAATTAGATGAAATGTGTTATGAAAAACTTACAATACTTGTTGCTAATCGTGTTATAAGTATTTGCCATTTGAGAATCAAGCTAAATTAGGTGATTTGGAAGTGGGTTTTTGATGGTTTTGGGTTTTAGTTTCGTTCACAGCAGTAGCAGGTGGAGAGGAAATGAAATTTTGAGTGTTTGGTAATGAGGATAAGTTGGAAAAATCGGGGAGAGAGAAACAGATGGCCGAACCCCTTAAACATTAAGGGGGCCGCCCCTTATTTGGTTGTCGGTCCCCTTAATTTTAAGGGGGCCGCCCACCCAAAACTTGAATTATTTTTCGCGGCATTGTTTCTGGAAAAAAATATATGTATATATATATATATATATATATATATATATATATATATATATATATATATATATATATATATATATTAGACTTATATTTAATAAAAAATACGTTGGAGAGTATTCGCACGAGAGGAATTACTTGACACTTTTATCTGACATTTCGTCAACTAAAATTTCTTGATAATTTTGGATAAAATTAATCAAGCTGTCAAGTCGACGAGGGAATTGTGGAAGGTATATATATATATATATATATATATATATATATATATATATATATATATAATATGTGTTTATAAGATGAGAATATGGGAAGGAGACGAGTGCAAAAGGCGACGGGAGTTTGTTTCATCCATAGATTGATCAACTCACTTCTCTACATCAACATGAGTATTATGATCATCAAAGATTTTCAAGTTGAACGTTATAGGTCAATAGGGCCAAAGGGGAAAAGAAAAGGTTCGTAAACGAACAATTTCTAGTTCTAGAAAATCAACTAATGAGTTTTCTAGGTTATAAATACATATAGTATGTTTAATATATATATATATATATATATATATATATATATATATATATATATATATATATATATATATATATATTAAATAATATCTATGAAAAACTACAAAACAAGCTATAACATACATAAACTAGATATTAAGCTAAGCATGCAATCTTGACATAAAAATTAAAAGAGATGTGTACCTTTTTGTCTTCATTCTTCAATGTCTTAAAAAAGATGGTATGTTCTTACGGAAATGGATAGATAACCAAGTTTGCCGAAGTATGACGAAATTATCTTGTTGGTCACTATTGTCTCATTTGACTAAAGTTGCTTGGTCCAAACATGTTTTGCATTTGACTTGGGTGTATATATGGTGGAATCATTTCCAAGGATTGAAGTTCCACATTTGATGATTATTGTGAAAGTTTCGTCTATTTTGGTTTACTCTAGGTTGAGGAATTTTAGACCCAGGATGAGGACTACTTGGTTTTCTAGGTGGTGGAGGTTTAGATCTTATTTTTAGTTTAAGGGGTTCGACTTCGGGTTTCAAAGATGATTTATGAAAGCTTTTAATTTCTTCATCACTTGCAATAGGTACTAATCAATCTTTCAAAAGTATATACTTTGGTTTTGACTCTAAAGATTTTAGTTCACTAGTTTCACCTTCAAATTTTATATTTTTAGCTCCACTAGTTGATGCTTTGGTTGAGTCATATCTTAAACCGGTTTTATCTCTAGATATTCTTTGAGTACTAATTATTTTATTAAGTGATTAACTACTATTTTCAAATTTCTCAAATCTAGTAATTTCTTCCTTAAGTTTTTCATTCTCATTTTTAACAACTAGACATTTTTTACATTCAATAAGACTTTCTTTACCCTTTTCTAAGTTATGTAGCTTAATTTTTAATTCAAGTATTTCATCTTTTAATTGATTGTTATTGCGTTTTAGTAGTTTATTTTTAGCCATGACTTTATGTCCTAGTTTGCATAACTTACTATATTAGGTTATCTATGTATTTTTCATCTAACGATAAATTATCATCACTATAGTATTCGGTTTCGGAATGTACCTCATTGGATACCTTTGCTACAAGACACTTTTCTTCTCTTGTTGTCTCCTTTTCTTCATTGTCACTATCGCTCCATGCTCCTCCTATAAAGACCTTTTGGTTTTGACTTCTTGACAATTTCGGACATTCTCCAATAAAATGATTTGGATATCCACACTTGAAGCACTTTCTTTCATTCTTGCTACTCTTGTCGTCCTTGTTTCTTTGGAATGTTTTTCTTTCATCATATGGTTTTCTAACGTGTCTTCCTCGTCTTTTAAAGAATTTCTTGAAGTCTCTTACGACCATAGCATATTCTTCATCGTCGCTTTCGGAGGTTGATTCTTCGTCACTAGAATCCTTTTTAGCTATTAACGCAATTGATTTGGTTTGCTCTCTTTTTCCTTTGACCATTTCGAAGTCTTTCTTTATTATCACTTCATACACTTTAAAATTTCCAATTAGCTCGTCAAGTTGTAAGGTTGATAAATTCTTTGATTCCTCAATAGCCGTAACCTTTGCACGCCACTTCGGATGTAGAGCCCTAAGAAATTTCCTTACAAAATTCTTGCTAGAAAAATTTTCATCAAGTGCTTTTAAACTTGTGATGATTGTGTTAAATCTAGCAAAAGCATTATCAATTGATTCCTCTTCCGGAATCGTAAATTGTTCATATTGTTGTACAAGAAGATCTATTTTATTATCTTTGACTTGACTATTACCTTGGTGAGTGATTAGTAAAGAATTCCAATTTTTTTTGCGGTTTTACACATAAAAATTCTTTCATATTCTTTGCGTGGTAACGCATTATAAATTACCATTTTAGCCTCATCATTTTCAGCAAGTTTCTTTTTCAAATCATCATTTTATTTTTCAAAAGGTACAATTTCATCCCTTTTAGTTTCGGGATTATTTCGTATAGGAGGAAAATCACCATTAGTAATAACATGCCAAAGATCTAGATCCTTTGATTTCACATAAGTTTCGAATCGATTTTTCCAATAAAGAAAACCATCACTTTCAAATAGTGGTGGTCTTTGCATAGATTGACCTTCTAAATATTTTTCAGATTCCATAGATCGTATCAAGTTTTAAAATACAGTTTATTTTAAAAAATCTTGTTTAACGTAGCTCTGATGCCAATTGTCGAAAACTAGAAGGGGGGTTGTATAGTTTTACGTCAATTTGGATTATAAAAACTTTATTTTCAAAAACTTCGATTCTAGTTTATGTGAGATTCAACACTTGCACTATATGAACAATTTAATCTAACTAACTAAACAAATATAATGTAAATATGAAAGTAAAGAAAAGATAGAGTTAGAAATATCAAACCACAACACAAGGATTTATAGTGGTTCGGCTACGAAGCTCCTCTTCGCCCTACTCCACTCCCGAGTCTCTTACTCGACAGTTTTCTTCACTATGTCAACAAACTCCCTTGTGGTGGAGAAACCTTACACAACTTTTGCTTACACCAATTTACGACACTAAGCTAAATGTCGAGTTCTAATAGTAGAACCAATCTCTTGTGGTGGAGAAACCTTACACAACTTTTGCTTACACCAATTTACGACACTAAGCTAAATGTCGAGTTATAATAGTAGCTAGAACCAATCTCACAACTTCTTCACGACTTGGCACACCTTCTTCACAACTTGTACACACCACTACTACTTCACAAATACTCACTATTTCACTATTTCTTCTTCACACCACTACTTCTACTATACTTAATTATACACCCACCTAAAACTACTTATTACAAGCACTACAAAACTTTACAATTAATTTACACAAGCTATACAACTAATCTTCAATACTTCTTGATTTGAAATTAAAGGAGTATTCTTCTCTTGTACTTTGAATGATGAGGGATTAGATCACTTAAACAAGAACTAATAAACTTATGATCAAAGGTTTTAGGAAGATGATTTAAGAGAATTTGGACAGAAAGTTTTAGTGCAAAAGGTGAGAAAAAATGCAGGATTGAACCAGTATTTATAGGCAAAAGATTCTGATCACAGGAGCGTGTCGGCCCCCTTAAAATTAAGGGGGGCACCCTTTATAATTAAGGGGGCCGCCCTCCTGTAACGGCCAGATCTTTTGTCTTTTTCTGGAAAAAGTTTATTTGGTAAAAACTTAACTGATTTTGGTTAAAAATTTGAATTCATATATTTATTATGAATTAAACATTTTTCTTTAATTGCCAAAAGTGTTTTTCTAAATATATAAAATGTTTATACCATTTTATATAATTTGTAATGATTAAATAAACCTTCCTTTGATCATAAAATATATTAGGCAATTGTTTATTCATACCTTAAGTGATTAAGTTGGATATAATGATATTTTGTAACAAAATACTTGTTTACGTAATAATTTTACGTTTAATGATTTAACATTTTGTGATCGTCAAAACATAGGGATATCGAGAAATATTAATAACGTTTTTTACGCATTATTTATATCAACACTACTTTTCTTGGACTGCAACATAACTCTTGTGTTCATAGAACTTGCTGACATTTGATTTTTATATCAGCTTGAAACACATTCCAAAGGTTTAATGTTTAAAAAGTAATAACATCTTCCTGCTGATATATTGTATAAATACATTTACAAAGACACACCCTTCTTTTTTGAAAACATGAATAGAGCTTTGGCACTTGCTAGAGCATTCTGTAGTTTGCACGCTATGCAATTGATACTTTGGATGCTTGACTTGACACTTAGATGTATAAATTGTTTGAATATTAGTCACTGCCTTACATGCCCTCTGCTCTTTTATAATAACAAAATAAAGAACCTTCTGAACCAAATTTGATAGCATCTCAGTTATGATTTCTAAAAACTGCGTATGTTTTATTTTAGGTGTTTCAGCAGTCAAAGCTTTTTACGAGCTACTTGGTCAATCGCATTGTCCACCCGGAAGAGAAAAAGTGCATTGTTTTGTAACTTCATGTTGCGGTCTGATCACAATAGTTTTTAAAATTCCTTTAGTAACTTAAATAGTTGTAGCTAGCTAAATAAAAATACTAGAGGTGAGAATGGGGCGGTTTAGGGCGGTTTTTGGCTAAAACCAAACCCCAAACCAAAAGTTCGGTTTTATGTTTTTTAAAACCAAACTCCATACCAAAAGTTAGGTTTGGTTTTATTGGTTTTGGGTTTTTTGTAGCTCGGTTTTCGGTTTTTTTGTTTTTTTTTTATTTTCGGATATCCAAAATTTTTTATGACTATTTTATGTTATAGCCATTATTTTAGCTAAGTTTTATTTAATTCCGATATCTGAAATTTCGGATAACGGTTTTATATATCGAATATTTATAATTTTTGGAAAACTTTTATATGAGCTCTAAAACTTACATTTCATAAAACCGAATACGGATATTTTTTGAACACCCACAACCTAAATCAAAAAATCCTAGAAAGTAAATTGAATATTTTGCCGAAAAATAATAAGATTTCATAACATGTATATAAAGATGAGATGTGTGAACATATATAAAATAAAGAAAACTAACTTTACGAATTTATTGCAGTGTCTAAATAAACATATGTTAGAAATATCTAATACATGTGTTTTCTAGCTTTTAGACTTTGGTGATAACTTGTATCAAAACCAAAATGTATATATATTTTTACTAATATTAGTTGGGGGCGGTTCGGTTTTTTTTATTTGGGTTTTCATATTAAACCAAAAACTGAACCAAAACTTTTGGGTTTTTTTTTTTAAAAACAAAACCGCACCATCGGTTTTATAATTGGTTCGGTTATTTTGAAGCAGTTTTTTCGGTTTTTTGGTTTTTGGTTCGGTTTTTCGGTTTTGTTGCTCTCCTTTAAAAAATATCCTGCAATAATCAATGACATGAAACAACGCTCCGCTGCAACGTGGCGGGCCGTCGCCCACCTTGTTATTGTCAAATATGAATGGTTTTTTTATGGAGAAATGAAATTTTTCATCATAAGGCTGTTAGTAGCTACTAATATCGTTATTGCTAAAAAAAAAAAAAAAAAAAAAAAAAAAAAAAAAAAAAAAAAAAAAAAAAAAACGCATCAATGAACACTGTTTGCTAATAAATTGAGCATCCCTTTGGTATTAATTATTGTCAAATATGGATAACTCTTTTAATTGAACACTTTTTGCTACAAATATCGTTATTGCTAATAAATTGAGCATCTCTCTTGTTCCGGACAAGTTAGAAATGTAGCTTGTATTGTGCATGTTTTAATTGAATACATCCATATGTATATTTGTTATTACACATATTCCTCATACTTATTAGTTTACACAAACAACCCTCATACACGGTATGTATATACACAACCTTAAAACCATGTCCTTGAAAAATACTAAATAGAGATTTTATTGATTGTGTTTTGTGTGATTACATAATGAAGATTGCCCATGTATTTATACAAATACATGGCTTAACAAACAAGCTATGCAAACCCTAAACCTAATGGACCCAAACCCACAACCGGGTTTGGGCCATAATCTAATACTCCCCCGCAGTTTGAACGGCAACATTATGAACGGACAAACTGGAATGAATGTTGAAAGCCGCTTCTTTTCTTCATCTTCTGTTTTTGTTTGTTTGAGCGGAAGCATAATTGTATTTGGCGGCATAGTTGTGTATTGCTTGCGGCATCCTTCTTTGCGTGACGATTGCTTTTACGTCATGGCTTGCTTTGCCTTTAGAAGGGAGCGGCAATTTGATGATCAACTTTTGTTGTCAAGAACAATGATCTTCGACAATAACAACAAATAGATGGTGAAGAAAAAAATATAATAGGATCGATGGCAACTCAACATTTTTTTTTTTTTACGGCTAGAGTTTAGGGTTTATGAATAAAATACGAAAATAAAATCCTAAATAAAAAAAACAATAAAGCAGAAAAAAGAAACATGATCCCTCCGGATCACCGACAAGTAGCCGATGACCGGAGGTTAACAATTTTTATTGGTGGATCTTACCTAGAGCTCTGATACCATGAAAAATACTAAATAGAGATTTTATTGATTGTGTTTTGTGTGATTACATAATGAAGATTGCCCATGTATTTATACAAATACATGGCTTAACAAACAAGCTATGCAAACCCTAAACCTAATGGACCCAAACCCACAACCGGGTTTGGGCCATAATCTAATAGTCCTCATACTTATTTTGTTTACTGAACTTTGGCTCAGGCTTGAATTTGACTATGTTTTTGTTTTTCCAATATTTTCATATTCATTTTTTCGTTTTTACGCTCACACCTTGTTTTTACACATTTGTAAGTGTTAATAAACTTAAATCTTTACACACAGGTTAGAGGTGTGTAGAAAAAAAGTTTGTAATAATAAAATCTTTGTTATAGTGTTATAACTTTCAGTCTTTCACATCTCGAAGGTTGCATTTTATCTCTTATGAAATAGTTTCAAATTATTTTTATAAATTTTTTCATCAAAAAGTTATACTGATTTCTAAAGCTATTATTACGAAAGCATGAACAACTTTGTAATATATATATATATATATATATATATATATATATATATATATATATATATATATATATATATATATACTAGACGAATACCCGTGCATAGCAACGGTTCCTAACGGCAGATAATTAACGATTTGTGATATTGTGGTGAGTGTTTTGTGTAGCGTTCAAAATAGAACGTGAACATATCATAATGTAATTGCAAACGGTTGTACTACACGATAACTAAAGTCTAAGAAAAATTCTTAACATCTATCAAACAACATATAAAAACATTTATAGTTACGATATTGTGATAAGTGTTTCGTGTAATGTTTAACATGAACATGAAAATATCAAAATAAACTAAAACAATAATAAAAAAAAGTTGTAATATATTGTCTAATCATAGCTTAATCATAGTACTTTTATAGTTTGAATGAGTGGTTCGCCCGCGTTGCAACGGCGGGTATCCTGTAAATAAATTTTTCTGCGATAATGTATAATTATATGTTTCCAGCGAGGAATGATGATAATATTACTGAGTTAAGAGGTGCTCGTCCATTGTTTCTTATGACGATGAATATAACAAGGGGCGTTTGATCAAAAGAAAACATGAAATAGGAAAGTCGACATAGCGACCAGTGTTTTAAAATCCGGACTGGACCGTCGGTTGAACCAGAAACCGGTTGGTCCGGAACCGTCAGGCTGAACCGGACAAAACCACAAAAAGCACTAAAAAATGTGAAACATTTGAAAAACTGCTCGCTCGCTGTCTACTAAATGAGCCTTTATTGCCCGCCCGACCCCTCTCTTTAATCTTAAGTAAAGTGAAGTCAAATCGGTTCGGTGTTCGATCTAGTTTAAAAAAAAAATCATGTGTACAACAATAAAAAAAATGTTATATAAATTGTATAAAGATTTTTTTTTTTTTTTTTTTTTTTTTTGATTAACCTGTGTAACAAGTATAATTCACATATACATGTGACAATGAATTATGGATACTGAAAAATACTAAAGAGAAAAATAGTACAACGTGACTCGTTCATGGCATATGTCACATCATTGTTTGAAAGTTTGTTTGTAAAAATTATGTGGATTTATCATAGACATACGTTATCACTTGAATAGACATAATATAATCATATTTTGTGCCGAATCTCGATCTACATATTTATGACGAAAAAACTAATAAAAAGCATGACATATTCCACCTACTTATATATGACCATACCAACACATTTTTTTTGAAGACAAAAGAATTTGACAATTAATAATTACAACTGATTTTGCTTTCCAAAAGGTAAAGAATTTATTAGTTGTTAGCAGTATAGTAAAATTAATTGTCACAACGACTTGCCGATTACTCTCATCTAGCGACATCGGCGTATAGCTTTCGACAAAATTTATCTTCGTCGATAGTTTTTGTGTTTATTTCTTTTTGGCTTTTAAGACAAACATTGTGGCTACAAACAGCCCATCCATGGTTTTAGTTTGTTTTGCCAATTATATAGTGATAGTTTACGTAAATTGAAAGTATTTTTATTGTGATTGTGTGCCAATGTCTACTTGCTTTATAAATGTGCAATTTCATCATTTTATACCATTCATTTGTATAAACTATAAAATGTAACCAATTTGTATAAATGAAGGTTGTCTCTCATTCAAAACCGAGTACCAAGTAGCTTTAATTTTCTCATCAACACTAATTAACCTTGTACACATTTGTAAATGTTAATGATAGTCGACACTTTTAGGAAACTTTGAAGATATAGCGTGAAAAGTTAAGAATGTAAGTTATAGAACATATATAAGAATTTATAGTAACATGAAGTTAAAAGGGTGTCAAGTGTTTGGTTAAATCAATTCTTTTGCATTTTGAATCGAAACTTTTTGTCGAGTCGTTGGTGTTATTTTTCTTGATATTATGTCTGATAGAAAGCTTTTGCCGTGTGGATACGAACTCTTTGTTACTTACATATAGGTATTTTATTTGTTCAGACTTGAAAGATCAAAACGAATTCTCAATCTACCATGTTGTATTGTTGAGACTTGAGAGATCGAAACAAATTACCTAACCCCAAAAGTATAATTGGTGTACCAATCTCTTTCTCAAAGGTTAAAAAGCATATGCCAATCTAATTTAACATTTCAATAATAGATCTCTATTTTCTCACAGGAAAAAGGACAATTTATACAATTTACAAAATCTTTTTGTGGCTCGAAAAAAATTTTGAAATTTCAGAAGTTCAAAGTTTTTCATGTTCCAATTTCCAAAAAGTTCAATTTTTTGAAAATCTCAAAAGTTAGCCAAGTTTCATCCGAATAGTAGATGGCTCGTAACGCAATTATTAACACAACCCATTCAAATTTTCCTAGCCAACAATAAAACCAACATTAAAATGGCATGGCTTTCCACCAACAATCTTTTCATTAACACAATTTACACTAAACTGTAAATTTTACACAAAGGCTATGTCAGTATTGGATTCCAATGATAGCAAAACTGCAAAAAATTAAAAAAGTCACATCTGTTAAAAAACCAAAAGGATAATAATTATAGAAAACTCGGATTTAATAAACCAAAAAATCAGCTTTATGAAAAATTGAAAAATATCAGTTTCGAAAACTAAAGAAAAAACAAATAAAAAAAACTTAAATTTAGTAGTAACAATAATGATTTATATTAAAAAAAAAAAAAAAAAAAAAAAAAAAAAAAAAAAAAAAAAAACCCTCAGATTCCTTCGAAAAAATCAAACTTACAAATAAAAACTAAAACACTAAAATTTCAGATTGATGAAAAAGTAAAAAAAAAAAAAAAAGTACCTGACTAATTGAAAAAAATATGAAACTAACTAACTAACAAAAAATCTCAGGAAAAAAAAAAAAAAAAAAAAAAAGTCGAAATTTTTTTGTGGGTTTCGGATATCTTAACAAAAAAATACCTCAAAAACAAATTGGGTCTTGGAGGTGGTGGGTCGAGCGTCGCTGCGGTTAGATATTCCAAAAACGTAGAACAATAGAGATCTAAAAGAATCTGTATAGATATACAAAAAGAAAGTCACAGATCTATAAGAAAAATATATAAAACTACAAAAAAAATATATAGACATATAAAAAAGACCTTCAAAAGATGTTTAATACATGGATCTATAAAAAAAACTCAAAAGACAACCACATTACCTGATAAAACCTTCGGTTATGGTGGGTTTGGGCGTCGTGGTGGTCTGTGGATGTGACACAGTGGTGGTCGGCTGCAGTAGAGATGACGGCAACGGCAGATTCCGGTGACGACCTCAACGGCGACAGGTGAGGCCGTGGTGGACGGTCAAAGTGGCGGAGAGGGAGTTGGGGTGTTGGTGGGTGACGGCTCCAAGAAGAAAAAGAGAAAGAGTGTTGTGTGTTTTTATTTAATGTGTGTGTTTTTAATTAAAAAGTGCCATTTGCATTGAATGTTGAATAGTTTTCAAAAAAAATAAATTACAAGGGTATTTTCGGCATTGACCAAAAATTCAGTTTTCACTTTCCACTTTGACCAAATCTCCATTATAAGTAGTATATATATATATATATATATATATATATATATATATATATATATATATATATATATATATATATATATATAAGGAGACTTTCTTGCGAGAACTGAGAGAACCACCAAAACCATACATGCACGCCTTTTAAAATAAAATAAAAATACATGCAAATCATCAATAATCGTAAGTATCCACCAATGTTCTTCAATATCATCATGAACTCATCCTCTTTTTTCACAAAAACCTTACACACGGCCGCAATATTATCGTTGCACGCCTTATAAAAACATACATGCACACCTTCAAAGAAAAATTTTGTATTTCCTATTTCTTATCAAATTCTTTAGAACTGTATTTTTTTCAATGTTGCAAAAAACGGCTTCAATAATTGTATATATATAGCGAGACTTTCTCGCGAGAACTATCTTATCTGTAAGAACTGAGAGAACCACCAAAATCATACATGCACGGCTTCAATAATTGTATTTCTGCACATATGTTCTAAAAACAACATACATGTTTAAAAAAAAACATAGTTCTAAAGAATTTGATAAGAAATTGAAAATACAAAATTTTTCTTTGAAGGTGTGTGTCTATATATATATATATATATATATATATATATATATATATATATATATAGACTGAGGATCTGGTGAGGATTGTTTATTTTCGTGCGGATGTGCGGATAGATCTAGGCCGTCCATTCCAGATCTAATCTTGACTTTTTGTAAAAAAGTCAAGATCTACGCAACTATCACGGTATCAAATCACCATTAAAACGATTTTTTTAATTTTTTTTTCCTTTTGAGCGATCCTTACTATTGTTGTATTCTTTACTTTTTTTATTTTTCTAGATTTTTCTGAGCACTTTTTGTTTTGTGATTATGAGTGCTACCGTGATATTAAGGATATTATGAAAGAGTTTTATGATAGGTACTGTGATATTATAAAACCAACGTGATATTAACATTTTTTACATGAAAAACGAACTGTGATATTGAAAAAGTTACTTTGATATTAGTAAAAAACTTAATATAGTTGTTTTTTTTCATTACGATATTAAAAAACTTACGGTGATATTAAAAAAATTCAAAACTTAAGTATGAGTGTTATAGTGATATTAAAAAAAATCATACTATCGTAATACATTTTAACCATGAAAATGATTCTTTTTTCAGTTTCTTTTCAGCGATTCTTAATTATTTTTTGTCCTCTTTCTTTTTATTATTTTTTCAGATTTTTTGGAATTTTTTTTTTTTTTTTTTTTTTTTTTTTTTGAATGTTACTATGATATTAACCCGCACCATCCCTACTTAAAACCCAATCCGCACCGGATCTCTTCCATATATATATATATAAATTGGAGTCGTTAACGACGTCGTATATGGCAAAAGAAAAAATTTAGATAATCTTCATTATATAGACAAAAACATGTTATTAAAACCTTAATTAAGGTTTTGATATTTAACCTCAATGTCCAAGGTTCAATTTTTTATTTGGTGTTTTTATCATTATCATTTATAAAACTACAATACGGGCAAGAGAGTGAGTGGGCTAGCCATTTCCCATATTCTTTTATATTTTAACATATTTTTTTTTTTAAATTAACTTTTGTTTTAAAAAAAAAAAAAAAAAAAAAAAAAAAGTAGTTCTACTCATGTTAAAAGTTATATTCTCAAAACAATTTGTCACAAAAGTATATTTGCTTCAAAAAGTAAGAAATCAAAGAAATGTTCGCTAATAAAGTAAGCATCTCTTTGGTATTAACTATTGTTAAATATTTAAGGATTTCTTATATGACAATTTTCGTTATAAGGTGGCTAGCAGCTACGATGAGTTAGAAATGCAGCTTGTACGGTGCATGTTTTAATTGAATACATGCATATAGATTGTGTATATATGCAATATGAAAACCATATCCCAAAACAAACACAAATAGATCCATAAACATTGTAGGCTATCTTTGGTAGTAATGGCTTCGTTGTGGACACAATATTCTCCATTTCTCCTATGCAATAGTTCGATCAGTAAAAGAAAACTTATAGCTTATAACAAAGTATTTTGTTCATCACGATCTAAACTTACAGATACCTCTACCGTTGAAACTGCTACCTGCAGAAGATCAGCAAATTATGCACCATCTTTATGGTCCTATGATTTTGTTCAGTCGCTTTCTAGCAAATACAAAGTATGCATTTTAACATATATTCTAGCAATTTATTTCCAGACTGTAAATAATCCCAACTTCATTTTTTCTTGTTACCAACAATATAGAGCACCATACAAACGAAGCAATAATAATAACTTGTGTGATTTTTGGTTTGTGTAGGGAGATAAGTACAAGGAAAGATCGCAAGCTCTAATAGAAGTAGTGAGGACCATGATTTCTAAAGATAATGAAGCGGTTACAAGTCCATTGAGTATGCTTACGTTCGTTGATGATTTGCAGAGACTTGGATTATCATATCATTTTACAAATGAAATAAGCAATGTTTTGGATTATGTACACTCCAACTTTTATAAAAGTCATGAAAAGTGGACAAATATGGATTTAAATCTTAGATCCCTTGGTTTTAGACTACTAAGACAACATGGATATCATATCCCTCAAGGTATTTGGCCATTTTCTTTATCCAAATGTAACTTGTAGGTGTCTATATGTACGTCTCTATAAACAAAATTATTGATATCATACTCCTAAAAAGTATTTGATTGTTCCATGTAGACATATTCAAGGATGTTATGGATGATAATGGCAATTTCAAGGGAGATATCATCGGCATGCTAAATTTGTATGAGGCTTCTTTTCACTCGGTAGAGGAAGAAAGCATTTTGGATGATGCAAGAGTTTTCACGACAAAATATCTAAAAGAAAGTTTGAAGAACATTGAAGATCATAATTTTGCATCATTCGTAACTCATTCATTAGATTTTCCACTTCATTGGATACTTCCACGGGTGGAGACAAGTTGGTATATTCATGCCTATGAGAAAAGAAGCAACATGAATCCCACGGTACTTGAGCTCGCCAAATTGGATTTCAACATGGTACAAGCAATTTACCAAGAAGATATGAAATATGCATCAAGGTATTATATTGCCTTTTCTTTTCTTCTACGAGCTTTCACTTTTTTCTTAGATAAAGTTCCCAACTTTCCTTTAAATAAATAGATCTTTTATATATTTATTAGCCTTCAAAGAAAGAAAGTTTGATTCTTTTACATGAATAAATAATCCCTTATTAGAATCAGGAACACTATTGACGTCCATTATTTTGGATTAATAATTCTTGGGTTTTGGTAACAACAACCATAGGGTGTTGTATAAACCTTCCTTAATTAAAACATTTCCATTTATTAACTAATCATTTCTATAAATATATGATTTAAATACATATAATTAAGGTAAGTGAGTTTCAACAAAGTATGTATTAATATCAAGTAAGTTCATATATGAAAATGTTTTTAATTATGGAATGCTTATACAACACCCTTGGGGTGATTTCTTTATATGAGTAAATAATTCCATTTATTAGGCCTAATTTTTTTTTTTTCATTGAACAACAACTAACTATTAATACAGACAGTACAAACTCATTTCACATCTTATAAGCAAGACTTGAAATCGCATCCATTTGTTTGAGAACCTTCTTAAACAATATACCTCAATATAATTAATTCTATACTATAACACAATGTAATTAATACTTGTAATATTCCATTCACGAATGATTGTATAAATCTCCAAATCTTAAGTGAATAAAGTTAATATGAACTATCTATGTTTTGATACATGCAAGGTCCTACGTTGATTCATGGTTCTCATGTTTACACTTTTTTAAAAAATAACCCACCCCATTATAGCATATGCCAAAGACAAAAACTTAAACACAACTACTTCAATCACAAGTCTTACACAAATACATATCATAAATAGGTGGTGGAAAGACACATGCTGGGAGAAGTTTGACTTCGCTCGTGATCGTTTGGTGGAGAACTTTATGTGGAGTGTTACTGAAAATTACTTGCCTCACTTTCCGGGAAGAGGAGTTATGACAAAGGTTAACGCCATGATAACCACTATTGATGATGTCTATGATGTGTACGGTACTTTGTCTGAACTCGAAAAATTCACCAATGCTATGAACAGGTTGCTGCTACTTTATATGGTTATTTTACTCATACCTTTAACAGAAGAGTTTCTCTTTATTAGAGCAATTAACAACCCATGTTTTTATTAAGGGAAAATTTTCTTTTTGTAGTTGGGATGTCAATGCGATTGAAGAACTTCCGGAGTATATGAGGATATGCTTCCTTGCATGTTACAATGCGACTAATGAATTATCATATAACATACTGACAAAGAAAGGATTCTTCGTCAATGCTTACCTTAAAGAAACAGTACGTTATTGCCATATCTTAGCTATCCAAATAATATTTAATGTTTTTACTCTGTTCCCAAGTATATGCTAGAAAAAAGGAAATGAATATGTAGAAAAAAGAAGAAAAAAGAGGAGAAATTAAACTTAACCTACTCAGTGGGTAAACTACCCGGTGACTAAAAACACAATGAATGTGGTTCTTGTAATATGTGGCATGAAAAGAATAAAAACACAATTAATAATTTGTTCTTTCTCTCTTAATGACTGAATGTCACCTCATCCTAGTAAACTATCCGGTGGGTAGGTGTATCCATGCCCGAAAAAAGAGGTGTAGGAAATTTTGGTTTTTAAATTTCGTGATCCCAGGTCAAAAAGAAAAGAAAAGTATTCGGAGCTTATCATGCTAAAAAATTAGCTTCTCTCCAATCATCTTGAACTAAGAAAATGATATTAAGTAATTTTTTTGCTAAATTTCTCTCCCTTTTCTCCTTTTTTTAAAAACTTCAAAAATATGATAATTTTTTAATTTACTCTCTTATTTCTTTCCTTTTCCCTACATATTATAGGTCGAGAATAAAGAGTTTGTAATATGTTATTTGCTAAAAACGCCAAAATAAATTTGTACACCTTTTTTTTAGAGTAAAGGGTTTCTCACGTAAAATTTATTACTCAAAAAAGACGGTTAAGTGAGAATTAGTCATACGAACGTTATCAAAATCATCATCATCGTACGGGATCTTCATCATAAGTCTCCTTCCATTTCTCATAGAAGCTCTTGTTACCCACTCCGTTACCACTTTCCATAAAACTGGTTCTTTTATTGTATGCCTCATACACTTCACAATCACTATCCACAGTAACTGGATCATCAATCTTTGTATAATCCACATTGGAAGAACTAGGTACGGAAGACAATTGCTTTTTAGCCCCTAGCATGTTCGTATCCTTAGGGATACCTGTTGTAGACTTACCATACGAATTAGTAGACATAGGATTACCATCCTTATAAGCACTAGGCTTCTCACTTGTTATGACAACTGGAATGTCTACATTCGTTGATGCATTCGATTTAGGGCTAGGCTCCTCAGTAGCTGTTTTTCCCGCTTATAATTCGGATAGAATCACAAATGCAATTGTAGTTTTCAGTTCATTATCCTTCATATTATTAGGTTATGCAGATGAATTTGCCTCCATTGTACTAACCTTTGAAGTAGATGTCTTATTCGTCTTTTGTGGTTTATATTCAAATTTATTTGCCGTAGACACACCACCAAAATTCTTGGGATTAGAACCTTTGCGTTTAACTTCGGTAAGCCTATCATTTTGGTCCCTAGCTATTTGGTGCAAGCTTAGGAGGAACTGTAGCATTCTTTGAAAGTTGTACACCTTTATTATAGTCTATAAATTAAACAACCTATTAGTTGAAATGTGATGTGTAATTCAGATTTTCTTATACTTTTTTTTTTTTTTTTGAGTAATTGCTTATGATTAATTGAATTTTCCAGTGGCAGGAATTATGCAACTCTTACATAAAAGAAGCAAGATGGTTCAATGAAGGATATACGCCCCCCTTTGAAGAATTTATCGAAAATGCATACGTATCGATAGGAATTGTCCCGATTATTAAGCACGCCTATTTATTAACTTTACCTAATGTTACTGAAAGAGCATTGAAACGCATTGAAAGAGCCAGAAATCTGATTCGCTATGCATGCATAATCGTGCGACTCACTAATGATATGGGCACATCATATGTAAACTTCTTATGCTACTTTATTAACACTATCATTGTTATTACTAGTTTTACAAGCACACTTCAATCACTAATGTCTAAACAATTCTTGATATTGACCGCTTATAAACTATCGGTTATTACTTTTATGTCAGGATGAGTTGGAAAGAGGTGATGTTCCGAAATCAATCCAGTGCTATATGCACGAGAGTGGTGCCACTGAAGTTGAAGCTAAAGCATATATAAAACAGCTAACCCTAGAGACATGGAAGAAACTTAATAAAGAACGTCAAGCTATCGATTCTGAATTCCCACAGGAATTCGTTGACTGTGTAATGAACCTTGCTAGAATGGGTCATTTCATGTATACGGATGGAGACAAACATGGTAAGCCTGACATGTTCAAGCCTTATGTATTATCATTGTTTGTTAATCCAATCGAAGGGCTGTAATATGCATAAACTAGCCTTAGATCTGCCCCCCAATGGGGCGCTAGCATTAAGTCTTATTATTAAAAGTATAATGTGTTATATGTATTCTATAAGTGAACAATGAGATCTAATAAACATTAAATGAATATATAGTTTTCTTATGACTGCATATTTAATTCAGTGTCATGTTGCATAGTTCATAGTAGTTGCCTGATACTAAGAAAATCAATTTCCATATAAACTAACCATACACATTAAAAATTGCAACATCAAATTTGTTGTCAACTAATCCTGCAGTAACCAACTTTCGTTATTGCTATTTACTTAGTTGCTCGCATGGTTTCGTTTCTTGCTCTCTTTGCCACATTCTTTTTAATTCACTTCTTAGCTCGCATCGCTTTGCCATGCTTTGAGTAGTTGAAAATGAACTACGTGGGTCGTATGTGTTGTGATCTAAACTAGAAATGGATTTATTTTCACCTTTCTTGTCTTAAACGTGGAGATCACCTGCAACTCTGTAAAGCCCACATATACATCAACAAATATCGGATAAGCGCAAAATAAAAAGATCAATGTTTGAAAACTGTTATTGTAAAAACTACAAAAATATTCAATAAAATCGATAAAATTTGGGTCTTCATAATGTATACATCACAACAGAGTATTGGTTTCTTACAATCAAATAGAAAGGCTAACGTACATCAAGACCATAGTAATTCTAAATGAGTTATTTGACATCTCTAGTAATTTTAAGGCCACTTACAATGGAATGACACAAAACTCACCCGTTTTGACCGATAGCCTAACCTCTTTAAAACTCTTTAAATTCGATATTCTTCATTTGGTTGGGCACAAAAAATCCACCATAGATGGACTGCATGGTGTGCAGCTTGTGCGGAACATTAGTCCATATAAGCACGCAGAGGTGAACAGTGGGACAGTCACACTCAGTAAAATTTTGGCTAATGTCCCTTTCTTGAAAGATAACACGAAAAAGTTAGACTCGTGTATGCAATATTAATGAGTTTAGATCAGTTTGGATTTCTTTTTTGTAAATGCTTTTAGACTTGAGAAAGAGTTTTCAAACCGATTATCTTGAATCTGATCCAAATGTCTCCCTAAAGCTTTTGCATTGCTTCCACTGAATAGGCTCATTGTCTAATATGGATAAGATAGAGAAATACTTCAATCATTTATAAGTTTAATCGATACATGAAATTAACTTGTAGTAAAAAACATTTAAAGAAAAGTGAAAGTATAAAAATGCAAACCTTTGATTCTGGAAACCGACTGGTAAATATACGTAATATTTGGATACAATATCAAATGTATGTGCTTGGACTAATTACCTGGTGAATATTTATAAAATAAAATTGTTAGTAGATCCAACTAATTACCTGATACGATTATTTTCACATTTCTTTCTCTTTTGTACCGTCAATCTTCTTCGTTGTTGTCTTCCCATGGCCCATTTCCACCTGCTTGTCATCAGTTGCGTTATAATTTTATATATATATGCTTAGTACGTTTAAAACTCTTGATAAATCGATCGATTAGCTAAAAGGAAAAAACTAACAATTTACAAATGGTTATTTATAAACAAAGGTTCATGACTCCTTTCAACCGTTAAACATAAAGTTCAAATTTTATTGTTAAACACACATGTAAAATCCTCTTTCAAATTACAAATAAACTATTATCCAAACGGCCACAGGTGTTAAAGATCATGTGTGTTTTGGGAATTTCAAATAAAGCAGCAATAAAATCTTATATCATAACTTTGAAACAAAATGAGAATATTTAAAGGGAATAAACAGTAAAACTAATAAACAACCTTTTTAAGAGCGAAGAAATATGAGTCCTGATACGTCTGTAGGAGAAATGAACCAATCTTGAACCTGAGAATCATGTTGCATCAAGTTCAGAAACATTGTTATTGAACTAATAATAAATGAAGGTAATAATTTAGCAAAGGTGCATGATGTCATTTAAAAGAAGTACAATCGATAAGAAAAGATAACAAATAGTCAATGAAATATACAATGATCCAATGCATTGTAAGTTATTGTTATGGTTGTACAGTCACAACAATAACAATAAAACCGCATGAATCCAATCTACCTATTAGTAGTTTAAAAGATAATGCAATCATTATAAGTTCAGGTATGTTTCCCATGTGTATAAAAGCGAACCGAATGACAAAATGACCACATATATCATAGCCTCAACCTAAACTGTCATATGTTCAAATCTTGATGACAACTTTTAGTCTTATTTAACATAATGTGTCAAAAGAACAATAATAGGATGTTATGGACATGCGTCAAAAAACTTCGTCATGAATGCAGTTCATTACATTGTGTGCACACACACTAACTATTTTTAAAAGACAACTACTTTTTATAATCAATCCATAACAAACTTAAAACACATTATCAAAGCCACAAACTTACATTTTAGTACAGTACCTAACATATATCATCTACGACTTTAAAAATCAATACTTAAAATGCTTTCAACAATTCTATAACAGTATTAGAAACTTAGTGAGACTTTCGTGCGAGAACCATCTTATCTGTGAGAACTGAGAGAACCACCAAAAACATACATGCACGCCATCAATAATTGTATTTTTGCACATATGTTCTAAAAACAACATATATGTTTTTTTTTAAAAACATAGTTGTTCTAAAGAATTTGATAAGAAATTGAAAATACAAAATTTTTCTTTGAAGGTGTGCATGTATGTTCTTATAAGCCGTGCAACGACAATATTGCAACCGTGTGTAAGGTTTTTGTGAAAAAAGAGGATGAGTTCATGGTGATATTGAAGAACATATGTGCATACTTATGATTATTGATGATTTGCATGTATTTTTATTTTATTTTAAAAGGCGTGCATGTATGTTTTTAACGGTTCTCTCAGTTCTCGCAGATAAAATGGTTCTCGCAAAAAAGTCACCCTAGAAACTTATTACCTTAACAAATTTAGGTGCAATTTTTTTCTTCAAACTAATCAATTGCTATATCCAATGTTATACTATATAAACGATTTATTACATGAAATCATAATTCAATTAATACAAACTCTTAATTAATTCTTAATTTAAATTCAATTAAACACTAAAATGATAAATTACCTCCATTTGATGATTCCTTAATACACAAATTCAATCCTATATTCAAAAAAACATAAGAGTTATCAAAAACCTCCAAGATTAATTAAATTAAAAATGGCAAGAAAATTTTAAAAAAATAATAATAAAAAAAATTCTTACAACAATCAAGTATCCAATTTCATGCACTTGGTTAATTTGGTTTTCCCGCACATCAAATATCCTTGAATGTTTAGGTTTTTTGTTGATATAAATAATGCGTAAAAACGTTATTAATATTTCTCGATATCCCTATGTTTTGACAATCACAAAATGTTAAATCATTAAACGTAAAATTATTATGTAAACAAGTATTTTGTTACAAAATATCATTATATCCAACTAAATAACTTAAGGTACGAATAAACAATTGCCTAATATATTTTATGATCAAAGGAAGGTTCATTTAATCACTATAAATTATATAAAATGGTATAAACATTTTATATATTTAGAAAAACACTTTTGATAATTAAAGGAAAATGTCTAATTCATAATAAATATATGAATTCAAATTTTTAATCAAAATCAGTTAAATTTTTACCAAATAAACTTTTCCCAGAAAAAAACAAAAGATCTGGCCGTTATAGGAGGGCGACCCCCTTAATTTTAAGGGGGCCGGCCACCATTTAAGAGGGCCGGCACGCTCATGTGACCAGAATCTTTTGCCTATAAATATTGGTTTAATCCTGCATTTTTTCTCACCTTTTGCACTAAAACTTTCTGTCCAAATCATCTTCCTAAATCCTTTGATCGTAAGATTATAAGTTCTTGTTTCAAGTGATCCAATCCCTCATCATTCAAAGTGCAAGAGAAGAATACTCCTTCAACATCTAGTTAAGAAGTATTGTAGATTTGCAAATATTACTTGTAGTTGTGTAAATTATTTGTAAAGGTGTAGAGGTTTTGTTATAGGTAGATTTAGGTGTGTAGTTGTGAAAAGAAGTAGTGAATAGAAGTTGTGAATAGAAGTTGTGAAGAAGTAGTAGTGTTGTGAAGAAGAAGTTGTGAAGTTGTGAGAAGCTGTGTAATAGTAGTGGTGTATATAAGTTGTGAAGAAGGTGTGTAGTGACTAGTGGTGTGAGATTGGTTCTAGCTACTATAGGACTCGACATCTAGCTTAGTGTCGTTAATTGGTGTAAGTGATAGTTGTGTAAGGTTTTCTCCGCCATAAGGGAGCTTGTTGACATAGTGAAGAAAACTCTCGAGTTAGGTGCTCGGGGAGTGGAGTAGGGCGAAGAGGAGCTTCGTAGCTGAACCACTATAAATCCTTTGTCTTGTGGTACGATCTTTCCATCTCTATCTCTTTACTTACTTACCTATATTGTTGTCATTTACTTTCGTAGATATTAGTATACATAAGTGTTTAAACATTGATCTCACATAAAATTAGAATCGAAGATTTTGTAAACTAAACTTTTATAAAATTAAAAACAACGTAAAACTATTCAAAACCCCCCCCCCCCTTCTAGTTTTTCACAATTGGCATCAGAGCTACGTTAAACAAGATTTTTAAAATAAATTGTATTTTAAAACTTGAAATCGATCTATGGAATCCGAAAAATATTTAGAATGGAACATGACATTTAAACCACCATATTTTGAAAATAAAAGTTTTCTTGAATGAAAAAATCGATTCGAAAGTTATGTGAAGTTAACAGATTATGATCTTTGGCATGTCATTTCAATTGGTGATTTTCAACCAACAAAAACCATTTTTGAAAAACAAGATAATTGTTTCAAAATATTGCTTGATAAAAATAATATAGCTAAAATGATTATATACAAAGCTTTACCAAGAATTGAATATGAAAGAATATTTTTTTGTCAAACGGCAAATGATATGTGGAAAAGTATTTTAAATTTTCATCAAGAGAAATGTCAAGCCAAAGAAAATTTTGTATACAAAATAGTTGAAAATGAAAGTATAGTAGATAAGTATTTAGTTGAAATGAGTACAAATGCTACTAGTTCAAATTTTTTGTGTGAAGGTAATGATGGCAAAAACTCCATGAGTCATATCAAGAGCAAACAAGAAGGGTGTATAAAGTTAATGATCGAAAAGGAACTTAGTGATGATGACGATTATAGTTCCGAAAGTGAAGATGAAAAATATGCAAAGGTCGTTTAAGAATTCAAGAATATTATTAAAAAGCGACTAAAAGCACAAGATAAAAGAAAAACCACCCGAAGAAGAAAATCTAGTGACGAAGATGAAACGATGAAGCACAAATGTTTCATAGCTCAAGCACCTAATGAAGTATATCTAGGAGTAGACTTGGAGCCTGATGAATGGATAAAGGATAGTGGATGCTCAAGACACATGACGGGGAATCGCAAGCTATTTTCTACATATAAGGCTTATAACGGAGGTAACGTTGTTTTTGGTAGTGATCGTCGTGGAAAAATCATAGGCAAAGGTAAGATCTCTCAAGACTCTCTAACTATTGAAAATGTTGAACATGTAGATAATCTAACTTATAACTTGCTTAGTATAGGTCAAATATGTGACAGTAAGTGTAGGGCTACCTTTACCGATAAAGATAGTGAAATAATTAAGGATGAGAAAGTCATAGGTAGAGGAATTTGTTGAAACTAAGACCTTGATAGATCTTCTGAGCACTCTAGAATCATTAGTTATGTTAATGTAATCACCAACACACTAATAGACAATATCTGTAACTTGTATTTTAAAGCGGAAACAAACACAAGTTTTAATACTAAGAACAATTGATCCTCTATGGATCTTTAATAATTATCAAAGTGTTTTCTAAAAAACGTTTTTCAATACATAATCGTGTGTTCCTTTTATACACAAGGAACCCTAAACCGTTTCCCAAGAAACGTATATTCTAAAACTTCTAAAAGATATGCATTATCACTTCCTAAATAAACTCATGCATATCCTAACTATATTACATAAAACACGGAAAAACTATATCCGCAGAAACAACTAATGCTGAAACTAAACTTCAGCAGAAACTAAACTATAAGCAGAATCTGTGTCTTCAGTAGAAACCATCAGCAGATTCTTCAGCAGAATTCTCTCTTAGCAGAATTCCCAACAATCCTCCCCTAATCTTGAATTTGACATGGTTAAGTTCAAGATTCTTGATAGATCTTTGAAATTACATACCAAGAGGATTGAATTCGAACAGTAGCAACAAAGAATCATCATCAACAGGATCTCTATGATCAGCATATACTTGAAAACTCCATTCTTTGCAGCAACAAATGACCAAATGTACATCAAAACAAATTAGTTTCATACTATTCTCATCACATCCAGGTGTGTTAACTCCTGTAAGAGGTGAATCATTGAAAATAATGGATTTGATGTCTCTTTATCAATAGTCATCACTACTGGAGTAGCCAAATGTTCTAAGTTCGAAAACTAGGGTACACTGATGACCACATGATTTTCAAATCATCAGCTATAAACGGATTTGTGATGTCTTTACCTGTAGTCGTTTGCTCAGGACTAGTCAATTATTTTGATGAAAAAGCATCTTGGTCAACTGAATACCAAATATGGTTTTCCACTGCCTTTACCACAAGCCTTATACATGTGGGCTAGCCAATTATTTGGAATCCATACAGGAAAAATCCATGGTCAATTGACAACCATGTCAACTCTCAGCAATGAAGCATGGGTGAGTTGATTACCCTATGGTTTTGAGCAAACCATTACAGCTATCAACAGATTTGATGTGTCTTTACCAAAGTTGTACCCTTTGGACTAGCCAACTTTTTGATGGAATAGTCAACATCAGGTAAGTTGATAACCAAAGAAAGTGTGATTAACACCAAACCTGCATACAACATGCACAATACTATACAAAAATGTTAGGTTTTTTTTTTTTTTTTTTTCTTTTTTTTTTTTTTTTTTTTAATACTAATAAAAGAAATAAATATACAACAATATACCATCAAATAGAAGCTGCTCTGGAAGTCCTAATCCTGAGCTTGAAGACTTTCACCAGAGATTCAGCAAACAACCTAGCATTCCCAACTGGATCAGGAGGAATCTCCAACTTGTGTTGAAGCATTTTCTCCATCAATGACACTGTCAGAGGATACCTCTTGCCAAGATCCATAATAAGTCTGAGTCCAAATGTAGTTTCCAACACATGAACATATGGCATAGGATAAAACTTCCAACTCTGAACCTTCCATCTCTGATTGTTTTTCCATATGTCATAACCAGCACCAGTGGGAGTAGAAGAATCAAACAACACTCTGAGATCACCCAATAAATACAAGCCAGACACTGTAGGAGTATGATTTGCATAAAATTTGTGAACCAAATCATTGAGAGTGAGCAAATCCTGATGATCCACAAGATGTAGTATTTCTTGTAGAAATGTAAAGGATAGAGAAGTTTTATCTAATCTATAAATGGTATTGATCTGTCCATTTTTAGTCAACTCCCAGTGAACCAATTCTTTGAACAGCAGACTGATATTCTAAATCAAACTTGGCTTGCTCTACCTCAGCCATATCTGAACTCCACTTATAATCTTCCCATTCTTTAAAGAGTTTTTCTTGTGCAACTCTTTCTTCAGCTGTAACAATCTCATCCTCACCTACTTCAACCCCTTCAGCAGAATCATCATGAGGAACATCCAAATCTTCCATAGGATTAGCATTTAATTCTTGAACATCTGAATTAAGTATATTATCAGCAGATCCTTGAGGCTTGAGGGTTTCAGTGATGTCATCAGGAGAAACTTGCTTAATCCCAGATGAATTATTAACAGGGGAAAACAGGGGAATTCAAATACTCTTTCCCTGCTACAAAGAATGTATCTACTGATGCATGAGCCCAATCAGTAGATTTGTCAGCAGCAATAGCACTAGATGATTGTTTCTCCTGAAGAGTATCAGTAGCTTCTGCCATAAGAATATCATCACCACTTGATACCTTGGAAGATCCAGCATCTTTCTTTGCCAAATATTGTCTTCTACTTCTTCTGCTGAATTGAATTGTTGGCTTAGGTTGAGATACTTCAGTAGCTTTAGGAGGAGCAACATGTGACTGTCTAGCAACTTCAGCTAGAATTTCAAGAGAATCCAAATTTTCCTCCTGAGGCACTTCAGTAGTATCCATTATACCCTTACTTTTCTTCTGCTGAGTCAACTGTGCCTCCAAATCCTTAACTTTACTTTTCAGCCTCTCAATCTCACTACCAAAAGTAGACTTGGTATCAGCAAGCTCCTTTTAAAGATCATCAGTCTTTCTCATATACCTGCAAAGAGAATCATATATAGAAGTGAGAGTAACAGGGTCCTATGCTCCACCAGCAGATTTCTCAGTGGTAAATGGAGCTTCATTGAACCTAGCAGGAGAAACAGACTCATGTACAACATTGGGAGAGACTTCATCAAATGGCTCTCTCATAGGACTAGGTGTAGGTAATCTAGTGATCTCAGGCTCAAGAGACTGAATTGTATCTTCAATCTCATGTGTTTGCTCAACTGGAGCAACCTGAGATAGTGAATTAACAGGACTAGGTGACATATGGGCAGGGGAAGGTGGTGGTAGGTCAGAAGAAACAGGTAATGGTTCAGCAGTTGTAGCTGGCTCTTCCTCAATTACCACTAAAGGATTACCATCAGCAGCAACACCAGAAGATGATGGATTACCATCATCAGCAGCATTTTGAGGAGGCACATTGCCAGCATCATCACCCTCAACTACATTATCATTGCCATGTGTCAACATAGCATCTAACAGAGGACGATGTTCCCCAGTATAATTTGTTTTCATTGAGGCAAACAACTTAGAACCAAGACTTTTAATAGGCACATGGGTCCTATCTTCAGTGGTTATGTCTAAAATAATTTGTAAAAACCTAGGGTACATTAAGAACTTATGCTGTTGTTTATCAATATTTTCTAGCATATTTTCAAAATTAAACTTTGCAAAATTATAAGTTTGACCCTTAGAGAGACAGACAATACCACAACCCAATTGTAGAGAGAGTTGGTCCCATCCACCACACTTGTTGCTTATACATTGGAGCAGCAAATGCACCAAATACCTCCACTTAGGACAAAATTGATTCTTCTGCCACTTAGTTGTTTCAATGCTTTGATATCCAGCTTCCCTTAGCCCAGCAAGAATCTCCGCAGTGTTGGAGTGATATACACCATTCTCATCATCCAACTGAAGCTTTGTCCTGATCAAAACTTCTGTCACCACATACTCTACACCTTCAATTACAACAACAATCTCTGTGTTAGATCTCTTTGCAGCAGATGCCCAAAATTGCGTCACCATTGATTCATATATCAGATTGGGACGTCAAAGCATAATGAATCTTTGATCGCTATAGAAACTCCACCATTAAATCAAACTCTTCATGTCCCTTAGCCTTTTTCAGAATAGCATACTTGTTATGATCTCTCTTCAATTCAAGTTGTGCCATTTGAATGAATTTGCGTGAGACGGTTATGAATTACTCAAAGAATTATGAGTTTAAATGGAGTAATAAGCGAATAATTTTGTTTAGGAAGAGATATGCGAAGTAGGTTATATTTGGAAGTTCCCCAATCGTGGTCAAAATTATCGGAACTAATTGTTGACCAAGTCTGACGTGTAAAGTAAAATCCTCCAAATTCAAAATTACCCTTCAGCAGAAATGAAGGTCAAATCTACTGAGGAATGGTCAATATCAGCAGAAACCAAGCAAATGTAAAAATATCTTCGGTGAATATCTTGATTTTTACTGTGCCACCCAACTCGCATTAATTATCTTAACGCCTAAACTTTGCTTATTTAATAACCCCAAATTACACTTCTTAGACATCAAATTATCCCCAAATCATCTCAAAACCCTAATTCCACAATTAATCCCAATTCTCCCTCAAATAATGTCTTCCAAGCCTGAAATCATAGACATATCCTCCTCCTCTTCCTCCTCATCTGATGATCTTCCACAATATCCATCAGAAATAGATGATTCTGATTATGCCCGTGAGTTGGAAAGGCGATGGAATGCCTTGGAGAAGGGGGAAGCAAGTAATGCTCCCATTCCTGCTGAGAGGCAATATGTCTCTCCCTTCATTTTCACATCTGATGAAGATTCTTTAGAGGATGAAGATGAAGATCCCTCATTTCTTCCTCCTTCCACACCACAGAGACCCCAAACAAGGCCTAGGAAGAGAAATCCATCTCTTCCAACATCACGAAGTGTGGTGTTGGGTCTTCCTGCTCCAGGACCTGGTTCTTCATGCCATGGAAGCAAGGGAAAGGGGAAGAAGACAGATGTCGTGGGTAAGGGGAAAGGAAAAATGGTGTAGGTGATGATGGGATGTTGCCAGGGACCAAAGTTATAAACCTTGGTTCTTGAGCATCTTCATCGTCGTTTTCATCATTCTTCCTCCTCTTCTTTTCCCATTTTCATCTTCAGCTTCAGCTTCTTCATCATACTGGTTATGCATCAGCTTTTGTAATAGATGATAGGAGCTTGACTAATTACTTGTATAAGATTTCATCTTGTAATTTCATTTGAAGTTGTTTGTAAACTGCAATATGTTCTCAGAATGAATGAAAAACTCATTTGCTAATTTTGATCTCTGTATATTTTGAATCAGTAGAAATCAATCTTGGCCTCCATTTGACTTCAGAAGAAACACATCTCACCAACCATATTAACATATCATGGTTAAACTCATCAACAACTTGCAATGGCATTCTGCAAAACAGACACAAACTAGCAAACAGACCAGACAAACTTACAACACATTAGTTGGTTAGTGTTAAAAACTCAAAAAGTATACAAATTGTACAGATTATACAAAGTTTACAATCACAATCCTCCCCTGAGGCATATGCCTCCCCTGAGGCTTATGCCTCCTCTTAAACTTTGCATTTAAGGGTTAAGCATACCAATATGGACCACCAAATATTGAAACCTAGGTCCATCAAATGCTTTGGTTAACAAATCTGCCACATTATCATCTGTGTGAATTTTTACCACTTTAATTAAATGTTTCTCATAAGCATCCCTGATAAAGTGGTGCCTGATTTCAATATGTTTGCTTCTATTATGAAAAACTGGATTTTTAACAATGCAAATGGTACTTTGATTGTCAATGAAAATGGTAGTATTCATGAAATTATACCCATAATCCAGCAATTGATTCTAAATCCATAGAACCTGTCCACAACAATTGGCAGCAGCAACATACTCTGCTTCAGTAGTAGAGGTAGCAACAATGGTCTGTTTCTTGCATTGCCAAGAAATCAGTCTTCTTCCAAGAAATTGGCAACCTCCGGTTGTGGATCTCCTATCCATATTGGCACCAGCATAGTCACTGTCACTATAAGCTGCTAGCTGAAATGGAGATTCTTTTGGGTACCAAAGACCTAATTTGGGTTGGCCTTTCAGGTACTTAAAGATCTTTTTGACAGCATTCAAATGAGAGGTAAGTGGAGTGACTTGGTGCCTAGAACAAGCTCTCACAGCAAATGTAATATCAGGTCTAGAAGCAATCAAATACATCAAAGAACCAATCATTGACGTGTATAAATGAACATTCACAGGAAGATCAGGGTCAAGATTGTTCTTTGGTTTGGGAGCTTCATAGGGAGTAGTGGCAGTCCTGACATTCTCCATATCAAACTTTGTCAACATATCCTTTACATACTTCTCTTGATGAATAAAAATACCATCAGGTTTCTGCTGAACCTGTAAACCCAAAAAGAAAGTGAGCTCCCCAATGGCACTCATTTGAAATTCTCCCTTCATCAAATCCTCAAACTCTCTACACCACGCTTCTTTGGTGGAACCAAAGATAATGTCATCCACATAAACCTGCACAAGAATAATATCCCTGGAGTCTTTCTTTAGAAATAGAGTCTTGTCAATGGCACCTCTTCTGTAGCCACGCTTCAGCAGAAATGTAGAAAGTCTAGCATACCAAGCTCTGGGAGCCTGATGAAGTCCATTGAGAGCTTTGACAACCTTATACACATACTCAGGATGATCAGGGTCTTCAAATCCCTTGGGTTGAGTCACATAAACCTCCTCTTCAATCTCACCATACAAGAAAGCACCTTTGACATCCATCTAATAAACCATAAAGCCCATATATGATGCATAGGCCAAGAATATCCTGATTGCTTCAACTCTGGCCACTGGTGCAAAGACCTCATCATAGTCAATGCCTTCCTCTTGCCTAAACCCCTGAGCCACTAATCTTGCTTTGTTTTTCACCACAATACCCCTTGCATCTCTTTTATTCTTCAAAATCCATTTTGTCCCAATGGCATATTTACCATCAGGAAGAGGAACCAATATCTAAACCTGTTGATTCTTAAATTGCAGCATCTCTTCTTGCATCGCTTCAAGCCAACTTGAATTAGCCAGTGCTTGAGGAACACTAGTTGGCTCTATCTGAGAAAGAAAGCATGCAAACAGACAATGTTTGAAGTCTGTGTGATTGTCCCTCTTTTGATTGTAGACATAGGAGATGAAAGTAACTTCACCATATTTAGTATTCTTGACAGTGCTTCTAGTTCTCACAGGTGCTTGAGGATCTCCAATAATCTCTGATAGGAGATGAGCATTATGAATCCTCTTTGTTGATGTTGGGTTGACATCAATTGTGGCATCAAGGTTGTTGACAGTAGGCCCAAACTCAGTATCATAAGAAGCTGAGTGAAATAGACCAGGCTTGGGCTGATAATTGCCAAGATCAGAAGGACTTGGAAATCTTGTAAAGGGCTTCTCAAAGTCTGTAGAAGCTTCAGTAGAAATGGGAGATTGTGCAGCAGGAGTATCAACAGCTTTGATCTCATCAGTGGGAATAGGAGTGCCTTCAGTAGAACTGTCAGCAGCATCCTTGTTTCCACTGACTGCTTGTGCTGATTGTTGAAGGATGGCATCAGTCTCTTGTGTAGCCTTTTCACGGAGTCTCTGAGCTTCCTGAGTAGCAGCATGTTCTTGCTTCTTAAGTCTAGCAAGATCCTCTACATAATGTGACTCATCTTCTTGTTCAGCAGCAGAATGATTTCCTACAAAATGGTTAGGTGGAAAAGAAGGTACAACAATGGTTTGTTCATCTTTCTCAGAGTCACTCTCTGAGTCATCATCCATGGAACCTGCAGGGTTAGTAATTGGATCTTTGGTACCTGCATTTGGATTAGAAACATGTCTTGTGTATCCCAAATAATCAGTCAAATAATCTAGGTCAAAATACAAAGAATGGCCCTGTCCCTGAGTATTAGGCTGATCTTCAAGATATCTTAGGTTAAGGGTCTCCTCTATCCTTTTGGCATTCAAATTATAAACCCTATAGGCCTTGCTATGAGCTGAATAACCCACAATGTATCCCTCATCAGCTTTCCCATCAAACTTACCCAGTGTATTAGCAGTATTCAAAATGGTCACTTTGCAACCAAAAGGCTTAAGGTAATGAATGTCTGGAACTTTCCCAGTGAGAAGTTCATAAGTTGTCTTGACATGATGTCTAGTGATGGATACCCTGTTCAAGACATAGCAAGCAGTACTTACTGCTTCAGTCTAAAACATAGTGGGTAACTTAGAGTCTGCAAGCATGGATCTTGCTGCCTCAATTAAGGTCCTATTTTTTCTTTCAGCAATCCCATTTTGTTGTGGGGTTCTTGGAGTACTATAGTCCCTTTTAATCCCTTTAGACTTACAGAATTCTATGAAAACAACATTTTTGAACTTTGTCCCATTGTCACACCTAATGCCTTTAACCTTTTTATTTAGCTGGTTTTCAATTAAAGTGATGAATTCTTTCAAAATAGGAGTTGTTTCATCTTTAGTTTTCAAAAAGAATACCCAGCAAAACCTACTATAATCATCAGTGATAACCAGGCAAAAGTACTTATGATCAATACTTCTGATAGGAGTTGGACCAAAGAGATCCATGTGCAGCAACTGAAGAGGTTCTGAGATGGTGCTCACAGCTGTTATGGCTTTGTAAGAGGCTCTGTGTTGCTTTCCCTTGTTGCAAGCAATACAATTGTGTTCATTGGTGAAGAGTTTTGAAGGAAGGCCCTGAACAAGACCAAGGTTAGACAACTTGTTGATAGTCTTGTAGTTTACATGAGCCATTCTCCTGTGCCACTTTGTAGATTCATCCTGGGAAGCTTTGGACACCAAACATGTTAGATCTCCTTCTGGCTTAGCATCATTCAGATTGAATGTGTACAAGTTGAAGGTTCTAGGAACTCTCAGCAAAACAGTTGTATCTTCTGGAAGTTTGAAGTCCTTGGAGAGCACAAGACACTCATCCTCAGAGAAGAAAACCTTATTCTTAGTGTCACAAATTTGTGATACAAAGAACAGATTAAAGTGCTCAAGTTCCTTTACATAATAAACATTCTCAAAATCTAACAGAGGTGTTTTAATAGTTCCTTTCCCAGTAATTTTGCCATCTCCACCACCAAAAGTTACACTACCTCCTCCTTCTATAGGCACAAAGTCATGTATCTTGTCCTTGTTCCCTGACATACTTCTGGAACAACCACTATCAACTATACCTACTTCAGTACTTTTCATAGGATGATCCTACAATAACAAAAAAAAATACAAGAGTTAGTACACATTGGAGACTCAAGTCATTGCTGACTTGAGCCTGCCTTGTGGATCATTAGAGGTAGGCCATGTAGATGTTTAAGATCCACCATTGTTCTTGGGCCTGTAGTGCAAATTAGGTCCCTTCTTTGTCCAAGAACAACCTGCTGAGGGCTTCACAGCAGTATCCCAATACCTTCCACCAATATACATTGAGCCAAACTGTCTAGGCCAATAACCATTAGAAAAGAAAGAACTAGTGGGTCGAACATAAGGTCTAGTACTGGTTCTTCTCCTTGAAGAATGCTTTTCAGCAGAATTGGATTTCTGCTGATGTGGAATAAAAGAAGGTATTTCCTTAACATTCTTCCACATTTGCCTAGGTTTTCCTTGACTAAAACATACACCCATTCTTTGCTCATGAAAAGTACAATCCTTAATCAAATGTACTTCCACACACAAAACATTTCTTCTTTTTAGAAGATTTATTCAAACATAAGGAAGTTCCATAACATGAAAAAGCATTCAAACCACAATGATTAACAGAATTGTTTTTAACAGAACTAGAAATATTATTTTGCAAAGAATTAGAAAACAAGTCTTCAGAAGAAACTGTCTTGGAATCAGCAGTAACTCTAGCAGGCTTGTGGGGAGTCTTGGGTGATGTCTTGGGTGTGGTCTTGAAAGTGGTCTTGGGAAGGTCTGACTTCTCACTTGAATCACAACTGGCAAATGAAGTAGACCCTTCATCAGAAGACTTGTCACTGTCACAACAAGAGACAAAGTCAGTAGATTTAATAATAGGGTTTGGCAAGTCAGTTGACTTTTTGCCATAGAGATGGTGTGATCCATCAAAGTCAACAGGTATGGACAGGTCTATTGGCATATGTTCCCCTCTAATAGGTCCAGGTACAGCATTCATTCCCCCTTCCTTAACAAATTTTATAGGTGTTTGATATGCTAAGGCTGGTTCAGGGTCAAAAACACTAGACAAATCAGGATAAGTTAATTCTTCAGGATCTATGTATTTCTCATATCCTAATGCTTTTCTAGACCTAACAGATTGGCGACCATCAATTAATTTATTTAAATTAGAGGCCCCTTCTTGCCACTTCATCCGACCAGCCACCTCTTTATCTAACTTAACTTGTAATTCTTGTTTTTCTTTTTCTACATCAGATTTTTCTTTTTCAGTACATCTTAAATCTATCGTTTCACATTCTAAATCACTTTCTAGAACTCTTATCTTTTCATCATATTTAATTTGATTCTTTTGAAACCAGACCTTTTGTTTTTCTAAAGTTTTTAAAGCCTTTTTATAGGCCTCAACTTCTATATAACACTCATTGTACTTAGGTTTCAATTCATCATATTCTTGTTTAAGTTCATTGTATCTTACACTACATCCAAACACACAATTGTGTACCTGAGAGATGCCCATCAAGGAGACTTGTTCCTTCTTATCCTCTGAAGGGGAGTAAGCCAGCAAATTCACTTGTTTAGAAGTTTCCTCTTCAGTAGGTTCATGTTCAGCCCAATCAATCTGGTGATCCAGAGTCACCAAAGCTTTGGAAGGTGTAGCTTTAGAAGTCCCTGATTCCAATAGATATGAGCCATATCTAACTTCATCACCAGACTTTCTTTCCTTGCATTCTCTTGAAAAATGGCCCATTTGACCACAAGTGTAGCATTTAACCTTCCTTCTGTCAAACCTTGTTGCATCTCTTCCATTAAAACCAAACTTTCTCCCAGACTTAGTCTCAAACCTTTTGATGTTCATAGAAATCATTGCTAGCTGCCATTCCAAGTGCATCTCATCCATCTCCAATGGATCCACCTGTTCAAAATCCTCATAAGCAAGAAACTGCTGATGTTCATATTCAGCCACAAATGAATGAACAATATCATCCATTACACTATTGGATTTTGATTTAGGAGCTGATTTAGTTTGGGTTTGAGAAGATGCTCCTGAGGTGTAAGAACTTGAGGCATGGTGCACAGGTTTTGTAGTGGTGCTTACGAAGGCTGAGTGGGTGGATGGTCGAATGGGACTTCTAACATCAGGCTCAAGAGATTTGAGTCTGTTGTAGAGGTCATCAAAGGAAATCATGTCCAACCCTCCTTTAGCTTTGAGAGCAATGCTGACTTGCAACCAGGATGGTGGCAATGATCTCAGAAACTTAGCATTGCAGTCCTCATTATCTGGCCTAGCCTTCAGCTGATTAAGTTGACTCAAGATCTTGTGGAACCTGTCATAGCCTTTGTGGATTCCTTCTTCCTCAGATATCTGAAACTCTTGAAACTGCTGCTTCAGCATTAACCTCTTCATTCTTCTTGATTCTTCATTCCCTCCAAATCTAGCCTTGATTGCCAACCAGATGTCCTTGGCATCCTCCATGAAGTAGAAGTCACCCATATGGTCATCAGGTATAGCTTGGAGCAGAATTGTTCTTACCTTATTCTCCCTTTGCACGGCTAGAACCTCTTCAGCAGTTTTGGGACCTACAATAGTGACAATCCCATCAGCATCTTTAACATGTTTCTTCAGGCTGTTCCCCTTACGGACAACTTCCCAAAGATTCCAGTCAATGTTTGTGATCCAGTTTTGCATCTTCATGGACCACAAATCATAGTCTTCAGCATTCTTCAAGTATGGGAATTTAGCACTACTATTGGAGAGATTGAGTTGTTGGAGAGAAGTGGTGTTTTGGTTCTGGGTTGTATCAGCTTCATCATCTGATCCAGGCATTTTTCTTGATTGTTTTGGATTGAGATGGTGTAAGATTTGTGTTTCTTAGTATCATAGAGACTCTCTCGAGGCTCTGATACCACTTGTTGAAACTAAGACCTTGATAGATCTTCTGAGCACTCTAGAATCGTTAGTTATGTTAATGTAATCACCAACACACTAATAGACAATCTCTGTAACTTGTATTTTAAAGCGGAAACAAACACAGGTTTTAATACTAAGAACAATTGATCCTCTATGGATCTTTAATAATTATCAAAGTGTTTTCTAAAAAAAACGTTTTTCAATACATAATTGTGTGTTCCTTTTATACACAAGGAACCCTAAACCGTTTCCCAAGAAACGTATATTCTAAAACTTCTAAAAGATATGCATTATCACTTTCTAAATAAACTCATGCATATCCTAACTATATTACATAAAACACGGAAAAAGTATATCCGCAGAAACAACTAATGCTGAAACTAAACTTCAGCAGAAACTAAACTATAAGCAGAATCTGTGTCTTCAGTAGAAACCATCAGCAGATTCTTCAGCAGAATTCTCTCTTAGCAGAATTCCCAACAGAATCAGGAAAGGAGGTATATATGTTATGAAATTAGAAGACAAACTGGAAGATAGGATATGCTTAGCAACTATAGATGAAAACTCCATTTTGTGGCATAGGAGATTAGGTCACGCTAACATGCAACAATTACAATCTTTAGTCTCTAAGGAACTAGTTAGAAACTTGCCTAGTCTAAGATATGATCAACACTTTTGTGACGCTTGTAAAATTTGAAAACAAACACATGCTAGTCACAAAGCTAAAAATATGGTATCCACTACTAGGTGCTTAGAATTACTTCATATGGATCTTTTTGGTCCATCCGCAGTGCGGAGCTATGGTAGCAACCGTTACACCTTAGTTATAGTAGACGATTATTCACGATACACATGGACTAGGTTCTTAAGTGATAAAACCGAAGCCTTTGAGAAATTTGAGAAATTTAGTAAAATGATTCAAAATAAATTAGGATGCTCAATAGTTTCAATTAGGACAGATCATGGTAGGGAATTTGACAACGAAGTACAACTCGGAAAATATTGTGATTTAAATGGAATATCTCACAACTTTTCCGCTCCTCGTACTCCTCAATCTAATGGGGTAATAGAAAGGAAAAATAGGTCTTTACAAGAAATGAGTAGAACAATGCTAAATGAACAATCTATCCCACAAAAGTTTTGGTGTCACGCCGTAGATACATCAACGTACATACTTAATAGGGTTTCTATTAGATGAATATTAGGAAAAACTCCTTATGAGTTATTAAGAGGTAGAAAACCAAATATAGCTAATTTAGAGTATTCGGAAGTAAATGATTTGTTTATAATACAAAAAATTACCTCACTAAGTTTGACCCTAAGTCATACGAATGAATTTTTCTAGGATATTCACAGAATAGTAAAGCATACATAATTTTAAATAAACATACTATGAAAGTAGAAGAATCCTTTAATGTAACATTTGATGAAACTCCTCCACCACCTAAAACATTACCTTTAGAATAGGATGATGTGATTGAAGAAGAAGCAATTGAGGTTAGTAAAAATAAGTCCTTAGGAAATGATAATGAAGTAGAAACATTAGAAGAAAATGTGGTTGTAAATATTAAGGAATCTAAATCACATCCATTAGGTAACATCATAGGTAGTTTGAATCAAAGAACCCTTAGATCGCAAGCTCAAGACGAAAGTAACTTCTTTTGCTTTGTGTCAACAATAGAACCTAAGAATGTAAATAAAGCCTTAAAGGATGAAAGTTGTATTATGGCTATGCAAGAAGAATTAAATCAATTTAAAACAAATGATGTTTGGGAACTAGTCCCTAATCCTAGGAATGTGACCATAATAGGAACCAAATGGGTATTTAGGAATAAACTAGATGAAAATAGAATAGTAACTAGGAATAAAGCTAGATTAGTAGCCCAAGGTTATAATCAACAAGAAGGAAATGATTATGACGAAACCTATGCCCCGGTAGCTAGACTAGAATCCATTAGAATACTCCTAGCTATGCATGCGCCCTAGACTTTAAGTTATACCAAATGGATGTGAAGAGTGCATTCCTTAACAGTTTTATCAATGAGGAGGTATATGTGGCACAGCCTCCGGGATTCATTGACTTCACAAAACCTTATTATGTTTATAAACTCAAGAACGCTTTATATGGACTCAAACAAGCCCCCAAGGCTTCGTATGATCGATTAAAAGCGTTTCTTATTAAACATGATTATTCCATGGGAATGATAGACAACACTCTCTTCACTAAAAAGAAAAACCCGAATCTCATCATTGTTCAAATATATGTCGATGATATTGTATTTGGATTGACTTGTCAAGAAATGTGTGATGAATTTGCCAAAATCATGCATGATGAGTTCGAGATGAGTATGATGGGTGAACTAAACTTCTTCCTAGGATTATAAATAAAACAATTAAAAATGGAATATTTTTTAACCAATCTAAATACATTAAGGAAATGCTTAAGAAATTTGGCCTAGAAGACTCAAAACCCCTAAAGATACCTATGTCTACGAAAGTGAAACCCACAAGAGATGAAGAAGGTGAGTCCGTAGATAACACTGAGTATAGAGGAATGATAGGTAGTTTACTATACTTAACAGCAAGTAGACCCGATATCATGTTTAGTGTTTGCCTTTGTGCCGGCTTTAAAGAGGATCCCAAAACCTCTCACCTAGAAGCGGTTAAGTGTATCTTCCGATACATTAAAGGCACTATACACTTAGGATTATGGTATCCTAAGGGATCCGGCATATAAACCATTGTCTATGCGGATTCGGATCATGCGGGAGACTACGTGGATCGAAAAAGCACTAGTGGGAATTGCACGTTTATAGGATGCTGCCTAACATCTTGGTTTTCCAAGAAGCAAACCTCTTGCTATTTCGACCACCGAAGCTGAATATGTAAGCGCTGGAAAGGCATGTCAACAAACACTATGGATGAAACAAGCTCTCGTAGACTATGGCATTAGGTTAGAAAATATTCCTATAATGTGTGACAATAAAGGTGCTATAGATTTAAGTAAGAATCCCGTTCAACACTCTAGGACTAAATATATAGAAATACGTCACCACTTCCTTAGGGATAATGTACAAAAAGGTAATATATCTATAGAAAAAGTTGCAGCGGAAGATAATGTTGCGGATATATTCACTAAACCCCTTAAGCGTGAACTATTTAACCACTTGCGTTTAGGATTAGGAATGATGGAGCAAATTAACTAGATTCTATTGAATTTTCATTAATTACTTATTGCATAAAATTTCTTTCTTTTCTCTTCTTCGTCTCTGAGTCTAGGAATCTATTTCGCACAATATTGAAGATTGGGAATTCTACATTGCATAAACATTTTCATAAAACCCAATATATTTTATCTAAACAATTCTCACTTCTAGGAAACACATGAAAATCATTTCTTTTCTTTCTTGCATTGTTGAATAGTGCTAAAAACTTTCTTTAAAATCATGCATGAAATTTCACATGAATTGTCAAAATATATAATCTAATATATATCCTTGGCAATCATGGGTTTAGTGAATTGAATCAAGGAGAATTTGGATTGCTTCTTAGGATATCTTCATCTTTGCATTAGGAGTCGAAGCAATCGCATCTCCACATTTGTTGCATATAGGCACACACTAGAACAATGTCAAGAATCACTTTGTCACATTTGTTCCATTACTAGTTTCTCACTCACTAGTTGCCTTTACCATTACACTAAGTTAAGTGTCTTAGGAATAATGACATGCTTATTTACTCCATTACATTATTGTTTTTGCATGCATGCTTAGTTGTAATTATATGCTTATTTGCCTACATATATACTTTTCATGCATACTTCATTAAGATAATACATGCATAGTTGCCTAAAGAGATGGTCTGGCCCAAAACCAAACCTCAATTTAAACATCTTTCTCAAAAAATTTCTGCCAAAAACCCTTTTCTGGCAATCTGGGAACGAGAAACTGGGCGTCCCCCATAATTATAAAGGGCGGCCCCCTTAAAATTAAAGGGGCCGGCCATTAATTAAGGGGGCCGGCCACCTGATTGTCGAGGTTCCCTGTTTGCTTTCTACTTTCTAGCCCATTTCACCCTATTTTGATTCTCTACTTCCCTAAATTCCCAAACACATTTTGTCTAGCAAATCCACCACATATTATCCTTCCATAAACACATAATCATCACACTATAAATACTGTTGGGTCTAATATTTGAGTTGATATGACAAAATACATGAAAGATGAAGGACTTAAGAAGAAAAAGTAAAGAATGAAGACAATGCAAAAGACAAGGGACTTGCTTTACAAAGAAGTTTTTACAATTTAGTCATTCACGGTATTTTGTAAACCCTAATCCTCTAGTATATAAAGAGGACATGGGTCATTAGGTTTTGGGTGCACAAAGAAAAGATGTAGTCGACTAGTAAAGGGGTGTGTGTGTGTGTCTAGGCGTTAAGTTCCTACAATGGACGCCTAGAGTTTGTAATAGCTGGTAGAGATGATGACGAGAAACCTTGTTCAA
The DNA here is from genome assembly GCA_030686995.1 of Artemisia argyi. NCBI lineage: Eukaryota > Viridiplantae > Streptophyta > Magnoliopsida > Asterales > Asteraceae > Artemisia > Artemisia argyi. Next base: position 134,261,101 of record CM060684.1, on the reverse strand, counting down.
TAGCAATGATGTTTTACTTATTTCGCTGTGCATCTTATTGTCTTTGTTATTGTTTAACCCTAGTGCTCAAACCGATCCAAGGAGTCTAACAAACTCAATAATTGGCATCAGAGATAGGTTAGCTCGTTACCTAGGGATTCTACAAGGGTTTTATTGTCGTTGAAGAGCAGATGTGAGAAGGTACGATTTGTTTTTCTAAGGTTTTCTGAAAACAGATGTGGAATTAATTGAGGTTTGTACTGTTTCGTAAATTCTACTCCCCTCGTCTCAAAATTATTGTCAGGAGACAAAAATCACAAAGTTTAATAAAAGTGGGAACCCTACAATTTTTAACCAATCAAATGGAATATTCCCCTACTAAGTTATCTTATTTTTACTTAAAATGGAAGATGGACAATTAAATTGAGACATCCATTAAAGGAAATGTTGACAATAAATATGAGACGCAGGGAGCATCTGATTGGTGGTTTAACTCATTACCTCGTACTGCATACTTTGAATATAAATTGAGTAAATCTTGTTTGTCGTACATGGTACTATTATTGTCTAAATCTCGTACCAGATTTAATTACCTTTTATCAGTATTATAATAAAGGTTTGTTGCTTAAGGTTTCGTACTACAAAAGATTTTTGATTGGAAGATAAAAATATTGACCTCGTACTATACTGCCTCAAAGATTTAATGCTGTTGAATGTGGGGTTATTATTAAATAACGATCAATTCAAGAATTTGTTTGGATGATATAACATGAGTCGGTTGTCACATATTGTGTTGATACTGATTGGTCGAATCTTTATCATTGGTCGAGGTTTTAAGGAGATTGAGCAATTAATTAAAGTTCTTATCATCTTTTGCAAGTGGACTTGAATTCAACCTCGTACTAATTATTATTGGTGTCGGTGGAATATATGAAGTTTTAGTTATGTGGAGGATGGTTATTAATTGTTTGATTCATAAAAGTAACTTCACTGGTGAAAAGATGGTTGTCATTCATTGGTTTATTTATTTATGAATTGTCGTTTTTCACATAATTAGAAGATTGGTTTATACGTTTGACAAAGATGAAAACAAAGTATAGCTGGTTATTTGTTGGGACTTGAAGTAGTTCGGTGCAATTTATAACAGGTCAATGGTCTTCAAAATTCTTAATATTGAATGTGGATTATACTTATTACCTCGTACTACAATGATTGTGGACCGGTTTTGTAACCTCGTACTATTAATTCAAATCGTGGGTCAGTACCACGTGATGGCTGGATCGAGGGTTAGTACAAGGTTTGTCATTTATTGGTTGAGAATTCAATAGTTACCTTGTACTGAATTTAAAGTTGTGGGGTATATGGTATATTTAAGCTTGGGTAATATGTTTCTACTGCTGTAATTTAATAGTGCTGCTCTACATGGATTTTTCTGCTGCTACATAAAAGTTTCAGCTGCTGCCCATACGGTTCATTATTATCAATATACTGCTGCTATATTTCATTCTACTACCAGTTATACGATTCTGCTGCTCTAAAGATTTATTCTGCTGCTGCGTTTATTGATTGAAGCGATAGTTTTACACACACATTTGGATTATTGGTTCACACACACAAGAAGTTTTGGTTTTTGTTCTTAAAGGTTTAAAAAGGCTCGATATTTCGTTCTTATTGGATTAATTGATTACGAAGAGGATTGATTATCATTTATTTGACGTTGTAGTTGAGTTTCACAAGTTTGTGTTCTTATCATATCTCAAAGTGAGTGTAACACTTTGAAGATAACTTGTTCGTGATTATTGTTGTGACGAAGACTTGTCAAATCTAGTTTTCATAGGTCAAGGGGAGGATGGACGAAGATCTAGTTAACTATCACTTGAAAGAGTTACGTTATTGTGCTCAGTGTCTCATTGAAGATGAGGATTTTGTCAAGAGATTGCAGTCTACTTATATATTCGGTTTTGGGTATAAGTTCAAAGTCACATGGATAGTACAAGACATAAGACACAAGTTTGGGTTATTCTACTTCTTCATCAAGTTCATTATATTTGGTTTTCTTCACATGTGATCATTACATGGAGCCTACAGAATTGAAGATTCAAGGGATGGTAAACATATTGGTTTCAGGGAAAGCTTATTGATTAAATGTTTAACCATCTACATGCATCATTTGAGGTGAAGGTTTTTATAACTACTAGTTGTTATTACTACTAATAGTTTTGATTTCTATTGTTTCAAGTTCATTTTTAGCGCGGAAAACTTAATGGTGGGTAATTTGAGACATTGGAAAGATAAATTGGAAGCATGATAGTGGTTCGTGGTTGTGAAGATCAAAGTTGCTTACATTTATCCCCTATTTGATGATGACAAAAAGGGGAAGAAGATATACATAGAAGCTGCAACTTGAAGAGCCTTGGTGATATAGCATGGTTTAAGGGGAAGTTCATTTATATCTTTCATGACATATTAACTTTAGGGGAAGTTCATGCTTATTGGTTTTGTCATTATCAACTAGGGGAAGATTGTTGGGTCTAATATTTGAGTTGATATGACAAAATACATGAAAGATGAAGGACTTAAGAAGACAAAGAAAGAATGAAGACAATGCAAAAGACAAGGGACTTGCTTTACAAAGAAGTTTTTACAATTTAGTCCTTCGTAGTATTTTGTAAACCCTAATCCTCTAGTATATAAAGAGGACATGGGTCATTAGGTTTTGGGTGCAAATAAAAGATGTAGTCGACTAGTAAAGGTGTGTGTGTGTCTAGGCGTCAAATTCCTACAATGGACGCCTAGGGTTTGTAATAGGTGGTAGAGATGATGACGAGAAACCTTGTTCAATAGCAATGATGTTTTACTTATTCCGCTGTGCATCTTATTGTCTTTGTTATTGTTTAACCCTAGTGCTCAAAACGATCCAAGAAATCTAACAAACTCAACAAATACCCTTCTTTATCACAAATCATTACTCAACCCATCATGTCATCTCCCAACCACCTAAGATCTAAGCCTTCAAGAGTTGCTAAGATCTCCGTCAAACCCGTGTGGAGAAGAAAACTTGATACTTGTCAAAACTCCACCTCAATTAATGATGTTGTCTCCAACCAACCAACAACTAAACATCAAACTCACCCAAATGAAACCTCTCTTTTACCTCCACATGACAACCTCACTATTTCACTTTCCAACAACATTCCACATCCATCTCACTCACTTCTTCCAAATGACCCTTTTGAGGAACATACTCAATCTCAAAACAACAACCATCACTCTCATCAAAACATGAATCCTATGTTCCATGTTCAAGCCTCAATCCCCAGTCACAATCCAACTCCACCATCATCACCTTCCTCCAAATATAAAAAGTTTGTTGAGGAGCTCAAAGAAGCTCATGAGCTTAGTGCTCTTCTTGCCTTACATCTTGCTCAACGCAATTGGGATCAACAACCATCCTCCACTGACTCCTCACCACCCAACAGTTTGGTCCAACTTGAGAATCATGTTAACAATTGTCTTTGTTGCATTTTTCTCCAAAAACAAACCATTGCTCTCAATGAGCACTTCACTTGGATTGAGTATCTCCTCACAAGGTCTTCTCCACCGCCATCACAAACACAACAATCTAACCCTTCCGCTCCAAACTCTCCACCACCAAACACTCCAAACTCTCCAAACAACATTCCCACAAAAATCTACATCCACTAAATCCATCCACCATGCTTCCCATCTCTAAGCAAGTCCTAGAGACCTCAAGATTGGAAACTTAGTATTATCTATTGTAGCTTGCTAAGAAAAGCATATATGTATTCTTATGTACTAATGATTATGTTTTCAACATAATCTATTTTAATAACTAATGAATGCTTGTTGAGATTTATTTCTTTTATGCACTTTTATTAGTTCTCTTGTTATATATTTGTTTCATACATCATATATATTGTGTGTGCTCTAAATATTTTTGCAAGTATTCCATATCTCGAATTGTCTTATAACTTTAAAACAAGGGGGAGTAAATGTCAAGGGGGAGCTTTAACATCGTCGGGATAACCTTATTGATGCTAACAAAAAGGGGGGAATGATATAAACTCACTAAATCTATTTTATCTAATAAAACAGATTTTTGTACAACTCTCTGAAGCAGCCTGTATTTAATTCGCTGATGTGTCTGGAAAGATAGCACATAGATATTTTAGTTAAGTACATGTTCTCCAATACACTCCATGATAGGGCTTCTCTATAACCGATTCAAAGCTATTCCAAAACTTCTCTCATATTCATCCAATTCAAAAACTTCAATCCAAAAACATTGGATTCAAAAGCGCTCCAATATCAATTTATAATCATTTTCCTTCTACACACAATGGCGTTTGAAAAATACTTCCTTCCTCCACCACAATCTCCACCAAAAAATATATATATATATATATATATTGCATTTTTAATTCATTGATCTTTATTCTTCCTGAAAGTTTTAGTTTATGTTATTTTGTTTAGTTTGATTTGTATCGAACAACTTCTTGATTTTACTTTTCTTGATACCGATTTTCATCACCGGTTTCTTTTCATCATAAAAAGTTGATGTCGCATAATAAAAATGTTAGTCTTGGTTTGATTGATTTATAATGAGTTCCATATAGATTTCTTATAATTGATAGGTGTTTTTGAATGCTGTGTTTATTAGTTGACCACAAACTATATGATGAAATGTCTCACCAGAAAGAAACATTGAAAGCATTTTAAACCAAAAACATTTATACGAATCCTTGGTAAAATTTACATAATCATATCACATGCTTGATAAAATGCACATTATTATCAAGGCATTTTTTGGTATCTTTACTTAACAGGTAATAAGGTATTTTGTACGTCGGGTACATAAGTTTTGCGGATCATGCGAGTTATAACGGGTCACATGACATGTTGCGAAAGATTAATAATTGTAGGATTGGGTAATGAATTAAAAAGTTCTAATAGTGATTAAAACGGAGGAGCTAATGGCTACAAGTTCTTTGATAGGCTCTCTTTTTTCTACATTATCTAACAATTGAAGGATTTGGAGATAATCTGAAGTGAGCAACATAGCGATAGGATATTTCAAGATTTTTTCTCTCTTTTTTTTTTTTTTTTTTTTTTTTTTTTTTTTTATTTCTTTTTCCATACTATTAAAAAGAAGTGGTCTTAGAGTTATAATTCTAAGAGAAAGACTAATATTGTTATACAAAATCAAATGTGGATGCTATGAGGTAAGTTCAATATATTAATTCCATATTCTTTCTGTGAAAGACATAATGTGCTGTTCATATTTCATCTAAATCTTATAGTGCTTACCTGTTGATAAATTTATAGGGTGATTTAAATCACTTCCATTGTGTTTTCATTTACTTTTTCATTATTGGTCAGAATACCACAATTATGTCCCTAGAAATATTACTTATGGCATGCGTTTCTTGCCACAAGTGATGGTTTGACCGAGTCGCTTTATATTCTCAAGAGCCCACGTACACTTTCTCAAAAATTTAATTATTAACATGTCTTCCAACTTCATTCTTTTGGGCATTATTTTAGAAAACATTCAAACGTTAGTAACGTGTCAAACCGGGTCAGATTTGATATATCCACAAATACTACGTTATTTTCTTAACGATTCTAACTTGATATTAAATCAAATTTTGTAATTAAGTTAAAGGAAGGGTTAATGAGATAAAAAAATACCATCTCATGTTAGATTGACCAATATCATACATATCAATAAATGAATGTTTTTGTTTGATATACACCGGTAAACATCTTGAGAATTCTACATGTAAACATATAGACTTTTCCTTTGTGAAAATATGATTCAGTCTAGATAAGTAAAAGGGAAGTAGGAGCAGCGCCAATTGGCTTAATATTTTCAGTCACGGGTAATTTATAAGAAAACAATGAGGATGTTATCTCTTGCTTAATGGTAACTTCGTAAGCTTTTTCGGTCTATGTTTCTTTTTCATTCTTTATACCATGGACAATTTTCTTATAATTAAACTTGCTCATTTTTAAACCATTTGTAGTATTTGTGCCTTGAGACGTGATGATGGAATTTTGGAAAATATCTTTGGTGGACAACATGTTTATAAAAACATATCAATAAGTAAATTAATTAGCTTGTGACATTGCCCAAAACTGGGATGGGGTTTACATCATGCTATAAGGTGCCGAGCTTAAATCCACTGAATTTAATTATAGTTTATTTCCATCATTCTTCACATTTACAAATTCACTGTATGCGACAAACTTTCATTGAGGTATTCTTATTTTAATTAATCAATTTCTTTAATTTAGGGTATGTTTGGTTTGGATTCTTGAATCACTGTTGGTATGAGTTTAGATATAGGGTGGAATGGAAACGAAATGAGTTTATGAGTTTAGATATAGGCGTTCCATCTTCTGCCTTTAATTCAGTCGGGAACGGGAAAATTAATGATCCAAATCTCAAACCTTATCAATTATGAAATTGTTGCTTTTTTTTAACTTTAATACAGAAACTTTGGTATGTAATTGAATGATTGTTATGACTTATGAAAATTTCAAAAGTATCAAACTATTATTTTAATTTTGGATTTTTTTTAATACCTTAAGAATATGTTAAGTATTAGGTACATCATACCAGAGTGATCCCGAATGAACCTACCCCCATCGAAACAAATTTTAGGCACCTAGCGAACCGCGACCTCGGTCATCAATCGCGTACCGGAACGATCCCCATTCCATGTGACTATGGGTTAGACACTTTTCCAGTATATTTCTTATTGAGGGAAAAGAATGGTTCATGTTTTATATTGAATAAGTGAAATTCAGATATGCCAAATAGGAATATATGTCATAAACGAATACGAGTCGAGTTATTTAAAAAACCAAACATTCTTCACATACCAAGGAACTCATCCCCACCATCCATCTAAAAAGAAATCAATGGTTGAGATTAAAAGCATTTTAATATTTCACCCATTTTTTATAATTTAAATATCTCTTAAACCGTTAATCATTAAGCGAAAATAATTATACCATCGCGACGAGCATTTAATTATCTTTCTATAGATAGGCTATTTGATATATTTTCGACAATTTTTTTTTTTTTTTTTTGTTTTTTTCACTTTTTTTTCGTGGCCGAAAAAATCATATATGATATTACATATCATATCATATATGATATTACATATCATATATGATATATCATATATGATATGTAATATCATATATGATATGACATGTAATATCATATATGATTTTTTTCGGCTACGAAAAAAACGTGAAAAAAACGAGAAAAAAAAATTGTCGAAAATATATCAAATAGCCTATCTATAGAAAGATAATTAAATGCTCATCGTAACGGTATATTTTTTTTCGCTTAACGATTAACGGTTTGAAATATATTAATATTTGAAAAAAAAAAAGATGAAAGTGGGTTTTTTTAATTGTTGTGATTAATCTCATCCATTAGATCAAATAAAGATGGAGGGAAGATGGATGGTGAAGATTAGTCCCTTGGTATGTAAAAAAAGTTTGGTCCTCAAATGATCTTTTACCAACGAATACATGGGTTAAACAGTGCACATGAACGAATATATGTCATAATATATTCTATATGTACTATAAAACCTTTAAATCATTTTAGTGATGGAAAGATTATTACTTGGATAATAAAAAAAAATTAGGTTCATAATTATTATATATACTAAAAGGGGGAATCGTCACTGTAGCAAACACTGTAGTAGCTACAGTGGACGAAACAGTGAAAATGTGAGTTTGGGTACTGTAGCAGAGGCACTGTAGCAGCGGTACTGTAGCAAAAGTTTTTTTTTTTTTTTTTTTTTTTTTTTTTTTTTTTTTTTTTTTAATATTTGGAAAAAAAAGATATTTTGATTATTAAAAATTTTCATTTTTTTTTGTAATTTTTGGAAAAAAAATGTTATTTTGATTATTAAAAATTTTTATGAGAATACATTTTTGACAAAATTTGGAAAATCTATTAACAAAATTCATTTAAAGTGCCACAGTGGAAGCAAGAATAATCTTTTGCAATTTAGTCTCTAAGCCCTAAGGTGTAAAAAAAAAAAAAAAAAAAAAAAAAAATAGCACGGCATTTCCGCAGCAACAAGCGGGTTCCTCCGCTCGTTATCTACTATATACATGTTATACACTAACACAGTTGTAAAATGGGTCAAACATGGTATTGAACAGTTGAAGTCACTGAACACTTTTTGTCCTTTTATCAATTTGACTAATACGTAACAAACTTTTATTTTACTGTGAAAACTATTTTGTTAGTCTAATACGGAGTATTTATTTTGTTAGTCTAATATTCTAGATATTTGAATTTGACTCAATTTTTTTTATAGTTTTACCTCTACGGCCCATGGGACATGCAGCGATCCATTTGCCTTTTATAATTTCTGTCACTACAATTTTATTTGCCTTCGTTTTTTGTTGCCACGGTCGCAGCCTGTAGGTTATGGCGAATGAAGATTCTTATAACAAATTATCAAATTATTAGAAAGTGAGGAAACTTAAGTTTTTCTTTATTGTTGTTATTTCCTCCATTTAAAAAGAAGATTGCCTTCATTGTTAGTGAGTACAATTGATAATTTTGTGTTCTTTAGAGTTTATATGTTCATTAACATAAATTTTTGGCTAAATAGATGAGTTGTTGATTTCAATAGAGGTTTTAAAATAGACAAGTTGAATTGGGTTGTGTCAGATTAAGCCCATAGTTTTACGAATAACTAATGCATATCCTTAAGATAACCATAACAAAATACGATCAATTTTCATATTAATAAGTCAGTTGAGGATGTGTTGTTGAAAGTTTTTTTATTACAGTTTGACGCATCTTAACCCAATTAAACGATTTATTTTATCCAGATTTTTTTTTTTTTTTTTTTTTTTTTGCATGTTCGACCAACTAAAAGTTAAAACATAGGCTAAATTTTAGTTACATTACCTGATTTCACCATCTTATTATGTGTCAAAGTAGCCACTCTTACTGTGGAATGCATTACCTAATCTCGAACTTAAATTGAGAGTGGGTGTTTTGATCATGTTACAAAACATTGATCAATCCAATGGTTTGTGCAACGGAACACGACTTCATGTGGATCGGTTGATGAAAAGTTGCATTGACGCCACTATAATATAATCAATGGAAGCCATTTTGGTAAGTGAGTGCTTATCCCATGGATGAAAATATCACCTTCTGCCACAACCTGTTTTTACACATGGCCAACTATATGTAGCCGCCTCTCACATTAGGAGCAAAAAAGTATTGAAGATGGTTATTCATGTTGAAGAAGGAAATTTCACTAATACCACCACCAACGTGGCCTACAAAGAAGTGCCACACAATTTATGATCACATCTATATGTACATATATATTGCATTCGTAGAATAAAGGATTACATATGTTTATTTTATCTTTTGAGATTTTTGACTATGGTATTTCATATAATGTATGTTTGATGATTACCAGTATACACTTTACGTGTGTTTGTCCATATGTGGTTCTTTCTAATTTGTAACTTCATAATACGCAATATCATTTACTGCATTCTTCAACGTTACTTAAAAATACCCGTGAATTTCACAGGTCTTTTAGCTAGTACTTGTATACATATTAATTTTTGATTTAATGAGTTTAGATTTTGTAACCATAAAAAAGGGGGAGATTGTTGATATAAATAATGCGTAAAAACGTTATTAATATTTCTCGATGTCCCTATGTTTTGACAATCACAAAATTTTAAATCATTAAACATAAATTATTACGTAAACAAGTATTTTGTTACAAAATATCATTATATCCAACTTAATCACTTAAGGTATTAATAAACAATTGCCTAATACATTTTATGATCAAAGGAAGGTTTATTTAATCACTATAAATTATATAAAATGGTATAAACATTTTATATATTTAGAAAAACACTTTTGATAATTAAAGGAAAATGTTTAATTCAAAATAAATATATGAATTCAAATTTTTAACCAAAATCAGTTAAATTTTTACCAAATAAACTTTCTCCAGAAAAAGACAAAAGATCTGGCCGTTATAGGAGGGCGGCCCCCTTAATTATAAGGGGCGCCCCCCTTAATTTTAAGGGGGGCGGCCACCATTTAAGAGGGTCAGCACGCTCCTATGACCAGAATCTTTTGCCTATAAATATTGGTTCAATCCTGCATTTTTTCTCACCTTTTGCACTAAAACTTTCTGTCCAAATCCTCTCAAATCATCTTCCTAAATTCTTTGATCATAAGATTATAAGTTCTTGTTTCAAGTGATCCAATCCCTCATCATTCAAAGTGCAAGAGAAGAATACTCCTTCAACATCTAGTGAAGAAGTATTGTAGATTTGTGAATATTGCTTGTAGTTGTGTAAATTATTTGTAAAGGTGTAGAGGTTTTGTTATAGGTAGATTTAGGTGTGTTAGTTGTGAAAAGAAGTAGTGAATAGAAGTTGTGAATAGAAGTAGTGAAGAAGTAGTAGTGTTGTGAAGAAGAAGTAGTGAAGTTGTGAGAAGTTGTGTAATAGTAGTGGTGTGTATAAGTTGTGAAGAAGGTGTGTAGTGACTAGTGGTGTGAGATTGGTTCTAGCTACTATTAGGACTCGACATCTAGCTTAGTGTCGTTAATTGGTGTAAGCGAAAGTTGTATAAGGGAGCTTGTTGACATAGTGAAGATAACTCTCTAGTTAGGTGCTCGGGGAGTGGAGTAGGGCGAAGAGGAACTTCGTAGCCGAACCACTATAAATCCTTTGTCTTTTGGTGCGATCTTTCCATCTCTATCTCTTTACTTACTTACCTATATTATTGTCATTTACTTTCGTAGATATAAGTATACATAAGTGTTTAAACATTGATCTCACATAAAACTAGAATCGAAGATTTTGTAAACTAAACTTTTATAAAATTAAAACGACGTAAAACTATTCAACCCCCCCCCCCCCCTTTTAGTTTTCCACATTTTTGATTGTTTATCAACTGATTTGGGGGATTTTTTTTGGGGGTTAATTGATTTGGGGAAAAACTGGTTTCGGGTATGAATTGATTTAGGAAAATAAATTATGTTGTAACCTATACCAAATCGAGTTTAAGTGGTGGATAATTTAATTTGTCGGTTAATGATTTTTATGATTATCCGATGCTAAAAAATTGCGATTCTTTGGCGATTATGGAGACGGTTTATGTGTTGTAAATATGAATCTTGTGGTTGTCATTTGGGGGTTTGGAGTAATTATTGGGGTTGATTATTGTTTTGAATTATGTTTAGGGTTTGGAGAAATTATTTGGGGTTTTAGTTTGATCTTCAGGTAGAATGATAAGTTGTGTTTTTTTTGTTTACATTAATTGCTAAAGTGTAGAATGCATATGGACCATTGAATTGAAAAAAATAGCACATGGCATTATCTCAGAGTTTTGAATTGAGAGTTTCCATAGTGAAACCTTGTTTTATATAGGTGGTTGATTACTAAGATTTGTAACGTAATAAAATCCCTCTCCATATATGTTGTCAAGATTAGTCTTGTCCTAGGGCATTGACTACTCACTGTTATGACATATAATTATTTGTACAGAAATAAGGAATTAGGCTACCACGCATTGTGGCAGAGCCTTTTGTAACCATATATAAATATCTGATAATTTTGGTCTAGTACATATTTTCGGTATCAAAGTTACAATTTTATAATTTATGTGAAACTGTTAATTTGAATAAAAATTATCAGAACCAAAATAAAATATTAAAAAAATGTAATATAGTACTTTGCAATGTCGATAATCTCTGTGTTGTTTCTGCACACTTCGATTTCTGGTGAGATGCTAGTGATCGGCAGTAATCAGCATGAAAGTTACTATGCTCTATATTGGAATATGTGAAATCTGCTTTTGTTTATGTAAATTTGTTATGAAATATCTTGTATATGATATTCTTGGTTGCATTCTAGGGTTTGTCTTCTTACTGTCCGATAAGGATTTTTAGACCTTTTGGTGATGTTGCCGCAGACAAAAGCGACATATAGCTGCCCATGGCAAAATATGGGTTCAGGTAAGTATACCCCTAACTTTTTTTTTCAGAGACTACCTTTGACTTTTGTTAATCGTCATCGCGTAACAAACTATCATCGGTGTTGGTGCAATTGACGGTCAAAGTCTCCTTTATGTTTTAATGATGACAAGTATATATTCATAAACACATAAGATCACGGACATGCACCCAACAAGGCAACAAATCATTGTTATATTTTGGGAGAGTTTACGACACCTCCCATACAACAATTTGCAATCTCTTGTTTCAGAACATGGTAATAATTCAAGCACCACCTTATGGTTATTTTGCAACAATGTAGTTGTTCACTTTGGTATCTTGAGAGTCTCTTTGCTCCGCGGTTCGCCTACCAATCATGCTCCACTCTGGTTCATATTACCTCAGCTCTTTCTTAGCCAACGTCCAATATGAGGTCTACGACGAGTTGTAATGTGGCGCTATTGCTAGAAGTTATACATTCTATTATCAGCAACATCAATCAAAGTTGTTGAAATTTAGAGTGAGACGATTTTAATGATGAGTGAATGAATTTGAGATTAAGAAAAAGAAAGTTCAAAAATGTGGGTACGGCAAAAAGGTCATAAATTTTCAAGAAGGTTCACAAAGGCAAAAGAGGTCCAAAAGAAGCGCATGAAGGTTCAAACATAAATACAAAATATAGAGGTTCGCAAATGATATTTTGTTAGGATTATTTATTTTTGTTAAAACGATATTGACCCCCAAATCATAAAACATGTGTTGTCAGCGTCACTAATAAAAACACTGCTACTACTATAGTACACCGTGAATTCACACTATCAGTCACCATTTACCAAACAAACTCTCCTCAACCACCACTAGGTAATCATTCATTCATCTTTTTATCTTTTCTTTTAATTAGGTCTAATTTGTTTAAGTAATTTTGTTTTGGTTTTTATTCTATGTGTTTGGTAGATATATAATTCATTTGCATGTGTTCTATTTTCTTATTGTTGACATACATTGGGGGTTTTAACTATTAATTGGATTAAGAATCATAACTATGTTATATAGTGGGGTGATAAAATAACTAGGGGTTTGAGAAGAATTGTTGACCAGTTAAAGAAATGAGGTATTTTTCGAATGTTGTTCTGTTTTGTAGTTATTTTGATTAGGGTTTTGTTTCTGGTTTGATTTCGTGTTTCCATTCACAAGTTTTAAAATGGTTCTTTTTTTAAAACATAAGGTACGTTTAGGGGGTGTTTGTTTCGGCTCATATAACCGGCTTATGGCTTATTTGATTTTGGGCTTATGTTTCATAAGCTCACTTTTGGTGGCTTATTTTGAAACTTTTCGGCTTATATATGTTTCTTATGTTACTGGAAAATTTTCTTAATTTTCTTTCTCTAGTTTTCTTGAGAACGGAGTAACTCTTCTTTCTCTGGAGAACCTTTTGAAAATTGGAGAACTCTAAATTCAAGTTCTCTAAATCATAGTTATAATAGCAAAAAACAGGTTTTCTGTTCTCAGTAGAGAAATTTCAGAAAATACTCATTTTGAGCAAGTTTTCTATTTTCTCTGTGTTTCTTAGAATCTTCTGGAAAACTTCGCATTTTCCAACAACTAAGCACACCCTAAATGCTTTTATTGAAAGATAAGATGTTTAATTTGATATTATTCTTTGCTACTGATTACTGAACTAATTTGTGCTGAATAAGCGCGTTAAAATAGATTTTTTGTAAGCGTAAGTTGAAAAATATGCAATCCCAGACATGCCCTTATCCTCTAATCAGTAGAAACTATGTTGGCTGGGAGGAGGACCATATGATTAAATTTTATGGTTATTAAAGGAGTATTAGTCTATTAAATTTATATTATCTTGACAAAGACCAATATGGAGATACTTTGTGTGCAAACCATGTGAGATTTATTCTTCATTTGGTAAACTTTAGTCACTCTGCTAAAGGAAACTTGATATAAAAGAAAACAGCGAGAATGGTACAGGATAGAAGGAAGTTTACGAGGACTACTTGATCATATAGAGCTTAAGAACAAAATTCCCCCACTCAACGTCTTTGTAGTAATTCAAAACCTTAAAGTCAAAGCAAGGGGGCACTCACTCCTCCTTATTCCTTTCCACATACAATTGTTTATCCTCTCCTATCGCATCACAAACATAAAAGAGACTTGAGAATTTAGTACCATCATCCACTCTACATGTCTCTGCTGATGTTTCTTTGCCTGTCTTATAATTTGACGCCTATAGCTATTGTTGGCTGTTACATAATCGTTGTTCTGCATATATTATGTCATTGTTAGCTGACTGTAGTGGGCTATCTAAACTAATGTATTTTAAACTAAATGTGAGACTTATTTTGTGGTGAACTAGTCAAGTATACAACCAACTACAGTTATGAATTTTTGATTCAGTCTATGTTGGAAATTAAGTGTGTGTTTGGTTGGAGGGTATATCTTTCATAGTGTTTGAATATGTTTGTCTAAGGGCTATGTGTTTAAAGGAATGAGTTTGATACCCATAAAGTGAGCATACTCCTAACCCACCTAAAGCATTGGGTTTAGAGATCCATCTCCTTTCCTGTTTCCCCTCTCTTCCGACTCCCAATTCCCATAGTGATTCTTTAGTGCAAACCAGGCGCCACCTAAGCAGTTATGTGTACTGAGTTTGCCATAAGTTGTAGCTACTTTTCTCGGACTGCAACATAACTCTTGTGTTCATGGAACTTGCTGACATTTGATTTTTATATCAGCTTGAAACATATTCCAAAGGTTTAATGTTTAAAAAGTAATAACATTTTCCAGCTGATATAATGTATTTCCAAAGACATATCCTTCTTTGTTTGAAAACATGAATACTGAATAGAGCTTTGACACCTGCTAGAGCGTTCTGCAGTTTGCACGATATGCAGTTGATACTTTGGATGCTTAATTTTCTTCTAACTCGCTGTTTTCTTTGTAACTTTTTTCATGGTATGCAAACCCACCTCATAACTATTCTCTGAAAGATACGTGTTGCCTTTTTCAAGTTTATTTAGAGGTTGCAAAATAGGTGGGTTAGATGGGTTGAGTAACAGGTTAAAATATACAATTTTTTGTGTGCTGTAGAGTTGAGTTGACCCGAACATTTTATGTTTATTTTATTTGTACATACACTCTCTGTATGATAAATTGATAATCGAATGCAGAAACTTTATTGTTACGGTATTAGTTAATGTGGTTTAGTTGAACAAGATGTTTTGGGAGTTCACGTCCTTAAAATTACATTATGGACAACTTTCTACCTATTTAACCCGTTTGCTTCTTAGCATTTGACATTTGTTTTTATGATGTTATCTAGCTGACCCGTTCTAGATTAACATAAACCACATCAAATTGTACTCCTGAATTACTACCAAAAGTTGCTTGAATTCAGTTTCTGTGATCAGCATGCTTTCACCAGCATATGCTGGTTTGTTTCATCATTGTGCAAGTAAAGTACACTTAATCTCTAACATCGATTCCTTCTCTTCATTATTACAGGTCGGATAAGATTGAAAAATGTTTCTCAAGGTACAGCTAAACTGGAATGTCGTAATCCCTGCCGAAAACCTTGACATCAAAGGACTGATGTTACAAAAGGCTATATTGGTTCGTCTGTTAGACGATTTTTCAGCCAAGAAGGCTACTAAAGACCTGGGATATCTGTTAGCTGTTACCACCCTCGATAAAATCGGCGAAGGCAAAGTCAGAGAACACTCTGGAGATGTGCTGTTCCCTCTTTCTTTCACTTGTTTGAGTTTTAAGATCTTCAGAGGTGAAGTCATTGAAGGAATTGTCCACAAGATTCTGAAACATGGGGTGTTCCTGCGATGTGGTCCGATTGAGAATTTATACCTCTCTAATCAGAAAATGAGTGATTATCAGTACCAGATTGCTGACAATCCCTGCTTTCTTAATATCAAGACAGGTTCGAGGATCGAGAAAGACATGACTTTAAGGTGTATTGTCATTGGGGTCAAGTACATGGAAGCACAAAAAGAGTTTCAGGCTGTTGTGGGCTTGGAGGGAGATTATCTCGGCCCTGTCTAGTACTGATTGAGTGTGGACCTATGTTGCATTTGGTGGTTTGGTACCCGGAAATATGTTGACCTTAGTTTTTACTAATAATTCTGGAAAGTTTAACAAAGTTTGTTGTTCTGACAATGTAGTGAGATTAAAACATCTTGATGTGGTAATGTGATTGCACAATCTCTTTTATCTCAATGTTATGTTCTAGCAGTTTGTTTGTTCACTTCTGACACAATTGGTCCAACTAGTTCATACTTCACAGGTAATGCAAGACTATCCTTTCATGTAACTTAACCAAATCTGTTGGTTTTTGACGTACGGTTGTGATCTTATGATAGTGCATTTGGTAGTACTAGTAGAACCTAAAGTTTAATCAATTGATTCAATTGGTCTATGGGTTCCTGCAAAGAAGTCTACCTGACATGAATTGGGCAAAGTTTGAACCTTTTGCGAGTTTCTGTTCATTGAAAGTTGTAGTTGTGAAATTAACTTGAATGATAAAGATCGCTACTGGTCAACAAAACGTTGGGTCACGTTGTGTAAGGTCGTATGGTTATCTTTAGATTGATTAGCGAGTGTTCTTTGGTATGTGTAGAGCCCCTAATCAATACGAAATATATGGAATGTTGCTTGGTATAAAAATGTTCATTTTTACCTTTGATTTATTAGGTGTCTTGGGTTGGGACTGGATTGAAATATTGGAAAGCAAACCAATCTAAACTGGTTCAGTCCCAAATCCAACCAACAGCCAGATCTGTATTTGATTCTCTTTCAATTTCACAAAAATGAACCTAATGTTTTTTTTTTTTTTTTGGTAAAGAAAAATGAACCTAATGTTTTAGGTCAAAAATAAACCAGCAATTTTCAGTTTCAAATGAAGTAACCGAACTAAAAACAGAATTTGAACAGACATATAGTCGTGCTTGATCCAAATTAACCAAACTAATATTGTTGTTTTGTTGGCCTAAAAACTTTTGCACACCCATTGGCATATTACACCAAGTACAAAAAACTGATAAGGTCAAAATGTAGTCTATAAATATCCTTGGTTTTATCTTGTTAAAGATATTTGAAGTTTTCGACTTTTTAGCCAATTAACCCACGAGGTTTGAGCCTATCGCTACACAGACACGAATCGAGTAAGGCCCTGTTTCGTTTGGGAAAGTTGGCATGGTCACATCAGGAATTGAACTTAATACCTCTCACGTTTTGATGATGATAATCAAGAATCTTTTATCGGTCACCTGTGTGAGTGGTTTAGTTGAAGCATTTAACTATTAGTTCAAGAAATTTTTTATCATTTCAGGTTACCATTTCATCGTTTTCAAAATAACATATGTGCAGTACAGTGGTTGAACTGAAGAGCTCTTGAGAGATTACTAGAGCATAGGCTTGTTCTTAAACTTCTTCCATTGTAGTCCTTTGTTATAATACATAGTTGATGACTATGCTCCAACATAGTTGGTTACCCCTTCTCATTAGCAGATAAAGGGCAAGATGATGATATATGGATATGTTGAGAGTCATTTAAAAAAAATAGTGCTTGTCGACGCCTTTCAATAATAGAGACTAAGTCACTCACTCACTTACACTCCTTGTTGCATTACAATCTCCGGCTTAGAAATAGATTAAAGAAATACAGATACCCATGCTTCTTAATGGATGCAATAGTTCAGCTTCAACAATCAATTAAACCTCTACTAGACTTATAATCATGGATTGCTGCACATTGTGTAAGATAACCTCACTACGTCCATAAGACAATTTGGTATGATTTGGTTCGATACAATAATAATAAAAGAAATTGTGAAATGCAGCCAAACAGTTTAATTGAATTTCTTTTCAACAAAGTCAGACTGTAATACCTCGAAACAAAGCCCAAACATCAGATTCGGATTAGTTTGTTTCGGTCCATTTTCATGGTAAGAGTCGGGAATCCTTCTCTATTAACAAGATCGTAATATCTATTAACGTGGGTTGCAGAAACAACACAAATGGAGTTTGTCGATGTAAGCCTTTAACAAAACATATTTGATTTTCTGACTTTCAAAACAGATGAAAACCTTTTTGAAAATTGTAGTCAAACTATGATCATAAGGGTGTCTAACTGTCTATTAGGTTGAGACAAGACGGGAACTACTATAGTACAAGATATTACCAGACTTATTGGACCTTTATAGCTTCTGATCTTTCTCGTAGCATCACAAAACTGATATTGATTTCCAACTTTAAAGGTTAAAAGTCGCATTTTGTCAATATATGTCGAATTAGTTCACCAGCGATAAATTAATCATTGTTGCAGCAACGCAACCACTCTTTACTACTTCGTATCTTCTTCAAAGGATTAAAAAAAAATCAGTCATACTGAAAACTGATGCTGATATTTTGCTATGAAACAACAGTTTGAACTACCTGGACCCATTATTCTTAGACCGAAAACCAACTTGAGAGATCCTGCACAACACCATGCCTATTTTGATTTCTATACCAAGGCCATAAATTGGAGACAAGAATACAAAATCACAACCACAAACTACAAAGATTAAATCAAATGAAAATGAGTAAAACACTAACACTACTAGCAATGCGCATTCTATTGCACTGCACTATCCAACCTATAAAATCAAACGGTTTTGTTTTTCAACAATTCTCATGAAGGCCCATCATCATCAAAAAACGACAGCAAATGACCCAAATGGTGATTCAGTATCATCAGGATGCCTGATTATGGCACATTTAGTTTCAGCACTAGAATCGGGATCACGATTGACAGATATTCCACATAACAAAACCAGAACCAATTACCACAGTGGACATAGCCTATTTTAATCAGGTTTGCATTTGCATTGATCTCAGTTCAGTAGGCTTCATCCGCTGTAGCTCATTAACAACGACAATATATTGAGGAAGAACTGACTGTGATAACATAATTTATTGATTTACAGATTTAGAGGATATTTTAAGTTTCATTAAAAGAAATAGGCAAATAGCTTCATTGTTTCCAAAATCTAATTTTCACCTAATGGTGGCACCTTAAATCATACTTTTATAAACAACGGACGTTGTACGTATATGTACGATAACTAGGTCGGCAATTCCTGCCGGGCTTGGGTTGGTATCACCAAACCCATACACAAATCAATTAGACAAGCCCCGCACAATCTTTTTCTTTTTATACAAATTAGACGGATTGAACTAATTCCGACCTGACCCTATTAAAGTTTGAACCTAACTAAAACCTATTCACTTTTCATAAATTGTTAACCACAAAGATAACCAACTACAAGGATTATATAGGTAAACACACAGACACGTAATTTGGTGTCAACTAACTTAATACCAGAAACACAAAAAATTTAAAATTGATCTAGCAGTTGATTTGAAATTTGAATACTTTACTCAACAAAATCAAATGGCATATTTTGAAACTAAACCCAACAATTGGTTTGGTAACAATCTTGTTACAAGGTTACCAGTGTACCTTTCCTAGCAACTGGTTTGTTCCAATTCAATCTCATTAGACCTCATAGAAATTCTACAATTAAGCAAAAAACATAGGCCCATAATCTCCAACATGGTTGCATAAACAATGCAAGGGAGTGTTTCCATGCTCTAATCACTTATGCATTTGCATTGTCAAGCAAAACCGAATTTAATTCTCTAAGTCATGGTATCATAATTATCAAATTTTAACAAATCACTGTAGAAGCGAATATAAACTTAACTATCAACACATAAAATCACCCTGTCACAGCTACTTTATCTAACCAATCTCCTCAAAACAAAACTCAGCAAACATAATTTATTTAGTTCAATTCACTTCAGAGTTGGATGTCATTACAAGGAGAAAACAGGTACCCAGGGGCAGAGCAAAAAAATTATAGTAGGGGGGCAAACTTTGATAGATATTTAAAAAAATTTAGGTTACAATTTTTTCGCTAGGGGCACATGCTCACTCTGCCCCCCTCCTGTCTCCGCCTCTGCAGGTACCTCTATTGCAAGCTACTAATTTCTCTTCATATGAATAGAATACATGAAACAACACCAAGTTAGTGTTTCGGTTTTCTAATTAGTTATGAGTTGTGCACGGTTTAGCAATACCGATACTGATTTTCTAACTTTTGCGATAAAAATAATCAAATACTAAACTATCTATAACCATTCTTCCCTATACTAAAATTATCAAATGCCGTAAAAAGTACACCAAACTGTTTTCAATTTCGATTCCTATATCATTCAAACATAAACAAAATCACAAACACAAATACGGAAACCAAACAAAGGTGCATTATCAATCAATCTGTAGTTATACATCAACAAATTATAAATTCACTAAAATCAAACCGGCATATACGAACCACCACCCTCCACATCCTCATCAACAACCGAAAGCAACGCCCCATACGGCGACTCACCGTCCCCCTCAGCACTTCTCAAAACCGCATGTAAACTCACAAACAAGCCCGATACCAAACCCGCCACAAACAAATTCCACCAAATCCCACTCACAACAACACCAATAACACTCACAACACTCAAACCAATCAAAACAACTTTATCCCCTAACTCGAAGTCGAAAACCACAAGCGGCTCGTCTCGCGCGAAAAACAGAAAAACCCAGGCGGCAAATAAGATGATGAAAAAGATGGCAGTGAAGGGACGGGTAATTAGGGTTAGGATGAAGATGATGAGGGATATGATGACGTAATTCCCGCGAAAAAAGTGGAGGTTGGTTGTGAAGCGGTTGGATAAGGAGGTGAGGGAAGGTGGGAGGGAGAGGGAGGAGGGGGAGAAGAAAGTGGGCCATGGTTGGATTGAGTGACGGATTGTGGCTGTTGCTGAGTATGTGTTGGTGGCTGGTTGTGGTGACGTCATTGGTGACGGATTAGGGTTTTGGGTTTTGATTGTGTTTGTGGTTATGGTGGGTGAGTGAAGGAGGAGGGGGTTGTTGTTTTGTGGTGGGATTGTGAGATTGTCCGTCTATGGGTTGGTTACTCCGTCGGCAGTGGTGGTAGCTGTCAAGGGAGGTCAATTTGTATAAATACTTGTTTTAGTTTTGTATTTTAGTTAGCTTATGGATTAAGATAAAAGTATTGTTTATTTATTTATTTATTTATTTGCATAAGTTAATTGTTCCTAGGTTTGTTAATAACTAATCAACGGAATTTATGTTTAAACAATAGAGGTGAGATCCCCATAGATCATTTAGGACTTGTTCGTTTTTTAGAACTTTTATCTCTTTATCTGTAAACGCAGAAAAATATAATATTCTTTAAACATCCAATTAACTCATCTTAGCTATTATTTTTTTATAAAAAATAGAAAAAAAAAAAAATAAACTTTTAACATTTTTTTAAATTAAATATCTCGAAAACCGTTAATCGTTATTTGAAAAGAATCATACAATCACAACGAGAATTAAATCATCTATTTATAGAGTGCACTTCTATATACTTTCGAGGAAACTTTTTTTCGACAATTTTTTGTAAGTATTGAAATTTACGTCTGGAGAAATCATATGTGATTTGTGAAGTCACATGTGATTTGATTTATACGTTTTCGTCCGTTTTTATATGTTTTTGTCCGTTTTACGATCTCGCTCATTTTCTTACGTTTTTGTCCGTTTTTATACGTGCTCGTCCGGTTTTATCTGTTTTTATATGTTTGCTTATGGTTTCATTTATTTTTATACACCCGTTTTCTTATATTTTCATCCGTTTTTATATATTTTTGTTCGTTTGTATACTTTTTCTTACATTTTCATATGTTATTATCCGTTTTTATATGTTTTCATACATTTTTTATGTCCTCTTACATTTTTGTACGTTTTTCTATATATGAAAACGGATAAAAATGGTTAATAACAGGTAAAAACGTATGAAAACGTAAAAAAAATGTACAAAACCTATTAAAATGCATAAAAACGTACAAAAGGTACAAAAACGGGTAAAAACGTATGAGAACGTAAAAGAAATGGATGGAAACGGACGAAAACTTATAAAAACGGACAAAAACGTATAAAAACTAGTGAACACGATTGAAAACATAAGCAAATGGGCGAAAACGTATAAAACGGACGAAAATAGGTGAAAACGTATAAAAACTGACGAAAACATAAGAAAACGGGCAAAGAAGTATAAAAACGGTTGAAACCGTAAGAAAAAGTATAAAAACAGATGAAACCGGATAAAACATATGAAAAACGTACAAAAAACGATCGAAAACGTATAAAAATGGACGAAAATGTATGAAAACGGGCGAAAACATATAAAAAATGACGAAAATATATAAAACCGGACGAAAACGTATAAAACGGGCGAAAAATAGGCGAAAACGTATATAAATGAACGAAAACGGATAAATTCGTATGAAAAGGATAAAAACATATAAAAACGGACGAAAAAGTCTAAAAAGGACGAAAACAGATAAAAACGTAGAAAACGGACGAAAATATATAAAAATGGACGAAAATGGATAATAACGTATGAAAACATATAAAAACGGGTGAAAGCATATAAAAATGAACGAAAACGTATAAAACGGACGGAAACGAATAAAAACATGTGAAAACGGATAAAAAAACATATAAAACCGGACGAAAACGAATAAAATGGTAAGAAAATGTATAAAAACGGACGAAAATGTATACAAAACGAACGAAAACGTATAAAAATGGAAGAAAACAGATAAAAATATAAGAAAACGGATGAAAATGTATAAAAACATATGAAAACGGGTAACGTAGCTTTATCTTCTTCTTTTTCGGAATGCTCATTTTTCAACGCTCCATGAAGTAGCATTTAGTAGCGTTGAGCATTTAGGAGATGTTTTACACATTATAATAACAACTACAGCTACGTTACCAAATATTTTTATAGAAAAAAAAAACAACTACTGACTGCTACTATTTACCGCTGCTCCTACTTTTGCCAAACACACCCTAATTGAAATCCGTTCACCTTCTCGAATCACCAAAACACCGATCAATAAAATCTGTATGAAAAGTGTTTGCTAATTCCCTTCCACATGTAAGTGAGAGGTAACCAACTTTAGGGGGTGTTTATCATCTCCTCATAGAATAAGCATGTGCTAATCGGCTACCTTTCATATCAGCATAACCAGAAACACAACATTTTCCCCACCCACGAGCCACCACTGCTGCGTGTGATGTCATTCCACCTCTAGCTGTTAAGATCCCAGCCGCTGCGCATACCACCCCCATCCTCCAGACTTGTTTCCGTCTTTACCTTCATTCGTCGAGATAAATTTTGCATTATCATAATTATGATATTTCACTTTACAGCTAACTATAATATTTCATATTTAGTTAAGACAAGGTAATTGAAGGGCTTATGATGCATTCCAAAATGGTCCTTTTTTCCTTGTGCATGCCACATTTCAGCATCTTCGGTGCTAAATACAATCTGGCCCACGGCTGCACCAGGAGATGCTGGCAAACCCGTTGCCACTACTTGGTTTTTGTAAGCAGTTGTATCCTCTAACTAGACCACAAGTTCATAATCAGTAATAAATGATCAAATTAATTTGGACTGTATTTTATAAAAAATGACCCGTTTTGACCTATTACACCACTCACAGACCAGCCTATCCTGACACCTCTAAGCACAAGTATTATACAATACCTGTGGGTGAAGAAGCTGATACAGATGTTGCGGCTCGACCCTCATTATTGTTGTTCGAGTATCGATTAGCTTTTCATTCACCATATCTACTGCAATTCTCATTGCACCTTTACCAGTATGCTAGTACGCTTCCCTGATCGACATTGCAACATCCAAAGTCTTTTTTCTTGAACAGTGAATTCAATATCCTGTGCTCAGAATATCAAAATTATTGTCATATTTTCCAATCACAAAACATAATTTAATAAGTAAGATTTTGTTTATTTATAATTACCATCATAGTTTGTGTACAAGCAAGGTCACATATCAATAAACCTTTTAGAATATGATAACTCAAATCTAAAGCATGAGAAAAATAATCACACCAGCAAATCAAGTTTTTTTTACCATCACCACGGCTTAACAACAGCTTTATGTATAACGACCTTGCGTACTCGCAACCAGAAGTCTTTTTGAAGAAGCCACTGAAGATCTGCACATTAACCAAACAGACAATATATTTCCCTTCCAACAAAGACTCGATCTACTTGGTGAAATGCTCATAGACTAACCATCTAAACAGCATGAGCAAATTGGTTCCATCTCATCATCTGATGGAAAACAATCAAACATGCATCATGGGCGGCAGAAATTGAGAGGCTGGATTTCTCATCCTACCCAAAGTTTGTTTAAATAAGTTTGTTTGAAATTTATTTTGCGTTGGATGAGAAATCTAGGGTGTGTTTGATTGGTGCTTAATAACATGACTCAGCGCTGATTGCTATTACCTAATCGGTCAGCCCGTTTGATGGGGAAAAATATGCCACTGAATGATAGATTTTTCACTGAGCGGTTTAACGAGGTGGATGGCCCTAAGCGATTCAGTAGACCTCCTATTTACCCAAATACCCATATTCCACGTCTCCCCTTTTCTAGTAATTTATTAATATAAAAAACCAATTTAGATGAGGAAACTGAGCACAAACTATCTATGTATATATTACTTTGTTTTATTTACACTTCATTTATATTACAGGCAGCTACATTTTCATTTATTAACGTAAATGGTTATATATCCTTTTGATACTACTAACTAACGTGTATGTTTGCATATCTAACATTGTCATTACACTTTTGATAATAATTATTATACATTTATTTATTTTTAATTGCATTAGTTTAATAAACATGTTATAACTTTTTCAGTTTCATTAAGTTTGTGAATAATTTACAAGTACACATAATTAACTAAGAATGATCATCTAAATGATACGGATAGATGGATGAAAACAATATTAAATCGCGTCACTGGTCTTGGGGTTAAAAAGGTAATTTTCATATATTCAGAAAAGACGCCGAGAACATTTATCAAACAATCATTTTTGTTCAGAAGCATGTTAACTCAGCACTATTGAACTATTCAGCACATTTGATTCGTTCAGTGCTAGATTATACAGTTTTATCAAACAGCCCCCTAGTCTTTCATTTTCTATTACCTTAGATGCATACTAAGAATTCCCATCAATAGATGAGATCGTATGAGTTTCTTTAGGCTGTTTCGGTAGCAAGTCTAGGATCATTGCACCCAATATGGTCTATATTGTAACGGACATCATATTGTCTCTTTGATTAATGAGTACATCTTCACTCAGTGGCTTACTTAAAAGCACTTCTGGTTGTGTCCGCGCAAGGTCGTAACACATAAAGCTTTTTGTTGAGCCATTCTGGTGGTGGTAAAAAGATTTGATCTACTTGTGCAAGTCTCATTGACTCGCCATCTAAACAAGCTGCTTGTTAAAGTGATTTGATCATTGTGACTAAGTAGTATCATGGTTTTAGGATTAGGAACAGGGTCGACTGAAAAGTATGCAGTCGACTGTATTGGAGAACTTCTCCAACAAGGTGTTTTAAATAATATTGTTGGAATACCAACATCCTTAAAAACACAAGAACATACATTTGCATGTACATAATATTCCATTGTTGGATATTGAAACACACCTGGTTATTGATTTAGCTGTTGATGGAGCAGATGAAGTTGACCATGATATGAATTTAGTTAAAGGACGTGGCGGGGCATTACTGTTATAATTAAAGTACCATGACAATCATATAAATTAAACAAATCAAGTAGTCACATATGCGGAAGCGAATGATCATGTATAACATACAAAAGATTAACTAAAACATAAACAAGAACGTACATTTGGATAATAGCTAAACAAGAATCACTTCAATAAACCTTGAACAATTGATGAACCCTAATTAGGGTTTATAAGGATCAATGATTAACCCCTTACCGTTTTGTTAATCGATCCAAGATATTAACTATAGTGAGTTAATACCACGTTCTTGTACACACGAATTATAACGAATTAATGTGATTGCAAGATCAAATTAAACACAAGATTTTTGTTAAAACAAAAATCGATCCAAACTCCCAAAGGGTTGTTGGTCGATCATTTAAACCAAAAGAGAAGAGAGAAGAAAACCAATTTAGGGTTATGTGTACAAGGGTGAAAAAGAAAGACCCTTTGATTTGTATATATACTAGTAATAATCTTGGAGGACAAGTTTGAGTTGGGTTGGGTTTCCCCTCCCCCCCCCCCCCCCCCCCCTTGTCGACCGGCCATAGACCCAAGAAGGGTCTTCCGGATCCTTCTTGGCATCTAATTACAAACTAGCCCCTTTTCAGTTGCGTCTAACAGTAGTTTAGCCAATTTTGTTAACTACTAACCACCGTTAGTCATTTCTTGTGTTTAAATAATTAAATATATAACCTTTTATATATTAATTATTAATCATTAATTCTTATTCGTAACGTGTGCAATCCCGTGGTCTCGGGTTTGAAACTAGACATGTACTCATTATAAATATAACTATAAGGCAAGGAGCGCTCCCCTCCAAAACGGGGTGCTACAGTAGTCTAAACAGTGCTCTTACGGCTTTTACCCCCGTTTTCCGTTCCGTTTTTCCCAGATATTTCCCCCCTTCTCGAGCTTTCTTCGGTCTTCACAGTTCTTCTCCACCTTCACCCTCATAGACACACACACACACACGAAATCTAATAATCGAATACACCTTCTCCCCGATTCACAAAACACAGAAATGTAATAATCGAACACACACATCTTTGTCTTCTTTCTCAGATCTACCATCAATCAAAACCAAAATAAAAAATAAAAAAAATAAATAAACAATAAATTATCGCCTAATCCTAAATCAATTTCAGATTACATAAAAAGGCTTTTTAGGGTTTTAGTTTCAATAATGAATTGCAGGTAATGATTTGTGTTATGAATAATTTGTTTCTAATGGTGGATTTATCTTCAATTTTTTTTTGACATATTGTGGTTTTGTTTAAAGATGATTATTAGGGAAGTAGCTTGGTGAAGATACTGATGAGGTCAGTTGAGTTTGTTTGTTTGTTTGTTTGTTTGTTTGTTTTTTTTTTTTTTTTTTTTTTTTTTTTTTTTTTTTTTCAGTCATCATAAAAAAAAGTACCAATCAGAAAGAGGTGTGATTTTTTGTATGTGTGTGTTAAAATTGTTTGTTCTAATTTTTAAACTTATATTGTGTAGATTATTTGATTGACTCATGGTGATGAGAATGTTAAGATGCCGAATGGGTTCGAAGCTGTGGTGACAAGTGACCAGTTTGCGGTAGCACCTCCGGAGTGTGCCGGGAAGTGCTTTTATGGGTTCCGATGGCATTTTTAGGTATAAGATTTGCGATTTTGGGTTATGTTTGGTTGTACACCAATTGTTTGAGGAAATGTCAAGGAAATTTTTTTTTATAAAAAAGTAGTTTATCTGAGTATAATATAAGCACATGTGAAGTTATCTTGCAACTGATAGACATTGAATCTTGCACTTTTCTTTTACACTGAATTTTAAGAGTTTGTCAAAAAGAAGTGCCATGCTTTGATAGGTGTTTTGAATAATAGATAATGTCTATTAAGTAAACACATATACAACATATATTATAGTTTCGTCATAGATATAAAGTTTTTTGATAAGGTCTAGCAGAAATAATTGAAATATGAGAAGGTTATGCAACTGAATGAAAGGTTAGGGGGATATCAGTGATGTGCTTGATGAAAGGTTACTTGGGCAATAAAGTTACATGATACCTTCGTATGTTATAAATCTCAAATCACAGACATCCCCCTAATCGCCACAAAGTAGATACTTTGGGTTTCTGACAATGAATACAGTTGAAAAAACTGAGAAAGTAGTAGAGGCATATAACGATACCTTATGTCATCATTGTCAGAAACCTTATGCGTACTATTATAAAGACTCAACTTTTTTTTTTTTTTTTTTTTTTTTTTTTTTTTTTTTAATTTTTTTTTGGATTATGTGTATTATATGTTTTTTTGCAGGAATTGAATAACTATTTGAGCTTATTAGGGGTTTTTTGATTATGGGTTTATTCTTTTGTAATAGTTAATATGAAAGATGAGGAATTGGAATGTGGTTAACGATGGAGAAACGATGAGAAAAAGGAGGTGTGTTTATAGGTCTTTGCTGTCAGTTTTATATATGCACCAAATGTTTGATTAAAAGAACAAGTATTCCATCAATTTCCTGATTTATTTACTTAAAAATTGTTGCAGGAAGGCGTCTAGGGTCTCATGTTGGCTGCTAGATGATAACAGGTGCAAAGAGTGATGGTGCAGGGAAGTGAGTAAAGAAAGACGATGGTATTGAAATGTACAGATAAAGGGGAAAAGACGGATACGTTACATCCTCATGCCTAAATCCATGGCCAGTTTGATTTTTTGGAAGTGAGAATCACTGGCCATGGTATTGAAATGCAGTTCCACCTTAAAAGTATTGTATCGCTGCAGTTGAGGTACTTAACCCTTACCATAACGCTTTTCAGTAACATAAACTTTGTCACTAATGTCGTTTCTCAGTTTCTGATATGTAAAACTGGTGCAGGACATATTGATTATAGTCAAATAAATGAGTAGTATTGCTGTCGTTGATATGCAAACTTATAGAAGGAAAAACTGAAGTGTAGCATGTATATTACAACTGATCTAAAGTTTATTGCTAGACGTTGGTGGTGGTGCTACGGATCATCTTATGAAGCCGTCAACTGTTGGTAAGCAAAGCATTCAACTGCAGCATCAATTTTCTATATAGAAAATGGAGTAATAATAAAAACCACTATCCATAGTCTTAGTCTATTTGATGCTACACACGCACTTACTCATTACTCATATGTTACTGAAATTGGATTTTATTTAATTATATCATCGTGGTTTTCTCTAGGGACTAACGGAAGAAGAGTTGAAGTAATATCTGCAAGAGGCTCTCATTTGAAAAAAAAAATCGGGACAGAAAAGTGGACATCTACTCAGGAATCAAGGTTCGTATTTTTTTACTTTCCTGTTTCTCTTTGTATATGTGTTTGTATCGGTTGAGCTAGATGTAGGTATTGTTTGTCTCATAATTATTGTTATAAAGAAAAGACTGAATTACTATGGATGAGATGAAAAATGATAAGCAAATAAGCAATCCCAAACACCACCTTAATTCAACATGGCGAGTAACAATAAGTAAAGTAAACCAGTAACATAGTGATTTATGGAGTTCAGTTGCTTATTTGTGTTTTAGAATACATAGTAGCTGTAACCAATAGGTGTGTGCATCTAAAACCACAAAATCTTGGCTATAAGGGGTATTTGGGTAACTTGCAGAAAGACTAATGGTGACACCTGTCACCTCAACGAAAGATGTGCCAAGGTACAAATTCCATAACTATCTTCCTCTTTTGCTTATGATTTTGTCATTTTCTCTAATAAACTTCAAATTATACTGATTTTTGGTTAATGGGTTTATTTATTTATTTTTATTATGGGTCATTTTATTAGGTGTTTGGTACGGCTGCAAAAGTAAGTTTGGGTCATTTTATTACGTGTTTCTACATGCTGCAAAACTGCACTTTTTTTTGGTTATTTGGGTCGATTTAAGGGGCATATGGGGCTGCTCAAAATAGTACTTTCAACATTTACTAATTACTAAATTTAATACGTTTTATCAGTTATGGTTGACTTGAAGCTATATTTTTGGTTTTATACTTTCAAGTAAATAGAGATAAAACATAAATCAAATTGACCCATTATACATTAGCAAAAATTTCTATTTCTAGCGATTACTATATGTCACAAAAATGGAGCTATTGGAATATAAGTAGTACTTATTAGATACCAGTGTAGGAACCATTAAAAGACTAACACATTACAGGCTACGAAACTCTATTTACTATTAATTAAATTTAATAGGTTTTATCAGTTATGGTTGACTTGAAGCTATATTTTTGGTTTTATACTTTCAAGTGAATAGAGATAAAACATAAACCAAATTGACCCATTATACATTAGCAAAAATTTCTATTTCTAGCGATTAGTATACGTCACAAAAATGGAGCTATTGGAATATATGTAGTACTTATTACATACCAATGTAGGAACCATTAAAAGACTAACACATTACAGGTTACGAAACTCTATTTCATATTCGCTTCCTCCATATGAAATGCAATTATGGTCAGGCTAAATATCACTTTTGTAAAGGCAGAAGACCCTTTTCTTACTATGTTGTAACCAAATTCTCTATTCATCATTGGGAGGTTTGTGTACACATTTCATGAATCAATTGCAGAATAAGTTATATTTAACGACCTTTGCATACCAACCTTTTTCATATTTACTTCTTAATGAATAACTTACTATACAGAAATAGTCATTGGGTAATCATTTTGTTTCAAATTTAAATTTAGCACAACACTCCCGCAGCAACGCGCTGGCAACCCTGCTCGTTACTATTTATCCACAAACTCTAACAGCTCCTACTTGGATATCTATTAACAGTATAATGACATTGGTTAGCATCTTGCAACACGCCAATGCCCCTAGTTCAACTCGAGGGAGGTCTCCTAGAAAAACCTTTAATGATTCATCATTATTATCATCCTTTATTAAATTTATGTTTCTCGTTTGGTAATGATTGAACAAAGTTACCAAAACATCTGAACGTATTCCAGATAGACTTTGGGCCTGGCCATGTGATGACATCAAATAAGTACATTATATTGTCATCATTTGTCCTATTTAATTGACTTGTTTTTATTATATTTTGTATGAGAATTGATGCTTAATCGTTTACTTTAGTAATACTTAGGTAAAAACAAGCAATTGGTGAAACTAGGCGATTTTGGACAAAATATGGAGATAAATGATTAAGATTAGAAAAGTCTGTTGAATTGAAGAGATTAAAGACCATTGTCTGACTTTGAAGCATGTGCCGCATCTGATCTTATCATGCGCCGCATATAAAACTTTGGTCAACGAAGAAGAACCAGCTTGTTCTACTCCAGATACGTCGCATCTCATTATCAACATATGCCGTATCACTATCAAGACTTCACCAGATACAATCCAAGACGCTGAAGGACATGTGCCGCATAAAGATTCAAGATACGCCGCATCTAAAGGCGGTGTATGAATATTCAAGAATATATTAATCTTGGACCCCACGCGAAGTTAAGTAGATTTGCCGCATCTGCTTAGTTAATGCGCCGCATCTAACCCTCTGACAGAAACTATAAATACCCCAGGACCTGGACGAAAAAGAGGACAGTAACCCTAAGGAAACGAATTCAAACGACAAGACAACACAAGACACACCTCCAAAGAAGATCTTAGAGCAGAAAGAAGGTCCTGCATGTATTTAATTCATTAAGTAGTTTTATTTTATTGTATTAGTACACTATAATCCATCGAGATTGATGGGCTTGTGGCCGCCATACTGATCCCCTTAAAATTGATTTCCCATCGATTATTAGTTTATATGATGTTTTTTTGGTGACTTATATATGTGCTTTGATAACCTCTGTGTCTAGCTGTGTTTTGCTTGGGCTGCCATACCCCTTCCACGCTTACTTATCTAGCATCTAGAAAGTAAGATAGGCATAATTGATAATTAAGAGTTTACTCGCCTATATTTAGGATCCAACGAGAGAGAAGAGTTTACATTACTCATCATATAAAACTAGCAATAAAACAAGTGACAAACTACTTAACAAAAGGACAGGACCTCTATCTGTATCTATTATCTATTTGTGTACGTGTTAGTCTATCGCTGTTTCGTTCTCAATAGTTTTATTAGTTTAATTAAATAACCAAAACTGTGTTAGTCTCTCAGGCTAAAACCCTCCTTTGCATTAGATTAGATTGTAAAGCTAACTTAGTATATTTAAAATACTGATTAGATTAACTAGATAATTCGTTCCACTCTTAGTGATCGATACTCTGCTTACTATAATATACATATTGATCGGGTACACTGCTCGTTAGTGTGTGTGTTATAGGATAAGTCGACTAAATATAAATTTAAAACTTGAATAGGCAAAATCATCCCTATACTACAGCATGATACAACACGCATCAAGTTTTTGGCGCCGTTGCCGGGGAGTGAATTGTTAATTATTTGTTTTTCTATTAGTATTTTAAATTAGGTTTTCTATTTTTTTTAGGTTTTTAGATCACTAACTTTGTTGCATATTAGTTAGATTGCATTCATTGTATATTTTGTATATTTACTATTTTTTGTGTGTTTGTGTTTTTTATTTTTAACTTTTGTGATTTTTTGTTTTTTTGTATTATCTGTTGTCGCTGTACTTTGCTGATACAAACAATACGGCGCATCTATTTTCTAGATGCGGCGTATGGCGTTTTAATTTTTATACAGCGCATCTAATTTAATAAATCGAGTACGGCACATCTATCCCCTAGTTGTGGCGTATTCTGTTTTTAGTCAGAAAATTTTTTCAGGAACTGTAACAGACATATGGCGCATCTGTTTTTCAGATACGCGCATTAATTATTTATTAAAAATAGTTTACGTTTTTATTAAATTAAAGAGATACGGTGCATCGATTTTTGTCGATACGGCGCATCTATTTTAAAAAAATCAAAAATCTTGTGTTCTGAAACGTAACGAAGGTACGGCGTACTAGCTTTTGTCTATACGGTGCATCTATTTTTTTCTAAAATATAAGTAATTTTTGATAACTTAAAAATATACGGCACATTTAGTTTCTTTGTGCGGCGTATTAATTTTCTGAATAGAAGTCTGATTTAATTTTTAACGTATAAGATACAACGCATCCTATTTTTAGGATACGGCGTATCTTCTGCAGATATCAGCTACTTTTAATTTTTCCGAACGGAGAAAAATATATTCAACCTTCCTGTACTTTAGAAAGTCTTTACTTTGAAGATTTCTTGATTTGAATTTCAGGAACGATGTTTGAAAGTTTCCCTAGCTGGTTCGAACGACCAAAAGTCAATCTCACTATCGAAGAGTTCGTGTCAAAAATCGCCTATGAAAGCGAAAAAGAACATCATAATACGGAATACTTTATCAAAGAATTCAGGGCTACCAATGAACTTTTGCTAAAGGAATAAAACAACATGATCCAAGGATTGGTAATTGAAGTGCACCAATTGTCAAAAGTAATTAAAGAAGTTTTATTGGACAAACAAGACCTGAAAGGAATAACAACAAGAGGCGGTAAATCCACTTTCCAAATCGGAGAAACCACCTAGGGAAAGCTTTGCAACAATATGGAGTGAATCACAGGGTTTCTACATCATATCATCCACAATCTAATGGACAAACGGAGGTGACAAATCGAGCCATTAAACGTATTCTTGAATAATCGGTTGGATACAATCCAAAAGGGTGGTCAGATAAACTAAATGATACTTTATGGGCATTTCGTACTGCTTACAAAACACCCATAGGATGCACGCCCTTTAGACTTGTTTATGGAAATTTACCAGTTGAAATTGAACACGCGGCATACTAGGCTTTAAGGTAATGTAATATGGATATGGAAGCCGCAGGTAAAAACCGTTTAATGTAGTTCAATGAATTGTTCGAATTAAAAGACGAAGCCTATAAAAACACGAAAATATATAAAGAAAGAACTAAGCGATGGCATGATTCAAGGCTACGTGGTGATAAAGAGTTTTCTGTTGGTGAAGAGGTTTTACTATTCAATTCTCGACTAAAGATGTATCCAGGAAAACTAAGGTCAAGATGGACAGGTATAACACCCCGCTATTTTCCAGCTCAATTTTATTTTCTAAACTCAAATTATCTTGAAGTTTATGCGAGCACATTTTACGTGTGACTTTAGTTAATTGTGTAATTCAAAAAAAAAAAAAAAAAAAAAAAAAAAAAAAAAAAAAAAGACATAAACCGACATTACACAATGTCAAGACTATATAAATTATATGTCATATGACTATTTCAGTCACATTTTAAAAGTTTGCACTTTTTATTTTTCAAGTTTTACTTAAAGCGCGCTTGTTACGCATTTACGACATTTGTGCATGCATGTAAACTACACCACCTTCCATTATGTATACATATACATGCATATGTCAACAAAATACATAAAATGCAGATTTTTGTCCTTTCTTAGCCATATTTCCGCCCTTTGTAATCCAAATGAGGAAAAGAAAACATTCTTGAACTAAGAACATGGCTACTTTAGAGATTATCCAATTTTTATGAGATCTTGTGACTTTGTGGCACTCAAAGTTCACTTGTGAATATACGGCACAACAAAGCTCAAGACAAGCTTTGCACCATTTTTGATCATCTTTACACTATTAGTTCCAAAAACACTTTCAAACCTTGCCATAAGTGCATTTATATAAGAGACATGTACCTAACCACTCTTATCACAAAGCAACCAACACACAAATCATTTTCTTTTTCTCTTGAGGTCACGGCAGAAGTAACACAGGAAAAGGGGCAGAAATATTTTAGTCCCTTGCTTATTCAAGAGCTTATAAAGTGCTTATTAGACCAAAGATTAATATGAAGGGTCATCCTTGGGTGTTAGCTAGAATACTTGGGTTCTTGTGTTCACCTCTTTGCATTCACTTCATCACCTCTTGTAAGCATTCACTCTACCTATTTTTTTTAATACATTTCATGTACATATTTCATCATCCATATGTTAATTTAGCTAATATACACTTGTGGTGTTGAGATTTTGCCTTAAAAACCTTGAATCAAACATATACCTTGATGTCCCAAATTTACGCCGCAAAGATGGACACAAATAATATAGCTATGCAATTTTTCGCACAAATCTGGTTTAGGCACACTTATATATATGTGTTAGGATGTCTCACAAAAATTTTCGTAATTTTATAAAATGATTTGCTATTTTTAATAAATGATACGAGTTAGTGACCTGCTGTTGCACTTGTTTTATGAGTACTGAATTCATTTAATAAAAACAACCCACTTCGAAACCTTTTGAGCTAAAATAGTAAACTAGAAAGTGTTAGGGGACATCTTAAATTGGGTCTAGGGAGTTGGATGCACACGTGACGATAAATAACGAGTAAAATACGGCCAAAAGAAGTTGAGTAACCTTTCAATTTTTCTGTCAGCTTTGACATCCGAGTATAAAACAATTTATTCAGATAGATTGGCACATGGGAAAATGATTTAGATTAGATATTTGGAAACTAGATTTAATGTAGATAATTTTATACTCCGAAAACGCATAATTTCATCGAGAAATGAATAACTTAAGATCCGTTCAAGTTGACTTCTATTACCCGACGGGCTGTTTCAACGTATGATGTTTTTGGCCTCGAGAACTTGACCAAACAACCTCGATAACCGTGTCTAAAATATTTTTTAGCCTTCGTTTTATGAGAGTAAACATTAATAGCTAAATTTGGAGACTTCAACGAATCAAAATGGAGTAAAACGAAGGAAATATGATGTTCTAAAGTTACGACTAATTAGTTAACTAGTACTTCAACTAAATGTTATTGTTTTCAACGTCATATATTCGTTTTTATGTTTCACGCACTCCAAGGCAATATAATAAGAAACTTTTGAACAATCTTATTGTCTCACGGCATACTACACATAGGAACTTAAATTCCGTAAAACCATCGAGAATTGAAATCATTATAACATCCCAAAACTTTATAAAAACAACTATATAGAATTACTAATAATTGGTTATCTTTCGCCAAAACTTTTGTTTTACTATATCTTTTATCGTAAAACCTCATTGCAAGTTTATAAGAGCTATTTCACATTTTAAAACTCATACGCATATATTTCGTACCATATTTCCTAAGTCGACTCATATTCCTAGGTCGTGGTTAGGATTGCATTTTCAGAATACTTTGCCATACTATTCCAGATATTTGATTGCTGAGGTGAGTTCATGGCCCCTACTTTTACTTGTTTTATAACTGTTTTAGGGGAGAATACATGCTCGTTCTTAATTAAACTCAATGCTTATTTATACTTAAACTCACTATTTGTTCTTACTTGAAAGCATGATTTAGTTACTTATTGCACATTGAGTTACCTGATACATGGGGATTGCACCCTCGCAACAGGTTTTACCTCTCAAGGTATCTTGAGAAGCTTACAACCCCCACCAGGCAGTGTACCTGATCGTTGTAGTATAGTATAGTGACAAGTACCGGGGGATTGATCGTTCAACTCAGGAATAGTGTCGCTAGGATTAGAAAGCCTCCTAAACTAGGTCTAGAGGTGAGGGATGATTCTTTTTGTATTTTTATATTTTATAAAAGCAAGTAAAAATCTCGGGTTTTGAAGGAGTGGACGGAATTAGTTGCTAGCCAACTAACCCAATTAACTACTAATGCAATCAAAATAAAATAACAAAAATGAAAATGAAACTATTAAACTATTGTGGTGGAAACAATAATGAGGAAAGTTGTGTTTACTTAGATTTCATTACTCTCTAGACATCTTTTACAGGTTGATTAGCTTGTTACAATTGCATGGATGACGAGTCATATTCCTTAATACTAGTCGTAGGGCCGTGTACAATATTCCCTAACTCTATAGGATCCTACTTCACTCCTATGTCGAGCCGTTAGAAGCTCCTAACATGGGATCATTAGAATTCTCCTACGCATTAAATACAACCAAAAATCGTAGTACACCTCTGATCATGTTTCTTAAGACGTTCAAGCGAGTTACCAATGGAAGTCTACCAGTTTTCTTAAGCCTAACATCGAATATAATCATCCGTAACAATTATAAACAAACAATCCACCCATAATTAACATCTAGGTTTCACTACATCTAAGCAAACACAATGAAAATCTAGCCTAGCATGTTAAATAGAAGAAAAGCGTAAGATATAATCAAACAACACATAGACATATTGAATGATTTGAAGGAATACTTATCTTCAATTGAACATGAAAGATTCAAGGGGTTGAAACCCTTGAAAAGCTGATAAAATTCGGACTAGGGTTTATTCCCTCAAAGTTGCACACTAATGAATGAAATTTGGAAAACTATATATAGATATTACATCGTGACGGCGTCATGAGTTAGCCTGTGACGCCGTCAACTCGCCGCCATTATACAAATCGTATTGCCTAGATCCATTGGTGACGCCGTCATGTAGGATTTTACTCTGGGCCGTCATGTGTAGTTCGACCCTGACGGCCTTGGTGACGCTGTCAGGTCCTAAGCTTAAAAATACTCTGGATCGTCACGTGTATTTTCCACTTCCACCTCTTTTGTAACTCTTGACGCCATCATGTACAAAGGCTTGACGCCGTCAGGTACTGTTCTCAGCAAGCAAATTTGAGACTTTGCTGTTTTCTTCACTTTTATGCTCCAAAAACGTCAAAAATGCTTTCTTTTCCAGATTTCTCTCCAAAAGTACCTAAAATGACAAAAGGAACGATTTTGGGCAATATTTGATCAAATAATCACGAATTCGGGCTTAAATGACCCCTTAAAAGCGGTACACTTTTTGCCTCATCATTACCTTATTTTGGACACAAGTGTTTAAATCATATATGTGAGTTTATAGCCCCACTTTACTTATACTTGTTTTACAAACCTTGGGGGTGAGAAACATGCAAAACACTTTTATGGACCAACACTATTCTAAAAACTATTACGTGGAGAGCCTAAGCCCTCGTATCCCACCTTGCCCGAACTTATGAACCGTTAATTCCTGTTGGGAAGCGCGAATGTTATAAATAGATCTATTGAGGGTGACTCCTCCGTCCAGGTTGGTAGCGCCAACTAGACCAGTTATGGATTTATGGACGTTTACCATGTCGGAATTCAAGTGTAACGGGATAAACACTTGCTAAGGGCACATAACCATTGCATGCTTTCATGCATGTTGAACTGTCGTAGCTTCGGTTGCATGAACTTAGTGCTAGCGTAATAGACTTTTACTTTTGTGTGACATTATATTCGTTGTAATGATCACATACTTTGCCTATGGTCCACTTTATGCTTAATACTTATAGTCTACTTTACTGATATTTTTCATGACGTTGTGAGTAAAGCAGTAGTCATTAAAACTGAACTTGATTTATATGTGAATGGTTATTCACACTCGAAAACCTTGTAGTCCACATTACTACATTTACTTGAAAGTAAACTATATTTTCATGACATTGCGAGCGACGCAATGGTCACAAATTTTTTATCGAACTCACATTTCTTTGATACTAAATTGTATTTGTACAAACCTATGAACTAACCAGCCTCGTGTTGACACTTTTTAGCATGTATTTTCAGGTTTAAAGCGATAACTAACTGTTGAAGGCTTTTGGCATGGCATGACATGGTCATAGATGACTCTGATATATTTGGGACTACTTTATTTCTTTTATGGGCTTATATTTCCGCACTCTATTTGGAATGGTGTAATCAAAATACTTTTGAATATTAAATTTCTTTTAAACGGTTGAGGTAAAATCGTTCTTTGTACTTTGTGTTGTGATACCAATTGAGTAGCACCCCTGTGACATGTATGCTTTCGCTGGACCCGTATTTTGGGGGCGTTACAACAGGTCCGTTTGTAGTTAAGAAAGTTTATCCTTATGGAGCTGTTGAAATATGTGATAAGAATGGTTATTTATTCAAAGTAAAGGGGACAACGTGTGAAGAATACTTTGATAACTATATCGACAATGTAAATAACGAAGTTGTCGAGTTTGAACCAGAAATACTAGAATAAGGAGCTGAACGTGAGTCTAACTTGAAGACTCTGGAATAAAGAGAAGTGCTCACTGGGAGACAACCCGGATTATCTTTACTGTTTTTCTGTGTCGAGTAAGTCAGATCTTTAGTAGATGCAGCGCATCTCCATCATAAGATGCAGCGTATCAACTGTATAGATCATATCTTTTATTTTTTCGCATTTTTATTTTTTTGCACTTTATAAACTTTCTGTTAGTTTATTTAATGCGGCGCATCCCTCGTTAAAGATGCGACGCATCTTATTTTTTGATCCTTACTAATTCCAGGCTCGATATGGCGCATCTCATTCAATAGATGCGGCGTATCGACTGACCCTGATGATTTTTCAAAATTATTATTATTATTATTATTATTATTATTATTATTATTATTATTATTATTATTATTATTATTATTATTATTATTATTATAACTACTAATGAGTTACGCACTAGTTTGACTTTCTTAAATTCAGGTGTGTTAAATGTTTAAAATGGTGGTATATTTTAGTTTATGTGCTTTCTGTGGAGACATCATTCATGGAGGCTTGAACACCTCTCATCCACGAGAAAGTTGATATTGCTCAAGAAACGCATAATGGAGGATCATACCGAGCAAATCTCAGGGGACTTCTCCGTTTCAATTCTTTTTAATTTCCCGTTTTTAATTTTAATTACAAACAACGAGGACGTTGTTTAACTTAAGTGGGGGGATGGAGAATTAGAACGTTACTTGTCCTAGAATTTTCAAAATATGCTTTAATCTATGCTTAATATGCTAAATTTTAAAAATTTTCTAGCATATTTTTGTTAAATCTAAGTTGCATAACCGCACACATAACTTCTATTATATAAAATTGTGAGAACAGAGCGTATCCGTTTCCAAATTCTTACCCAAATTCCACAAAAATATGAGTGTGCCGGTGACTTGTAAACTTTAGAACTTAGCTTGTATACTATTCGAGACCTCCATAATGAGTATTATTGATTTAATTGGAATGACTTGTCTAACTTGGTAAATTTCTAGGATTACAACCAAAAAGCCTATATGTTATGTTTATTAACTAACTACATTGGTTAGTTAACCCCCGTATAAACCCTTTTGTTTACTCTCATTTTTAGAGTAAGATTCCTCTAGAAAAACCCTCAGAACCATTCCTTTTGTTTCTTACACCTGTCTTTAATGTTTTGTTACACCTTTATACCTTAGCCTACCTTGTAGATTAACGTCCG
The DNA here is from genome assembly GCA_030686995.1 of Artemisia argyi. Lineage (NCBI taxonomy): Eukaryota > Viridiplantae > Streptophyta > Magnoliopsida > Asterales > Asteraceae > Artemisia > Artemisia argyi. Next base: position 134,221,073 of record CM060684.1, on the reverse strand, counting down.
TTGTTAATTGCTTTAGGCAAAGTGTGTTTTCTTGCGTTACCTGTGTTCGCGTGCGTAAATTCATTATATTTGGTTAGGTCAGGAAATTGCACAATGCAATTGGAAGTGAAAGTAAAGATTGTATATCTTTAGTTTTGACTTTTGTGTGTTTACTACTTTCACTATTTTCGTTATTTCTGAAGTTATGAAAAGTATGGAAAAATTATCCAGATTTATCATTATAAGTGATGTGGTGAAATTTTACACCATTAGTTATATGAAAAAAAATCGGAAAAAAAAAATAAAAAGAAAAGAAGGAGAAGAAAGAAGAAGTTGGTGAGTTTGTTATAAACCAACATGTAAAGTTTTGTATTAAGTGGTTGATATCGCCACTATTATTGTTGTATTATATTTATGGATTGAAAGGGAGTTGGCCGTTATGGGAACGATAACTAAGGATTGTTATTTGTTTAAGATTTTATTGAGTATAATTCGTGTCTACCTAAAGCGTGAGTTACAAGTGTTAAAGCGTGAGTTATTCAATGATATGAGTCTTATTCATGGGATGGTTGGGAATTGATTAACCACACATTAGGACTTAATCTATTTGTTTGTTTATATTTTTAATTGAACACCAATTTATATACTAAATATTATCCATACCTAACCGTATTATTATATTCGTTGTTAGCTTTCGAGCATCCGAATATAGTGATGGCCAAGTAAAAATGTTAAATTTATGAATAAAGTAGTGACCATCCGAGTATTAGATTAATTAGCTAACGCGCCAGCGATCTGGTGTGTAAATTGGTGACCATCCGTTATGCAAATAACGCGCCATCGATCCAAGAAGCACGTTAGTGACCATCCGTTAGTTGAAGTGTCGAGGACTCTGATGAGGCGAAAAGTGTACCGCTTTTAAAGGGTCATTTAAGCCCGAATTCGTGATTATTTGATCAATTATTGCCCTAAATCGTTCCTTTTGTCATTTTAGGTACTTTTGAGGAGAAATCTGGAAAAGGAAGCATTTTGAACGTTTTTGGAGCATAAAAGTGAAGAAAATGGCAAAGTCTCAAATTCCTTGCTGGGAACAGTACCTGACGATGTCAAGCCATTACACATGACGGCGTCAAGAGTGACAAAAGAGGTAGATGTGGAACTTATAACGTGATGGCCCAGAACATTTTCTTTGTTAATGGCCTGACGGCGTCACCAAGACCGTCAGGGTCCAAATACACGTGACGGCCCAGAGCTTATTTCTACATGACGGCGTCACAAGTGGATCTAGGCAATACGAATTTCAACTTGGTGGCGAGTTGACGGCGTCACAGGCTAACACATGACGCCATCAGGATGCTTAGTCTATATATATATATTTTCCAATTTTTCATTGTAAAGGGTGGAACAAGTTGTGCACAAACCCTTGGTCGAATTTCCTGCATATTGAAAGGGTTTCAAACCCTTCTTTCTTCCATGTTTTAATAAAGATAAGTTCTCCAATAATCATTCAATATGTCTATGTATTGTTTGATTCTATCTTATGTTTATCTTTCTTTTAACATGTTAGGCTAGGCTTTTATTGTATTTGCTTAGATGTAGTGAAACCTAGATGTTGATTATTGGTTGATTGTTTGTCTATGATTGTTACGGATGATTGTATTCGATGTTAGGCTTAAGAAAACTGGCAGACTTCCATTGGTAACTTGCTTGAACGTCTTAAGAAACATGATCGGAGATGTACTACGATTTTTGGTTGTATTTAATGCATAAGTGAATTCTAATGATCCCATGTTAGGAGCTTTTAATCGGCTCGACATAGGAGTAAAGTAGGATCTTATAGAGTTAGGGAATATTGTACACGGCCCTACGACTGTTATATTGGGAAGCTTATTTGGTTTACAACGCCCTCCCTTCCACGGGAGAGTCGAGGCTGTAACTTTATTATTTTGTTGGTATTTTTGAAAAAACTTTAGGACAAGTGTTTTTGATTTTTCAATTTTTTTGATTTTTATCGAAAATATATACAAGGAAGGTTTTCAAAACACAATTTCGAAAAACAAAAACGAAAAATTCACTTCAACCTTCCCCGGCAGCGGCGCCAAAATTGATTCGTGAAAATCAAGTTATATATAGTATAAGTATTACTCAAGAGATCCGCAAAGAAATACGGATAACCCGAGGTCGTAGTCCGTGTGAAGGGTGAATGGAATTCTCAATTCCCGATTTGTGAAACGTGTTGTGAAAGTGGTGAAAAGTGATTTTGATGAGATTATACTAATGAAATAACAAATGAAGCACAAATAATTACTTAAGCATGTAATTCAAATTAGGAAACTGAAAACGTAACGAAAAATCGAAAACGTAAGCTTAACGTGAAATAAACATTACCGTATGAAATAAAACGTAAATTTTAAGCTACACTACTCCTATGGACTTGAAAATAATTTTGAAAAGTTAAAAATGATAAAGAAAATTTTGAGAAAAAGAAAAAATATTTTTTTGACTTTTCATTTATTTTTTATTAATTAAAAACTAATTAACTAATTAAAAATTAAAAGAAAATGCAAATAAGGTGAGAAAAATGCAAATTTAATTTTGAAAATTATAAAATAACTAAAAAGTAATTTTAAAACTAAAAAAATAATTTTTTTGGCTTTTTATGTAATTTTTTGGAATTAAAAACTTTTAAATCTAATTAAAAATTCAAATTAAATTCAAAATAAATAAGAAAAATAGCAAATCAACTTGGAAAAATATGAAAAATTCAGGGAAATTTTAATTTAATATTCTAAACTTGATAAAAATATAAAAAATGAAAAATAAGCACTAAAAATACTACTTGCTTTGAAAACAGTTGAGAACCAAGTGCTTATTAATAAGCACAGTTGACCAAAGTTGACCAAACTTTGACAAATTTACTTTTTGACTCAAATTTGCTTAATGAAACAAAGTTTAGACCAAATGATACTCAAAAATACAGATGTAGATCAAATTTAGTTCAATAAGCAATTAGGAAAGAGCAATAAGCCAAAGCAGAATAAGCTAATAACAAAAACTTAATGAGTAAATCAACTTTAGGTACTAAGGAACTCAGATGAACAATAAAACTCAGTTTTCAAACACAAAATCCCACTTGCAGCCCTAAGATATAAAACAGACCTATGTTCTAACTACTCAAAGAAATAAGCACTTAAGCCTGAGCAAATAAGCTCAGGGGGGGGGGGGGGGGGTGGTAAACTTATGGGGGCAAAATGACTTCTAACCAACTGAGATCACAAAATCACCAGGAAAACAGATGCTAGATCCAATCCAATACTCAAAATGAAACCTAGAAAACTGACTTAGACCTATTGATCAGGGGAGTGCACAAGTTAAACAGCCAACTTCCAACAGTTTATTTATTAAGCAAATCAGATCCAAATTGAGATTTTCCATTTGATTTTATTTCACCAACTGACAAAGTTTAGAAAACAGCAATCCAATTATATTTTCAAATAGTTTTGAATCTTACACAGACTCTCAAAGTTGTGACCAAATTCTGACTTAAAATTGATTTGACTTTGGAATTTAATATGAACTTTGACTAAAATGATTTTATATCCAATCTATCTGCTAAATTATGTTATAATATTCTATTATTAAACTAATTTAAGCTAAATTACTCTATTATGCACTACTTAAATGATTATACTACTTAAATAAAGTAACAGATGAGTTACTAATGATGAACCAAATTAATTTTGACTTTTGTATGTAATGTCCTACTGATTTTATCTAAGACTAAGCCTAAATACAACCTAAGAGTGTTGTCTAAACCACTATTAACCTCTGAAACACCCAAGCACTCAGCAAATAATACTAATCCAAACACTCCTTATATTGACTGTCTAATCCAATTTACCTCTCAAATCAGTTCCAACTCAATCCAAATCAAAACCTATATGCTCAATATGATTCAACAACTCCAAATTTGGTAAGAAAAACATATCTCAGATGAAACTAACAATCAAACTCAGATCCAATGTGTATGACAGAACAATAAAACAGTATGCAAACCAAAACAATATAAACTAGAATCTAATTTCAAAATCAACTAAGATAAGAGCTAAATATAACCAAATAAACAGAGATAAGCAACTTATAACTAAGCTATACTACTATATTAATTGATGCAATATGAAAATTAAAATAAGAACTTACAATTCAAAACCCCCTCAGCTCAAAACAGAACAATAAAACAGTATGCAAACCAAAACAATATAAACTAGAATCTAATTTCAAAATCAACTAAGATAAGAGCTAAATATAACCAAATAAACAGAGATAAGCAACTTATAACTAAGCTATACTACTATATTAATTGATGCAATATGAAAATTAAAATAAGAACTTACAATTCAAAACCCCCTCAGCTCAAACAGAGGGGGATCACTATGCTAGCCTGTCTTTTGACAGGCCAATGGGACACCTTATTGGCTGTCTTTTCTCCAAATAAGCTTAGCTTATCACAATAAGCACTAAAAGTTGACTGTTTTTGACCAATGTGTATTAGAGAGTTAATGACAAAAATAAGCTCACAAAAGCTATTAGTTAGCTGATACGAGCTTAAATAAAACAGTAATTAAACTAAATGAAACTTGGAATTGAAATTGAAACTATAATTATTTATTTATTTTTTTTCTGATTTTTTTTTAGATTTTCAATTTAGGTAAAACAGTGATATAAAACAAAAATTAAAACTAAAAACTACTATTGATTTAATCTAGTAATAAGTAAATAACAAAAATTAAGATAATGGAATTTAAAGTAATAAGCTGAGCTGAAAACTCAAATTATATTAATATGAAATTAAGTACAGAACTTGAAATGAAAATTACAATAATATTTTTAAAGCTAAACAATACTAAAATTTTTACAAAGACACTCTAAAAACTACACACTAACACTGTGATATGGTGGGGGTATTTATAGCTGAGGCATGAGCATGCTAGGGTTTGAGATCCTTCCAGATGTGTGCTTCTTTATCCTTGATCATGTCTGTTAATTCCAGCTTTGATCACACGCTTGATTTAGGTCCCTTGGATCATGTGCCCTCACACGGATTGCCAGCGTGGCATTCCGTGTTTCTGACCCCTTCTGACATGTGCCTGACGCGTGACAGTCCTTCTAGAAGCCAAATTATTAGGTGATTATTACCCATACGAGGTAATTGCGGGTAATTGGTGAGTGGGGTTTCTAGGGTTCTTATTTCTGGGAAATGGGGTAAAAAATAGGGGGCAGGTAAATTTGGTTTGGGTGTTTTTATTAAAAGGGGTGTTAACCGGGTTTTGTTTGACCTGGGTATACTGGATGGGTCGGGTAAGGTTATTAAGGGTAGTGGGCTTTTGGGCTTGACTGGGTTATATTACTTGGGCTGTGGTTTTAATTTATGTGGATTTGTTTTGATCCGGTAGTGTAGGAGTATGAGATAAGGACCAATGTTGTAATTTTGAATTATAGAGGGACCAAAACTGACTTTTATCAAAACTTTCTTCCAAGGGCCTAAATTGACAATCTTTGATACATGAAGGGTAATCTTTGATTTTCCTTCAAAAAATTCTTCAAGGGATTATTTTTGACAATTGTTGAAAGTGCAGGGACTAAAGTTGCCATAATCTTCAAACTTTGATCAGGGACTAAACTTGCACTTTGATGAATCTCTGAGGACTTCTAATGACTTTTTGAGCTTTCTTTTATCATCTTGCTTCACGGCTCCGGCTTTTGACCTTTTTTCCATTCTCGTGCTCGTTTTTGTCAGTTTTGCTTTGTTTTTGTTCATTTTTCACATATCCGTACCTGCACATACAAAATACAAAAACATACTTTCTATTGGCATATTTGGTTAGTATTTGGTGTATTTGGTCTGATTTAAGGCTAAAAAAGGATGTGTGAAAAAGCACACATCAAAATCCCCCAGACTAAGGTATTGCCGTGTCCTCACGCAATGTCATCACCTCACGCTTAAAAGATAAATAATTTCAAAATCTCTCTTTACTGATGTCTTAAAGTAGCAATGATGTTCAAAAGAGATAGTAAAATCATTTATTCTTAAAAACGCTCCGTTTTCCGATTTTCGGGAATAACAACTACTACTACTCTTTTTGTACTTTTCATTTTTATATATGTGACGGTTTGCCTTGACTTTCATTATCAATTCTTATCTGTTGATAATTTTCAGGGTCAACGAGTAGAAACACTTCTCACAGAGAAGAGACCATACGGATAAAAATCGTCATCCTTGATTTTTCACAAGTTCCCAAACTAAGCGTAAAATCGAGATCATTGTTTATCCACAAGTTAGGTGCTAACACTACCCACAAAAGTTAATTGTGTAATTACCTCTTGTTCCCAAGTCCTAAGTTTTGTATCTCAAGATTTTTATTTGTGAGAAATGAATTGCTTCATATTTTCTCGTTTTGATATTTGTTAGTCCGATAAGAGCACAAAATTTGAACGCTAAGTAGTTTCCAAACTTTCCCTCGAAAACCCCTGCATACAGAAATTGGGTCCACATGAAGGTCTCTGATTTAACACAATTTGTGGAGGCCCCCCTTTTTATTTACGACCGAGACATCCCATGTCTGAGACCCGAAACGGAAACTTTTTATTAGGGAAACCCCCGGAGTCGAAGCTTGGCATTTTTGCATAATTATAAGCACTTTAATAATACTTGGTCCTTAGTCCTTTATTTCTTTTACAACAACGGTTTATGAACCGCCAAGATGTAAGAGCTTTATTATGACCTTGGATTTATATCCGCTGCTTTTTATAGCTTTGGATTCCTCTGCCTTTTTATTTGGCTTTGGACTATTATTATTGATATTCATAATCATATGCCAAACCCCGAGTCCTACGGCCTTTACTAAGATCACAACATCGGCTGCGAATCGGCAAGATGCAATAGTCTATTTCACCATAACACTGGCAGTACCCCTATGTGTACCAAACCCCCATATGCAGAGATTTTGTTGGGAACGAGAAAAAACTAAGTATTGCCCAAACCCCATACACTTAATTAATCCTAGAGATCTATTTAAATTGGTGTGCAATCTTGTGGGAACAAGGAGGCCACAAGTACCTTTCGTGGGCTCTAAAGAGATCCAACTACTCCACGTTTAGCACGAAACTTCTAAATAAACTCTATCATTCCTCGATCTCCGCAAATTTAAAATCCCAAGTAATGAGATCCGTGGATGCTTAGCCATAATCTTTTGATTATATTGGTTAAGGGAGACGAGCTAGGGCTCAACACGCCCGGTCAAGTCGAAACATTTATTTCTACTCTCGCGGTAAGAAAGTCAAAGCAAGGTGTCAAATCTTATTATTCATATCATATACAATCATTTTTTTTTGATAAAGAGGTGACAAAAATTTAAATTTTTTGGTGGAAAACAGAGTTGCGTAAGTTAACAGCTCAGACGAAGGTAACAGGTCAAATCGAATCGAAGATTCACCCCCCCCCCCCCAGACTAAAGTGAAACATTGTCCTCAATGTTTTAAGGGTATGGGTAGTCTACATAATATCTAAGGCCGTTTATTAAGTATGCCAAGAGATAAACGTTAGTCAATAAGATTTTGGATATATTGAATTTCCGAAAGAGCAGCGAAGAATGAGACTCGAGTGGACAGAACGACAAAACACGAGCACGAGAGTCCTCAATCTTTGGGGAAATTCCTGAACATTCACAAACAACCATGAAAACACTAGTTTGGAAAGGGTCGCCCCCCTCAAGTCACGTTACTTAGAAAATAGAAAATAAAGAAAATAAAAATGGATAAGCATGGGGTGCCTCCCACGAAGCGCTTGTTTTTGTTTATCGAGTCACATGAGCTTGACTCGATCCCTGAATTTAGTTATCCTTAGGGAAAGTTTGGAGATCCGGGACAACCATGGGTGGTATGTCCCCTCCGAAGTAATGTTTAAGACGATGGCCATTATGGGACCATTAGGTTGAGCTAGCTCGACGATTCCATAAGGGAATACTTGGGTAATGGTGAATGGTCCAGACCAACGGGTTTTTAACTTGCCCGAGAAAATCTTCAATCGAGAATTGAAAAGAAGGACTCGATCACCCACATTGAAGATGCGATCTTTAATTTTAGCATCATGAATCCTCTTTGTCTTCTCTTTGTAGATCAAAGAATTCTCATAGGCTTGATCACGAAGCTTGACTAATTCATTCAATTGAACTTTACGATGATCACCCGTGGTTTGTAGGTCAAAATTAGCATGTTTTAAGGCCCAATAGGCCTTGTTCTCAAGTTCAAAGTGAAAATGGCAGGCCTTCCCGTAAACCAGCTTGTATTGAGTGCACCCAATGGGTGTTTTGTAAGCTGTACGGAAAGCCCATAGTGCATCATCTAACTTATCAGCCCATGAAGCACGATGTTCACCTACGGTCCTTTCTAAAATTCGTTTTAAGCCACGATTGGAGACCTCAACTTGACCACTTATCTGTGGATGCTATGCCGTAAAAAGACGATGTGTGACACCATATTTGAGCATAACTTTTGCGAATTGGTCGTTACAGAAATGGGTCCCACGATCACTTATAATAGCACGAGGTGCACCAAATCGGGTGAAGAGACTTTTGAGAAATTTTACTACAACTCGGGCGTCATTGGTGGGGAGCGCTTTTGCTTCAACCCATTTAGACAAGTAATTGACGGCCACGAGTATATATTTGTTACCACGAGAAGACGGGAATGGACCCATGAAATCGATACCCCAGACGTCAAAAATTTCACAGACTTGGATAGCATTTTGAGGCATCTCGTCTCTCTGAGAAATTTTTCCTTGACGCTGGCAAGAATCACATGATTTCACCAATTCATGGGCATCCCGGTAAATCGTCGGCCAATAGAATCCGGAGTCAAATACTTTTTTAGCGGTGAAGTTGGCACCATGATGTCCCCCCGTGGGTCCATTGTGGCATTCCAGAAGAATTTCAGCGGCTTCTTTGCCGTGAACGCACCGCCGGATCACTTGATCCGCACATATTTTAAACAAGTAGGGGTCGTCCCAGAAATAATGCTTAACATCTTTGAAGAATTTCTTCTTTTAGTGGAACGACATCCCTTTACGGATAAAATTCCCCACATGGTAATTTGCAAAGTCGGCAAACCATGGGGTACTAGGATCACAATGTGATAAACTCCCCAGTGTCTCGATAGGAGATGCTTCATTAATTTCCTTTTTCTCGAAAACTCTTTGATGGGGATTCTCTAAACGTGAAAGGTGATCAGCAGCAAGGTTCTCAGCTCCCTTTTTGTCTCGAATTTCAACATTGAATTCTTGAAGGAGTAGAGCCTACCACATCAAGCGTGGCTTAGCATCTTGCTTTGCCATTAGGTATTTGAGAGCCGAATGATCCGTATACACTATGCATTTCTTTAAGAGCAAATAAGGTCGAAACTTTTCAAAAGCGTAAATGACGGCTAACATTTCTTTCTCAGTAGTCATATAATGTTATTGAGCGTCGGTCATGGTTTTACTAGCATAGTGTATCGGCTGAAAATGTTTAGACTTGCGTTGCCCCAGGACTGCACCAATAGCATAATCGCTAGCATCGCACATTAGCTCGAAGGGCAAGTCCCAATCGGGGGCAACTAAGATCGGAGCCTCCGTTAACTTCTTTTTAAGAATATTAAATGCTTCGATGCATTCATTTGAGAAGATGAACGGAGCATCTTTTTCAAGCAAGTGGGTCAGGGGCCGGGCTATTTTAGAAAAATCTTGAATAAAACATCGGTAAAAGCATGCATGACCGAGAAAACTTCTAATTCCTTTAACGGTGGTGGGATGAGGTAATTTTGCAATCACATCGACTTTAGCTCTATCGACCTCAATTCCGGATTTCGATATCTTATGGTCGAGGACAATGCCCTCTTTGACCATGAAATGGCACTTCTCCCAATTTAGAACCAAGTTGGTGTCTTCACACCGTTTCAGCATACTTTCTAAATGGGAGAGGCAAGAAGTGAAAGAATCTCCATAAACCGAGAAATCGTCCATGAAAAATTCCATGGTTTTCTCAATCATATCCGAGAATATAGACATCATACACCTTTGGAACGTGCCTGGAGCATTGCATAAGCCGAAAGGCATACGACGATAGGCAAACATTCCGTAAGGGCAAGTAAAGGTAGTCTTTTCCTGGTCCGGAGGGTCAATCGGTATTTGAAAGTAGCCAGAAAATCCATCAAGAAAACAATAGAACTCATTTCCCGCTAGACGTTCTAGCATTTGATCCATAAATGGAAGTGAGAAATGGTCCTTATGAGTTGCATCATTCAATTTTCGATAATCAATACAAACTCTCCATCCGGTAACAAGACGTGTCGGAATCAATTCATTATCTTCATTTGTTACTACGGTCATTCCACCTTTCTTTGGTACGCTTGTGGACCGGGCTAACCCAGGAGCTATCCGAGATAGGATAAATCATTCTGGCATCGAGGAGTTTGATAACTTCCTTTTTAATAACCTCATGAATTTTTGGGTTAACCCGTTGTTGTTGCTGAACGGACGGTTTGTAATTGTCTTCAAGTAAAATCTTATGCGTGCAAAAACGAGGGTCGATACCCTTGATATCGGAAATTTTCCAAGCGATGGCACGTTTATGCTTCTTCAGCACATCTAAGAGACGGTTCTTCTCCTCATCTTTAAGTTCTTTTGAAATTATGACGGGAAGTTTTTCGGTTCCTTCTAAAAATGCATATTCGAGATGCGGAGGCAAATCCTTGAGCTCGGGCTCCGGAGGATTCTCAGTAGACGGCTTAACTTCTTTAACATCGGCCATTTTAAGGTCCATCGGAGGGAGAGACGGGTTTTGTTGGGAATAAAATGCACAAAGTAAAGAGTCTGCCAGAAGAGCCTGCTAGTGATAGTTAAGCCTGCCTCCTCATTTCTGCTGATGTTGAAGATATACTAACAGTACCTTCTGGGTAAGAAGGTACTGCTAGTTAAAGAAGGTCCTGCCAGTTTTCACGACAAGTTGTTATATTTTAATTAGAGATATTTACTTGTATTATTAGTCTTTGTAGAAAGTTATACGTTTAGTAGAAGTAGTACAGAAGACTCAGTAGATATAATGGAGTGTTTTACCTTGAAAGGTGTAATATTAGGATAAGATAAACCTCTATTATATTATATTAAGCAACTTGACACTTGTAATAAGGGCTCCTTATGCTATAAAAGGAACCCTTAAGACACCTTCTTAGACACATCTGTGATATATCTTTTCTTACAGCTTTCATAGCTTTCCCATGCATAACTTCCATCTTTAACCTTTTCACTTATCAAAGATTCAAGGTTACACTTGTAATCCTGGTGATAGTTTAGATCACCCGTATTATTTCATCAATAATATTGAATCGTTTTGTGTTATTCTTGTTGTGCTCATTCTCTTTTACTTACTCACCACCTTTGTTCCTTTAGTGTGTTTTAGTAGATTCCGCATGCTAAATCACATCCATTCATAAATATCCCAAACACATTACTAAGATTAACATCCCAAGTGTTTGAACGAATCCCTTCCCACAAATGGTATCAGAGAGAGGCTGATATTTACGACGTAAAAGAACAAAGCAAAAAATGGATGTTGAGCACATTCAAACCAATGTGGCTGCAAAACTTCCATTACTCAAACAGAATGAGTTTGAAATGTGGAGACTGAGAGTAGAACAATACTTCCAAGTGCAAGTGTCACAACTCGTAATTTCCGGTCATTTTCCAAACCTCGACAATTTACTATTCACAAGTTACTATTCATCATTTACTATTCATCGATCACTATTCATCGTTTTCGAGGTCAATTTGATATTCTGAGAAGCGTTCAGAAATTTTACTATTCACTTGACACTATTCATTTCCGGAAGAAAATCACTATTCACGTGCATTATTCATGTCATCGTAAATTTAGTTTACGAGTGTTCAAATTCGCGTAACCGTATTGGTTCAGGAGCGAATTCATGCATTTTTGTCAGGGACATTTCATACGGACTAGAAATAGTCGACATATCATTATTAGGGCACTTGCATACTATTCCACTCGTAGGATAACTAAAATAATACTTTTGGTACAATTAACGATTTACGTATGTTTATTTTAAATAAACACTAATACGCGAACTATAAATGAAACTAACACGTCCGACACTTCCGACTATTATCCCAATATATTTTTATACTAATTTTTATAATATAAAAACTATAATGTTAATTTACCCGGTATTTTGGAAATTTAACTATTACGTATCGTACGTTTAACTTAATAACGACGGTTTTCACCAAAATTGAACGATAATCACCCTAACTCTCCGTGCTTGTACCCGACTTATTTTTACAACTTTTATAACTTTATTACGTCCCGAATAACTTCAACAAAACTTATTTCTAACAAACCCGGTACCCGATTAAACCTTAAACCTAAACCTAACCTAACTACACTTAACTACTAATACTAATTTTTCTAATTAATCACAAAACATATCCCCCCATTTCCCTCCCCTAGAACCGGCCACCCCCCCCCTAAAGTCTTCAAACATTAAAAATCTCACCAACACTCTTAAATGTACACCAAACTTTTGTCCCAAGTATATAATAAACTTTTCATCCATTTTTGTTACTAGAAATCATTTTTTCTAAACACAAGCAAACTTTTTCTCTCTTTTCTCTTGAAGTTGGTTCGAATTAGGGTGATCAAGGAGCAAGGAGGATAATTTTTACAAGATCTTGTCATAAACTAGTTAATATAATCATCCTTGTTAGAGTTTTGAAATAAAAACTCAAGGATTAGTAGGCTTTTTATCATCTAAACTCTCTAAACCATCAAGTAAGTAAACAAACTCATTTTTATGATTTTTACAAGTTATTATTATGTTCATATAATTTTCTTACAAGATCTTATACATGCATCAACTTGTACCACTCCATTTTTGTATATATTAACTTTGAAGCCCTAGAAATGGAAACATATGAAACCCTTGTTAGACCTAGTGGAGTGATGATGTTTAAGGACCCATGACACCCTAAGAAGGTGTATGGTAGGATTAGATTAGCCTTGTGGTGTTTGAAAGTGGTTTGATGGAGGATGGAACTAGTTTAGAGACTTGAAAATGGTTTTTGAAACTTTTGATATACCTACTGTCCCTATTTTAAATTCGTGGGAAAATCAGTAGATGGTGACTAATTTTTGACCTAAGATTTAGAAAATACATTCAAAAACGAAACTTTAGGCGAAAGAACGGATTAAAACGAGTTTATAACGAAGGAGATATGATTTTTGCAAATTTAACGACGAAAACTACTTTTCCAAAAACTGCTTGCTGATTGGCAGAATACGACGGGTATTTTGAAGCATTAAACGTAACCTAAAAGAGCCGAGTTATCTAAAATATACTAGTATATACAAAGACGAATCCGTGGACATAAAGAACAAGGAAAACGAGCCTAAAACGACAAAGTTATACCCATTCTAACATCGTCAAACTATATATATATATATATATATATATATATATATATATGGACACAAATAAAAATAATAACGTACGCGCTAAACGGTATATTTTCTAGTAAATATTACTAAGGACTATTTTCTTATCAAACGAATACGTATGACCCGAGAGAATACTTATACGACTTAACGACGTATTTCAAGGTTTTCAATACAAGGGATTTAACGCTAACACTTTTTAACGAGATAGAACGACAAGTTATATACTCTTATATATGGATATATTTTCCTAAGTATGGAATCTATTTTACTACGACGATAACTAGTATTTTCAAATTACGAGTGGTATGAGTATCATGTGCATGTGCATTCATTTCAATTCGGCTTGATCTAAGTTAGATCATGGTTATTCATTTAGGTTGCGGCTAGTACTCGCGCCTCATTGTCCTGACTACTTTTACCTCATTGCACCATCTTTGTACCATCACTTCGAGGTGAGTTTTCATAGCCCCGTTTTAATTCTATATTTTGATTTCAAATCCCACGGGGGAGAATACATTGCATTACTTGTTTTGTGTACATGCCTAAGTATAAAATTTCATACATTGCTTAAGTTGTCTTATTTACCACGTCTTGAAAAGTCCCCATTATTATCATGGACCGTTAATTTCTGGTACTAAGCGGGAGTGAGTGGATAGATCTATCGAGGGTGACGCCTCCATTCGTGTTTGGGTTGCTCCAAATGGAACGAATGCATTTCATGTCTTTATTATTAGAGTGCCTGGTAAACACTCATTGGGGCCAAGTATCGTCTAGCTTCGGGGTCATGAGCTTAAGAGCCAATGTATATACTTTCCGGACATCCTATTTCATGGCATTACTTATGGCATTTGTACACTAGATTTTACTTATAAATCTATGATTATTCACCAACTTTATGTTGACCGTTTTTCGCAATGTATTTCTCAGGTTGTTAAGGTAGCTCATGTGCATACATTTGGACCTTCATGGAGTCGCGGAGTCGACGCGTCTCACTATATTTTCTGCACTTATGAAACGTTTGATCTTGTTGAACTTATTCTAACTGTTTTGGCAAACTCTTTTGGGACCTAAGCTTTGTAAACTCTGAATGTTTTAATGATCAAACGCTGTATTTTCTAAACGACACTTTAGGTCGTTCAATATAACTGTAAGTATGGTGCTATGACAGTCACCCCAGGTATTCCATTCCGCTGCCATTCAGGTATTTTGGGGGTGTGACAGATTGGTATCAGAGCTAAGGTTATAGCGAACTAGGATGTATCTTGGACCCTAGACTATAACCACATCATCATAGCATCTCATCATTTCATCATAGGTGCATATTCACTATACATGTTGCTTTACGCACACACTGTACGAGTTATTCATACCCATACTCATATATATATATATATATATGATTATATTGACCTGGTTCACAAGTGACATGTCTTCAGATACCCACGCCGTTATCCTTTCGTCGGACTCCGACGTTGAAGATGCCTTGTCATCTTCCACTACCATTATACCACCAGCTGTACTCACACCACCGTTAGCACTATTGAATTGTCATAAGAGCGAGGTTCTCATTCAGCCTATACATAGAATGCCGTTTGGTAGAGTATTCAGACTTAATTTTAATGGACTTATTTGGATGCTTATTACAAGGGAGATAGCATGTTTTATTTCCTTCACTAGTAGGACGCTTACTACTTAGGTACTACCACCACAGTGGGTTACTTATTACACTATTGGTCGTCCCATAGTGCGTACTTCAACTTTACCTCTTGGATATCGCGAGATAGCGCGAAAGAGGGTAGTATCCCATTCACTATTATCACCATTATCTCCTAACTCATCACTAGGATCTCATTGTCATCAATGTTATCCTCATCCTTTAGAATACCACCATTGTCAGTTTCCTTTTCCATTTCACTTGCCATGAATTAGATAACACCTTGTGGATAATACCAAGATTACGGACTCAACAGGAACATCTGCAGGTTCCTCAAGAATGGCTTAGAATCTACACTATCTAGGACTTGATCGATGCGCAACTTCAGACACTACTTCAGGACTATCTCGACCTTATGATGCCATAAACCTGATTTCACCTAGAAGGACTACAGGAAGTCTTTAGACTAGACTTATATCTTTACTAGCTGTTACTATTTTCCTAGCCACGAGAGGTGTGGCATAGTTCGAAGAAACTTGTAGTATTTTGATTGATGTACGAACGGAATCACCAAGTATTGACTCTACTATAGGGGAATGGTTGTGTTATCTATGATATTGGCCCATATAGACCGAAACCTTCATGTATTATATTCATGTGTTATGAATATAATGATTGTTATTACCGATAAATTCTCATGGACTCTCATGATTTGATGGAAATAGATTTAAGCAAACCACTCCAAGCATGACGCAAGCCGCTGTTGGACAATTCATTGCCAGGAACGCAACTACCGCCCTCACCAAGGAACTTACTCACGTGGAATTTATGGGTTGTAATCCCCCCTTCTTTAGCGGAAATGTAGACACAAAAGAATTTCTCAAATGGTTCGAAGAATTAGAAACAATCTTTCAAAGTGGTGACTGTCGTAAGGAAGACAAGGTTAAGTTCGCCACTTGCACTTTTCAGAAGCATGCCCAGAAATGGTGGACTAAGTATGTCCAGGTAGTAGGAGTTGATGCTGCTTACTCACACTCTTGGGAGAAACTAAAAAGGATGATGAGTTTGAAGTTCTGTGTGAAAAGCGAATTACAAGCAATTGAACAAGAAACACTAAACCTTACCATGGAAGGAGATGATGTTGTCAAGTATACTGCTTATTTTTATGATTTTGCTCGACTAGGCTCTGCAATGGATGAACCGGAAAGCAAGAAACTCGAAAGGTACATCGGAGGACTTTCTCCTGAAATTCGTAGGATGGTCATCGCATGTGAACCCAATACCATGTCTGAAGCTATCCAGATGGCAATCGAAACAAAGGAACTCATAGTTCGCGACAAGACATCGGGAGACAATAATAACAACAAGAGAAAATGGATCGGTAATCAGGATGCTAATGCTACTCAACGACCATTTAAGATACAACAAGTGGTGGAGACCTTTACTGCTGGGTCAAGCCAAAAGAAAGGATATGTAGGTAAATTACCCGAGTGCAACGGGTGTCAGTTTCATCACAAAGGATGTTGCCCGGAACCATGTGGCAACTGTAAGAAGATCGGACACAAAGCCAAGGATTGCAAGACTCCCACCCTCACAAAGCATCAGGAACTCACGGTAATCTGCCGTGAATGTGGAGTAGTGGGACACTTCAAGAGTGAATGCCCGGTGTTGAGAGACCGGAACTGGAGGAGGCAGTTCATGTTTTAAAACCATAGTTCGAGCCCTCTAGGGTTGTACTTTCTTTTGGTACTTTCCATAAGTACGTTGATGTAACCTAGTTGTATTAAGCACTTTCCTATCCAATGTAATGACTATCTTTTGTTACCTCTATGATAACCATAACTTTCGTTTACTCCGCTTTCTATCCCAATCGTTCAATTTTCAATCGTTTCGTAACATTATGTCATTGCCTTATTAGAGATTAGGCCGACTTAGTATTTGACGGACTAGTAGATTATTACCATTCCGTAGTATTTACCCATGTATCCAATAAACCATTCCACGAGTTTTATTTCAAACTATTTTACTACCTTATGGAGAAATTGTTTTTATCAAATTTCTAAAATAAGCCGTTTTGTTACCATACTATAAACTGATTTTCCGATACTACGCCAAATATTTACTATTATTACGCGAAACAATTTTTATATTACTTTGAAAGGGAATATTTAGTATACCATTTTAATAACAACGCGTTGAACACCATCTAAAGCTTTTGAGAAAAATAATATTATTTTGATTAAATCAAGCATCGCATCATTAGTCCTCAACTATACATAGCCTGATCACCTATGTATACTTCAGGAAAGATTATGCCATGAAGGAAATAGTTACTTTATAAAGTATTGTTAATAACAATCTTCATCCAAAAGCGTTTTAAACAAATAAACTCTTTTATGAATATTTCTTTCTGACAAATTTTCTCTGGATACTTACCCCACCTGTCACACACTTAGTCATTAAGTTAGACTTTCCATTGACTTCTTTAGGAGAGACTTCCCATATTAAGTACTAGGAGGATTCCTTGATACAAGAAAAACAATAAAAGGGTTACGAAAACTACTAACCTAGAATAGAAGTATACACCAAGGCAATTTATAGCTCAATAACAGTTCTAAGATGCCACTGGACCATCCGACCCACCATCTCTGACCTAGTTGTCCGATTTTATTATTCAAAGGTACTAGCTAGACTGAGCTACGGGATCAAACACATTGTGAAGGTACGCTAAGTAACACCATGGGAATAAACCAAGCCTCCTAACCGATACTGTAAAGTGTTTTGAGTTAACATGGTCTCATCCATACGCAAACTTCCCTGCAGTGAATTTACGACAAGAATGATTGATTCGAATTATGGATATCGATATAGATTCCCCTAAAGCATTATGTTCTTTAGAACTTCTGGATAACCTCACCTATACATCGAGAAAGGCATCAGACTCAAGAATATCTCCCCGGCTACCTGTGAAGACAATACGGAAATTTATCGACATGGTATCAATTGAAACCCTCATATTGCCAACATGATAACAATTTCAACGATAAAGCATCTCAGGACTTAAGTTGGTTGAATACCTAGACTTGTAGTTTTGTCGAATAATCGCCAATAGGCATTTTCTAATGTCAGGAACCGAATGTTAGACACCTATGCATTTATGCGAATATTTCCGATCCTACTATTTTATCCTTGTTAGTATTTTTACTTTTAAATGAAGTGGATTTCAAAATTTTGTCCATACAAATCACATATCTCGTGGAAAATAATTTTGAATTGCCTATTTTGAATAAATACGACCCTTTTTAGCCAGTATTTACTTGAACCATTATACAATGAGAAATGTTTAAACATCAAACTTTGGTAAATAGTTCTATTCACAACATGTTTGAAAACCGCGTCACATTTCATAACTATTAAATTTTGAATCATCAATAAAGCTAATATTGAGTATACCATTTGTTCCATTTTCTAAAATTGTTTATTCAGAAAAAGATTTCGACCAAAAACTCGAAAATCGCGAGATAAATTTGGAAACAAATCACCATACTATATCGCTTGTGCATTTAGGGCTTTGTGACTTGACAATAAGGAATATTGGAATAGGTGATGAAGGAAATTAGGAGGAACATCATAGAACGATTACAAACGTCAGTAATGGAGACCAAGCACAGTAGGCAAAGAATGACACATGTCTTAGCAATCCATTAGATCAAAACCCAAAGAATCAAATATTGTTAACCGTATTCTATCTTCTTCGTATAACGCCGTGTTCGAGAGACGTAACGTTGTGGAATTAGTCACAAGATTTATCGTACCGTTCCAATTATTCCTGATAAAGGTGATTGAATCACCTTGGACTTCTAGCAATCATTTTAAGATTTCCTTTGGAACCTCATAAAGATGTGAACACCGCCTATCATCCTCAGATCGATGGTCATAACGGGAGAACGATTCAAACATAGGAAAGCTATACTCAGAATATGAGTGATTGACTCTAGAAATGGTTGGACTAACCATTTACCATAAATTGGATTCTTTTACAACCATAGTTATCGCGCGAGCATAGAGACTACACCATTTGAGGCACTTTATGGTCGAAGTACCAATTACTCGTTTACAAACTGAAATCGGAAAGTTAAAAAAATTCACTGGTCTAGAACTAAACCATGGAACAACAAAGGAAATTTCACAAGACAAGAATCGATTACAAGCAACGAGAAACTGGTAGGAGTTATGTTGGTACATGACGCACATCATACGGATTGGGTATCCTTGAACAAGCAAATTTACTAGATTCACGTGAAAGAACGAACTAAATTGAAAGCTTTGCCTTGGAGAGGCATGATACGATTTTGGTAACACGAGAGATTGAACTTTTAAGTATATTGGACCATTTCAGATTCATGATAGAATCGACCAGCTGACATATAAGATTTGAGTTCTGACAGAGTTCAGCAACATATATTACCCATATTACATTATAAACCTGAAGAGACACTGATCATCTATTGACGAACCAAACTCGGAAAAAGCCAAACCCACTATTCCAATAGGCATTCATGAAATAACCAGAAATTTCCTACAAGTCGAAAATCAATTACAAATTCTATAAGTTGTAAACCCTTAAAACTTCAAGTTGGTAGCCAGATCACGTTGAAAGTTCTGCCTAGGAAAGGCATGATATTATTCGGAAAGATTTGGAAAGTTAAAACCGATATACACTGGACCATGTAATAATTCAGACAGAGTAGGCCTAGTAGCCTTCAGACTTGAGCCTTGTTAAAGAACAGCCGGATTACACAACTATGTTTCACCTAATCAAATCCAGGAAATGACTTTCAGATTAGTCAATCATAATCCCATTTGGAAGGGAATCCAACCTTGAGACAAACGTAAACTGGGTAAGAGAACCAGTAGAAAGCATGGACCGTGAGGTCGAACGGTTGAAGCAAAGTCGAATTCCTATCGTGAAAGGTCGCTGGAATTCTTGAATAGATCCCGAATTTACTTGGGAACGGGAAGACCAAATGCAACTTAAGTATCCACGTCTTTTTACTAAATATACTTCAGAGACCAACCAGAACTGAACTTCGGGACGAAGTTCCTGTTAGAAGGGAAGACTATCACAACTCGTAATTTCCGGTCATTTTCCAAACCTCGACAATTTACTATTCACAATTTACTATTCATCATTTACTATTCATCGATCACTATTCATCGTTTTCGAGGTCAATTTGATATTCTGAGAAGCGTTCAGAAATTTTACTATTCACTTGACACTATTCATTTCCGGAAGAAAATCACTATTCACGTGCATTATTCATGTCATCGTAAATTTAGTTTACGAGTGTTCAAATTCGCGTAACCGTATTGGTTCAGGAGCGAATTCATGCATTTTTGTCAGGGACATTTCATACGGACTAGAAATAGTCGACATATCATTATTAGGGCACTTGCATACTATTCCACTCGTAGGATAACTAAAATAATACTTTTGGTACAATTAACGATTTACGTATGTTTATTTTAAATAAACACTAATACGCGAACTATAAATGAAACTAACACGTCCGGCACTTCCGACTATTATCCCAATATATTTTTATACTCATTTTTATAATATAAAAACTATAATGTTAATTTACCCGGTATTTTGGAAATTTAACTATTACGTATCGTACGTTTAACTTAATAACGACGGTTTTCACCAAAATTGAACGATAATCACCCTAACTCTCCGTGCTTGTACCCGACTTATTTTTACAACTTTTATAACTTTATTACGTCCCGAATAACTTCAACAAAACTTATTTCTAACAAACCCGGTACCCGATTAAACCTTAAACCTAAACCTAACCTAACTACACTTAACTACTAATACTAATTTTTCTAATTAATCACAAAACATATCCCCCCATTTCCCTCCCCTAGAACCGGCCACCCCCCCCTAAAGTCTTCAAACATTAAAAATCTCACCAACACTCTTAAATGTACACCAAACTTTTGTCCCAAGTATATAATAAACTTTTCATCCATTTTTGTTACTAGAAATCATTTTTTCTAAACACAAGCAAACTTTTTCTCTCTTTTCTCTTGAAGTTGGTTCGAATTAGGGTGATCAAGGAGCAAGGAGGATAATTTTTACAAGATCTTGTCATAAACTAGTTAATATAATCATCCTTGTTAGAGTTTTGAAATAAAAACTCAAGGATTAGTAGGCTTTTTATCATCTAAACTCTCTAAACCATCAAGTAAGTAAACAAACTCATTTTTATAATTTTTACAAGTTATTATTATGTTCATATAATTTTCTTACAAGATCTTATACATGCATCAACTTGTACCACTCCATTTTTGTATATATTAACTTTGAAGCCCTAGAAATGGAAACATATGAAACCCTTGTTAGACCTAGTGGAGTGATGATGTTTAAGGACCCATGACACCCTAAGAAGGTGTATGGTAGGATTAGATTAGCCTTGTGGTGTTTGAAAGTGGTTTGATGGAGGATGGAACTAGTTTAGAGACTTGAAAATGGTTTTTGAAACTTTTGATATACCTACTGTCCCTATTTTAAATTCGTGGGAAAATCAGTAGATGGTGACTAATTTTTGACCAAAGATTTAGAAAATACATTCAAAAACAAAACTTTAGGCGAAAGAACGGATTAAAACGAGTTTATAACGAAGGAGATATGATTTTTGCAAATTTAACGACGAAAACTACTTTTCCAAAAACTGCTTGCTGATTGGCAGAATACGACGGGTATTTTGAAGCATTAAACGTAACCTAAAAGAGCCGAGTTATCTAAAATATACTAGTATATACAAAGACGAATCCGTGGACATAAAGAACAAGGAAAACGAGCCTAAAACGACAAAGTTATACCCATTCTAACATCGTCAAACTATATATATATATATATATATATATATATATATATATATATATATATATATATATATATATATATATATATATATGGACACAAATAAAAATAATAACGTACGCGCTAAACGGTATATTTTCTAGTAAATATTACTAAGGACTATTTTCTTATCAAACGAATACGTATGACCCGAGAGAATACTTATACGACTTAACGATGTATTTCAAGGTTTTCAATACAAGGGATTTAACGCTAACACTTTTTAACGAGATAGAACGACAAGTTATATACTCTTATATATGGATATATTTTCCTAAGTATGGAATCTATTTTACTACGACGATAACTAGTATTTTCAAATTACGAGTGGTATGAGTATCATGTGCATGTGCATTCATTTCAATTCGGCTTGATCTAAGTTAGATCATGGTTATTCATTTAGGTTGCGGCTAGTACTCGCGCCTCATTGTCCTGACTACTTTTACCTCATTGCACCATCTTTGTACCATCACTTCGAGGTGAGTTTTCATAGCCCCGTTTTAATTCTATATTTTGATTTCAAATCCCACGGGGGAGAATACATTGCATTACTTGTTTTGTGTACATGCCTAAGTATAAAATTTCATACATTGCTTAAGTTGTCTTATTTACCACGTCTTGAAAAGTCCCCATTATTATCATGGACCGTTAATTTCTGGTACTAAGCGGGAGTGAGTGGATAGATCTATCGAGGGTGACGCCTCCATTCGTGTTTGGGTTGCTCCAAATGGAACGAATGCATTTCATGTCTTTATTATTAGAGTGCCTGGTAAACACTCATTGGGGCCAAGTATCGTCTAGCTTCGGGGTCATGAGCTTAAGAGCCAATGTATATACTTTCCGGACATCCTATTTCATGGCATTACTTATGGCATTTGTACACTAGATTTTACTTATAAATCTATGATTATTCACCAAATTTATGTTGACCGTTTTTCGCAATGTATTTCTCAGGTTGTTAAGGTAGCTCATGTGCATACATTTGGACCTTCATGGAGTCGCGGAGTCGACGCGTCTCACTATATTTTCTGCACTTATGAAACGTTTGATCTTGTTGAACTTATTCTAACTGTTTTGGCAAACTCTTTTGGGACCTAAGCTTTGTAAACTCTGAATGTTTTAATGATCAAACGCTGTATTTTCTAAACGACACTTTAGGTCGTTCAATATAACTGTAAGTATGGTGCTATGACAGTCACCCCAGGTATTCCATTCCGCTGCCATTCAGGTATTTTGGGGGTGTGACAGCAAGACTATGCACTTTGGGAGATTATTGAAGAAGGAAACTCATTTAAGCCAGCAACCACCACCTCCACAGTAAATGATGAACTTGTCACAACTGTGCAAGTAAACCCAATAACCGCTGAAGAAAGAATTCAAAAGAGAAATGATCTTAAAGCCAGGAGTATGCTTCTCATGTCTATTCCAAATGACCAGCTTCTAGTCTTTAACAAATACAAGTGTGCTAAAACCCTTTTTCAAGCTATTGTGGCTAGATTTGGTGGTAATGATGCCACCAAGAAAACCCATAAAACACTTTTAAAACAGTAGTTTGAAAACTTTTCAGCCACACCAAATGAGTCTTTGGACAGCATGTTCAATAGACTACAAATGCTTTCTAGTCAGTTAGCCATTCATGAAGTGATAATATCTCAAGAAGACTTAAACTCCAAATTTCTTAGAAGTCTACCCTTTGAATGGGCCATGCATGTCATTGTCTGGAAAAACAAACCAGATATTGATTCCATGAGTCTCAATGATCTTTACAGCAACTTTAAAATAGTAGAGCATGAACTAAAGAAGTCTACTAGCTCAAGCTCAGGAAATATGGCATTTATGTCATCTCATGGTCCTTCCAAGAAAGTTGATGAAGAAGATGGTAGAGAAGAAGGTACTGCCAACACAAATTTTGGTACTGCCAGTACTTCCAGCAGTACCAAAACCATTTTAGATGAAACAGTTGGTTGTGCTTTTCTAACATCACAACACAATGGTTCCACATTGACCTTTGAAGATCTTCAAGAGATCAGTGATGATGATCTTGAAGAAATGGACATAAAATGGCAGCTTTCACTTCTTAGCATGAGGGCTAAGAAATATTTGATGAGGACTGGAAAGAAGATTATCATCAATGGCAATGAACCTGCTAGGTATGACAAGTCTAAAGTGGAGTGCTACAACTGCCACATGAAGGGTCACTACTCAAGAGAATGTAGAAGACCAAAGAAGCAGGGTGATAAGGGAAGAGGTTTTGAGAACAAGAACAGGGGAAACAATGAGAACAAGAGCAAAGAAGTGGACATCACTGAAACAAAAGCTATGGTAGCTATTGATGGGCTGGGTTTTGATTGGAGCTTCATGGGTGAAGAAGAGTCATCCTCAAATGAAATGGCTTTAATGGCTCTCTCCAATCCTGAGGTACAAATTACTAAATGTTCTGCTACTTGTGAAGTTTTTAAAGAACTAGAAATCTTAAGAAAACTTTATGATGAACTGAAAGAAGAACAAAGAAAAACCTATCAAGATCTAGTTAATCATAAGTGTGGTATGTCCAAACTTGAGAAACAGATAATTCACTTTAGAGAAAATGAACTCACCTTTTCTGACACAAAAGCTATTCTTAATAGAGACATATTTCTTAAAGATGCTAAAATAAACCTGTTAAGAACTGAGTTTGCTAAAGTGAAACAAGCAAAAGATAATATTCAACTAACTGTTACAACATTAGAAAATGCTTCTGCATGTACTAAAAGTATAGTTGAAAATCAAATGAACAAGAAAATCAAATCTGGGATTGGATACAACACATGTCCACCTCCTTATAGAGGTATTCCTTGTCCCCCAGGTTTAGATCTTGCTGAATCAGGTTTACATGAACTCACAAATAAACCACTAGAAAAAGTAAAACCTGTAGAAAATAGTGAACCTTTTGAGAGTACAAGTGATACTTCACTCTCCAAAGAAAAGGTGCTCACTGATAAGAGCTCAAATGTCACATCTATTGAAGGTTGTACATCTGATGACAGTGGAAAAGAGACAGTTTCTAAGAAAGGAAACAAAGTAGGGCCAAGCAGTCCTAAAAGTGTAGAAAGTATCACAAAGACTAAAGTTGTTCTAAAAACAGTTGAATGTTGTGCTAAATGTAATAGCGAACCTAGAGGTAGTCAGAGAAATTGGAACAATCTTAAGTCACATCAACTTGGTGATAACTTTGTTTTGTACAATAAGGCATGCTATTACTGTGGTAGTTTTAATCATACTCATGCTTATTGTAACAATTGGGTTTATGGGAGTACATCAAGGGCTAAATCAAATAAAACGAACCCCAGAAAAGGCTTTGTGAAGTCTAACACACCAAAAGTCAATCATACTGTTAGACCAAATGAGCCTGTTTTCCCAAAATTCACTACTAAGGGTGCAAGAAATACTTTCAAACATGCACCAAAAGTTGTGAAAAGTCATATTGAAAGAAATTTTGTAGATAAAACTCATGACTGGAGACCAAAACCAAAAGGTCCTGCTAGACCAAATGGTAGACCAATTGGTACTGCCAAATTTGGTATCGTTAGACCAAAAACCACAAAATGTGTCAAAAATGAAAATGCTGTTAAGTCCTCAGCATGTTGGATTTGGAGACCACTCCAACCAAATGGTGCATCAACAGTCCTAAAAAGGTTTGATTACATTGATGCACGAGGCAAACCCAAGTCAGTCATGGCTTGGGTACCCCAAGGAAACTAATATGTGTATACATGTGCAGGAACATTCAAATGATATTGCAGATCAAGGATATGTAGATAATGGATGTTCAAGGCACATGACAGGCAACATGTCTTACCTCACAGACTTCAAATCATTTGATGGAGGATATGTTACCTTTGGGGGAGGAATCAAAGGAAAGATTACTGGTAAAGGTACAATTAAAACCAGTAAATTAGATTTTGAAAATGTGTACTTTGTGAAAGAACTACAGTTTAATCTCTTAAGTGTCTCACAAATGTGTGACACAAAGAACAAAGTTCTCTTTACTGACACTGAATGCATTGTACTTTCTCCTGATTTTAAAATTCCTGATGAAAGTCAGATTCTTCTTAAAATCCCTAGAAAGAACAATATGTACATTGTTGATTTAAAGAACATTGTTCCTAAAGAGAGTTTAACCTGTCTAGTAGCAAAAGCCTCATTGGATGAATCTATGCTATGGCATAGAAGACTTGGTCATGTAAACTTTAAAACAATCAATATAATTGCAAAATATGATTTGGTTAGAGGTTTACCCAAAAAATTTTTTCAAAATGACCAAACCTGTGTTGATTGTCTAAAAGGCAAACAACATAGAGCTTCTTGTAAGCCCAAGACCCATAACTCAATTTCTCAAGCTTTATACATGCTTCATATGGACCTTTTTGGTCCTACTTCTGTGAATAGCTTGAATGGTAAAAGATATTGTCTTGTTGTTACTGATGATTACAACAGATTCTCTTGGGTTTTCTTTTTAAGAACTAAGGATGAAACAAGTGAGATCCTTAAGTCCTACATTACAGGAATAGAAAACCAAATTGATAAGAAAGTAAAAGTAATTAGATGTGACAATGGGACAGAGTTCAAGAATAGAGTTATGGATGACTTTTGCAAAGAAAAAGGAATAAAAAGAGAATATAGTGTAGCTAGAACCCACAACAAAATGGAGTAGCAGAAAGGAAAAATAGAACACTTATAGAGGCTGCTAGAACAATGCTAGTAGATTCTAAGTTGCCTGTTTCATTTTGGGCTGAAGCAGTAGGTACTGCTTGTTATGTACAGAATAGGGTTCTTGTGATTAAACCTCATAGAAAGACTCCTTATGAACTTTTGTTTGGTAGAACACCATCTCTAAGTTTTATGAGACCTTTTGGATGTCATGTCACTATTCTTAATACCAAAGATCATCTAGGAAAGTTTGAAGGAAAAGCTGGTGAAGGCTACATGATAGGGTATTCTTTGCAAAGTAAGGCCTATAGGGTATATAATAAATGCACTAGGCTAGTGGAAGAAAACCTGCGCATAGAGTTTCAAGAGAAACTACCAAATGTTACAGGCGTTAGACCAGATTGGTGTTTTGACATTGATAAGCTTTCAGAATCTATGAATTATGTGCCTGTCACAGGTACAAATACAAATGATAATGCAGGTCATGAAGACAATGTTGAAACATCTAAGGATCAAGATTATATCTTGATGCCAATTTGGACAGGATTGGATTCATCTTCAAGTCTTGGAGAGCCTTAAAATACTACAAATGAAGGTGTTGAAGATGATCATGGAACTCAAGATCAAGGGAATCAAGAAAATTCTGAAAATGAAAATGGTACTGCCAATTCACAAGATGGTACTGCCAGTTCAATAGATGGTACTGCCAGTTCACAAATTGGTCCTGCTGAACCATTAAATGTTCTATCAGATGATTCCTTACCAGAAGATACAGGGATTGGAAACCTTCCAATTTCCTATGATGTTCCTACAACACACAACCCAAGAATTCTCAAAGATCACTCCATTGAAAATGTGATTGGCAGCATTGATTCTGGTGTTAAAACAAGAACTCAAGTCTTATCTTCAGACAAAGATGGGTTTGTTCTAGCTGTGTATGAAGAAAAGAACCATGAAGTTGCCCACATATGCCTGTTTTCATGCTTTCTCTCTCAACTGGAACCCAAAAACATTACAAAAGCCTTAGATGACTCAAGCTGGGTTGAAGCAATGCAAGAAGAGCTACTTTAATTCAAACTGTAGAAGGTTTGGGTACTGGTTGATTTGCCCAAAGGTTACAGGGCAATTGGAACCAAATGGGTTTTCAGAAATAAGAAAGATGAAAGGGGAATAGTGATAGAAAAACAAAGCCAGATTGGTGGCCCAAGGGTATACTCAAGAAGAAGGAGTGGACTATGAAGAAGTTTTTGCTCCAGTTGCAAGAATTGAAGCAATTAGGCTATTCTTGGCCTATGCTTCTTTCATAGGCTTCACTGTCTACCAAATGGATGTCAAAAGTGCCTTTTTATATGGTACTATTAAAGAAGAGGTGTATGTTTCACAACCTCCAGGCTTCATTGATTCAGAATATCCAGACAAGGTGTACAAGGTTACCAAAGCTCTTTATGGTCTACACCAAGCTCCCAGGGCATGGTATGAAACATTGGCTTTCTATTTATTAGAAAATGGATTTCAAAGAGGCAAGATTGATCCAACTTTGTTCATCAAAAGAACCAAGAAAGATATCTTGCTGGTGCAGATTTATGTTGATGACATTATCTTTGGATCCACAAATCAGGAACTGTGTGTAGAGTTTGAAAAACTTATGCATAGTAAGTTTGAAATGAGTTCCATGTGGGAACTTACTTTCTTTCTGGGTCTCCAAGTGAAACAATCAAAAGAAGACATATTTATCAGCCAAGATAAGTATGTAGCAGAGATCCTAAGGAAATTTGGGTTTGCAGATTCAAAGGTTGCAAGTACTCCAATGGATCCAGAAAAGGGGTTACTCAAAGATGCTGAAGGTGAAGATGTTGATGTGCACAACTACAGATCAATGATTGGGTCCCTAATGTACCTTACATCATCAAGACCAGATATCATGTTCTCAGTATGTGTATGTGCAAGGTTTCAAGTCAATCCAAAAGTTTCTCATCTCACAGCAGTCAAAAGAATCTTTAGATACCTCAAGGGCCAGCCAAAGTTGGGTCTATGGTATCCAAGGGAATCATCTTTTGATTTGGTATCTTATTCAGATAGTGACTATGCTGGTGCAACCCTAGACAAAAAATCCACAACTGGTGGATGTCAATTTCTTGGCTGCAGACTCATATCATGGCAATGCAAGAAGTAAACAATAGTGGCAAATTCTACAACTGAAGCAGAATATGTTTCAAGTGCAAGTTGTTGTGGACAAGTACTTTGGATCCAGAATCAATTGCTTGACTATGGGTACAATTTTCTTAACACCATTATTTACATTGACAACAGCAGTACTATTTGTATCATTAAAAATCCAGTTCAACATTAAAAAACAAAACACATTGAAATCAGACACCATTTCATAAGAGATTGCAATGAGAAAGGATTAATCCAAGTTGTCAAAATTGATTCTGAAAATAATTTTGCAGACCTTCTCACCAAAGCTTTTGATTTAGGTAGGTTTAAATACCTGGTAGTAGGTATTGGTATGATAAATCTTTGAAAAACATGTGTTTTGTATATAAAAATAAACAAGTTCTGGCTTCTAAACATGGTACTGCTAGTTAGTCATAAGGTACTGTCAGTACATAATTGGTACTGTTAGTTCAAAGTTTGCTCTGTTTTTACTCATCTTGATGTTTAAATGTTAACAATGCTATAAAACAAGTGCTTTGCACTTTGTTTCTTTTGGTTTACAACTAACCATTTCAGGATACTCAAGCTTGCTAACACAATCAGGATATGGAAATGGTAATCAGTTCACCAAGTTTTTCAAAAACTTTAAGAACTGGCTAGTCCAAAGCAAACGGCTCTTGGTAAAGACTTCTCAAATCCGTTGATAGCTGATAGTTTGCTAAAAACTATAAGGTAATCAGTTCACCTAGTTTCAAAATCTTAAACGAACTGACTAGTCCAAAGCAAACGGCTCTTGGTAAAGACTTATCAAATCCGTTGATAGCTGATAGTTTGCTAAAAACTATAAGGGATATTTTCTAAAATTTCAAAGGGACTGCCAAGTTTTATTTCAAAACAAGGTACTGGTAGTTCAAATTTTAGTACTGGTAGAGTAAAATGGTACTGCTACATAGCCGTTGAGTCTGTCAGGTTAAAATATAGCCGTTGTCTTTAAAGGGTATTTTTGTGAATTAATCATGTTTTCCTCGAATTAAGGATATAGTTATTATAATAAAAGATCTTTTTGACCGCCTCTTCAATTACTTATCCATATCTTTTATAGTCGGTCAAAAGTCATTTTTCTCATAATCAATCCTTATCACAATTCACACTTACCTTTCATCTTCTACCAGTACAACAATAAAATCCCACCATCAAAATCAAAATTTTCATCAAACCTTTCATCATGGCTCGCCTAAGTTTTGTCAAACGCCACAACCAATTAGCTTTTCTGGAAAAGTCTGATGACAATGAAACTTTCCATCAACCAATTGATTTTCTAAACAATTCTTATGTCAGGTTTGCTTTACTCGTGAATCCCACTATTTTTGAATCTCAAATTTCACAATTTTGGCAAACTACTAAACTTAACACTCTTGAGGATGGGATTCAGGAGTTAATGGTCAAAGTGGATGGTAGAACATTGACTTTTACCGAATCATCCATTAGAAGACACCTTCGTTTGGATGATTCAGATGGGATTAGTCAACTACCTGATACTAAAATACTTGAAAATTTGACAAAAATGGGGTATAATGTAACTTCTACAAAGCTTACATTTCTTAAAAAGCATTTTACCCCTCAATGGAGATTTTTGATTCACACCATCCTTCATTGTTTAAGCCAAAAGAAAACCTCATGGGAGCAATTTAGTGGTAACTTGGCTGCAGCTCTCATTTGTCTGGCAACAAACAAGAAATTCAACTTTTCAAAATATATTTTTGAAGGAATGGTTAAAAATGTGGCCAGTGAAACAAAGTTTTTGATGTACCCAAGGTTCATTCAGTGCCTCATCAACAAATCCAAACATTTGTTACTTCCCCCAAACAAACCTTTTAAGACTCCCAAACTTACACACAAGGTGTTTTCAAACATGAAAATTGGTTTTCAAGGAGAAGAAGTACCACTTTTTGAGGAAATGTTACTACAACATTCTGAAGAACCATCAACATCATCTGATCATTCATCACCACATCCATCGCCAGTACTATCCCACTCAGCAACAGTACCATCAGTCACACCACCATCATCAGTACCATTACCATCTCATCAACAAACACAAACACCATCTGCAACATCACCATCATTATCACATCATAACTCACCACCACAATCTCCTCCACAACAAAGTGTAGATGCTCAGACTATCAAGGAATTAAAGGAGCAAGTGCAGCACTTGCAAACTTCACTTGAAAGTCAAAACAAACATTTTACAGAGATCAACACCAAGTTAATTAAGAGGGTTGAGAAATTAGAGTTGAAGGTGAAATTGTTGAAGGGTAAAGGGACATCTCAGTTGGTTGTTTCTAGTTCCTCAAGTTCAGATGCAGAGGGTTTGGGTCTCTCTTCCAAAAAGGGAAGGATGGGTAGTTCTAAAAATGAAGATGAGATTCAATTTCAGTTTCATGAAGGAGCTCCAGTGATTGATGAAGAGCCTGCTAATCAAGAAAAAGAATCTGTTAGCTTGAAAGATACTGCTGAAAAAGATGCTGCTGAAGCAAAGCAAGATACTGCTGAAGCAGAGCAAGATACTGCTGAAGCAGAGCTAGAGCCTGCTGGGATTCAGAGGTTATTAGCTATGAATTTAAAAGGTTCTGATCAATTGTCCTACAAAAGAAAGAGAGGAGCACAGCCTCAGGGGAGATTTCTTGTTTCTGATGAACAATCAGCTGCTCCAAGTCTAGTATCATCACCAAAAGACAAGGGCAAGAAAATCTTAGTTGAAGATGAACCAAAGCCTAAAAAGATGAAGCAGAAAGAGCAAGCACAGTTGGCTGTAGATGAAAAATTGTCCAAACAACTTCATGAAGAAGAAGTCATAAGGGCTGAGAAAGAATCAAGAATGCTGCAAGAAAAGTTTGATGCTCAGTTGCAGTACTTCATTTCCATTGATCCAATTGTAAGAGGTGAAGCTTACACTCTGGTATGTGATGAATCCCTTAGCTCAGATGAAATGACAATCAAGCTCAATGATTTCATCACCAAGAAATACAATCAAGAGGCATTGGATGATGTCTATCAGCAGATTCAGAAGAATCAGAAGAAAGGATTTAAAATGCCACATTCTGAAGCAGATCAGAAGAAGTTCTTCAAGATTTATCTGAAAAGAGAAGTGAACATGAAAGAACATCAACTCAAAAGTAAATCTTTTGATGAATTGAAGCTGCTATACTTAGAGGCTTACAGAAGAAACAAAACCAGTTTTCTCATGGATACTCAAAAGTCTTTCAAAGGAAGAAAAGATGATCAGAAGGAACAAAAAGAGAAGGCATAATTGCCTCCTGTTCAGTCAAAAGAAATGGTTGTCCATGGTCCACAAATTGTTTTTGCTGAACCCTTACATGCAAGGCATCCAGTCATAGATTGGGAAATCTACAATGATAAGTTTGGCAAAGCATGGAAGATAACAAGAGTTGGGAACAAGGTTGAGATTTTCAAGAACTTTGAAAATCTACTCAGAGCATGTAGCAGAATGGATTTAGATGAATTATGGGTATTAGTTCAAGAGAAGCTGAAGACCAAGTACAAGCCAGATGCAAAGGAGCAAGAGCTATGGGTTGAGTTCAGCAGATTGTATGATCCAAATCCTACTGATACTCATTGGAAATTTCCTTATTATGATTTATCTGTTACATGGGAATACTTCAGCATGAGTCATGTTCATCATCTTTCCACTCAGAGTGGAATAGAGATCTTTATGCTAGGTGAGAAGGAGTATCTTTAAGCTATGAAGTATTATCAGTCTTGATCTCCAATAAGCTTTTGTGTGAAGAGGAAACAGATGCAGTCAAAAGATTGAAGGAGAGCATACTTGATCAGTATGAAAACCTAAGGAGAAAGAAATAAGGTTTTTGGAAGAGTTCCCTCAAATCCTCAAGGTATGAATTTTATTCACAAAGAAACTTGGTTATTTTAAATGGGAATAACAAGTTTAGGGGAGGATTGTTGGGAATAAAATGCACAAAGTAAAGAGTCTGCCAGAAGAGCCTGCTAGTGATAGTTAAGCCTGCCTCCTCATTTCTGCTGATGTTGAAGATATACTAACAGTACCTTCTGGGTAAGAAGGTACTGCTAGTTAAAGAAGGTCCTGCCAGTTTTCACGACAAGTTGTTATATTTTAATTAGAGATATTTACTTGTATTATTAGTCTTTGTACAAAGTTATACGTTTAGTAGAAGTAGTACAGAAGATTCAGTAGATATAATGGAGTGTTTTACCTTGAAAGGTGTAATATTAGGATAAGATAAGCCTCTATTATATTATATTAAGCAACTTGACCACTTGTAATAAGGGCTCCTTATGCTATAAAAGGAACCCTTAAGACACCTTCTTAGACACATCTGTGATATATCTTTTCTTACAGCATTCATAGCTTTCCCATGCATAACTTCCATCTTTAACCTTTTCACTTATCAAAGATTCAAGGTTACACTTGTAATCCTGGTGATAGTTTAGATCACCCGTATTATTTCATCAATAATATTGAATCATTTTGTGTTATTCTTGTTGTGCTCATTCTCTTTTACTTACTCGCCACCTTTGTTCCTTTAGTGTGTTTTAGTAGATTCCGCATGCTAAATCACATCCATTCATAAATATCCCAAACACATTACTAAGATTAACATCCCAAGTGTTTGAACGAATCCCTTCCCACAGGTTTGGGTCTTCATTTAACATTTTCTCAATCAAAAGAGCATCCCCCTCTGGGTCACAATTGGAATGATCAATTTCCGGTGAAATTGAATCATTAGTAAGAAAGGCCTCGATCTCTTCCAAGATGAAATCACTTCCCTCAAACGGAGTAAGGGAAGGGGAAGGATCGGAAATAATCGATTCAAAAGAAGGAGTGGGATTGCCACTCGAAGCATTTTCGGTAAAACCAAGTAACTCTTGAGCAGACTCCTCCGTAACTTCGTCAATAACGTCGACTTGGTTAACGGAATATTTGTCATAATCGGAGGAGTACCTCGTGGTTTGATCCAAATTAAAATTTACGGCTTCGGTACCAACACATAGGGTAATTTCTTCATCATAAACATCAATTAACGCATAGCCGATCCTTAGGAAACCTCTCCCGAGAATGAGGGGTACCCGTGGATCAGCATCAAAATCAACAACGACAAAATCAGCAGGGAAATTAAATTTTCCCACATTGACAAAGACATCCTCGGCTATTCCCATCGAGCGGGAAGTAGTTCGGTCGGCAAGCTCGAGGGTCATACAAGTCGGAGTTAAATCGGGTAAAGAAAACTTTTTCCAACTGGATAATAGCATTAGGTTAATGCTAGCACCAAGATCGGCCAAGGCGAAACATTGAACCATCCCAGGAAAATTACAAGGAATGAGAAATCGACCGGGGTCTTCAAGCTTTTCGGGAAGCTTTTTGAGGATAACCGTCGAGCAATTCTCATTCATCTGGGTTCTTGACATTTTGATGAGGCAAAAAATGAACCACTTTTAGAGGGTCATTTAGGCCCGGAATTGAATTTATTTGATCAAATATTGCCCTAAATCGTTCCTATTGTGATTTTAGGTACTTTGGGAGTGAAATCTGGAAAAGGAAGCAATTCGGACGTTTTTGGAGCATAAAAGTGAAGAAAACGCCAAAGTCTTAATTTTCCTTGCAGGGAACAGTAGGTGACGGCATCAAGAGTAACATCCAGACGGCGTCAAGAGTAATTTCCATGACGACCCAGTACAGATTTGACGGCATCACAAGAAAGGGCGTCAAGAGTAAAATGCATGACGGCCTGGAAAACGCTAACACATGACGGCGTCAGAAGTAGATCAAGGCAGTCCGAGAAGAGTTTTGGCGGCGAGGTGACGGCGTTACAAGCTTTGTCTTGACGCAGTCAGACCCTATTTCCTATATATAGTTTTCTAATTTTCACATTAAAAAGAGAGAAGTTTTGGAGATACCCTAAGTACGAACTTGGTGCGAATTTTACAGGTTTTTCAAGGGTTCTAAGCCCTTGATACCTTTCATGTGTAATTGAGATAAGTATTCTTTTAATTCAATCAATATGTCTATGTGTTGGTTGTCTATATCTTGTTCTTGTCTTAATTCCATCATGCTAGGCTAGATCTATCTTGTGTTTGCTTGGATCTAATGAAACCTAGATGTTAATTATGTGTTGATTACTTGTTTATAATTGTTTTGGATGAATGAATTTGATGTTAGGCTTAAGAAAACTGGCAGATCTCCAAATGGTAACATGCTTGAACGTCTTAGGAAACATGAACCTATTTGCACTAGGTCTTTATTGGTTGTATTTAATGCATGAGCCACTGTTTATAATCCCTATGGTTGTGCTGGGCATGGTATAGGAGGAGATAAGAGCTCATAGAATTGGGGAGTTAAGTGCGATACTCCATGAATGGTATTAAGGAATACAATCCATCATCCATGCAACTATAACAAGTAATTAACGTGTAAAAGATGTCTAGGGAGTAGTGAAATCTAAGTAAACACATTTTCTCCACTTATTACTCACAACCTTAGTTAATTTAGTTTATTTTCATTTTTAGTATTTTATTTTGATTGCATCTTTAGTATTGGGTTAGTTGACTAGCAAATAATTCCGCCCAAATCCTTCAAACCCGAGATTTTTACTTGCTTTCTAAAAAATATAAAAATACAAAAAGAATCATCTCTCACCTTTAGAACTAGTATTTAGGTTTTCTAATCCTAGCGACACTATTCCTAGTTGAACGATCAATCCCCCGGTACTTGTCACTATACTATACTACAATGATCAGGTACACTGCCTGGTGGGGGTTGTAAGCTTCTCGAGATCCCTCGAGAGGTAAAACCTGTTGTGATTCCCACGCATGAAGTTTTTGGCGCCGTTGCCGGGGAATAGTTATTGTCTAGGTTTGAATCTCTTTTTATTAGGTCTACTTGCTAGATTCCTTTCTAGTAAGATTTTATTTTTATTTTTAGGTCTTCTTTAGTCTATCTTATT
The DNA here is from genome assembly GCA_030686995.1 of Artemisia argyi. NCBI lineage: Eukaryota > Viridiplantae > Streptophyta > Magnoliopsida > Asterales > Asteraceae > Artemisia > Artemisia argyi. The sequence goes on along the minus strand of CM060684.1, from coordinate 134,185,121 downwards.
TCTTTGTGTCTTTGTTCGTAACTTGTCACCACCCGACATCATGGACAACGGGAACATCTTTGAACCCGTCGTCCTACCACAACAAAACCCACCATTAGAACCCCTTAGGCCTCGAACCTTAGGAGAGTATTCTCGACCTAGCCACCAAGGCTACCGAAACACCATTGAGCTCACCGGAGCCAATGTGATCCCCTTGCGATCCGACACCATCCGGTTGGTGCAAAGCGGATGTGCATTCCATGGACTTCGTTCCGAAGATCCAAACCGACATCTTAAGGACTTCCTTAAAATCGTAGATTCCATAGACCTAGGTGTTGAAACTAGAGAGACAACCCGATTACGCTTATTCCAATTCTCTCTACGGGATCAAGCTAGTCAATGGCTTGAGCGTTTACCCGCGGGATCCATCACCACATGGGATGATCTCACCACTCGTTTCCTTGCTCAATTTTTCCCACCGGGGAGAACTACTAAGCTTAGAAATGACATCTTGATGTTCCAACAACGTCAAAATGAATCTCTTTATGAAGCATGGACTCGTTTCAAGGACTTACTCGAAAAAGTCCCCCATCATCGCATAGATCTTTGGCTCCAAGTCCAAATTTTTTATGACCATATCGATCTCTCCACAAGGCGAGCCATTGACCAATCGGCCGGTGGTAAGCTACGTGATCTAAGTGCGGAACAATCATGGGAACTCATAGAAGATCTTGCTCTCTATGACAACGAAAGTTGGAATGATCCCCGTGACTTGAACAAAATGGTCAAGGCAATATCTTTGCCTTCGAACAACTCTAGCACTCCCGACCGTAGGATCATGGAACTTGAGGACCAAGTCAAGTTTCTCATGAAATCTTACGAAGCTCCTAAACCTTCAAGCCAAGTGAACAAAATCACTTCTTCATGCGAATTATGTAGTGGTCCCCATGTCACTCGTGATTGTGTGGAACTCCCCGGAACAGCTTTTGCGGACTACGTATCCACGCGTACCGACGAAGCGGGAGATAAGTGGTACACTTTCAAGCCCGAGCCGAACCCTTACGGTGATTCATACAACCCCTCTTGGAAAAATCACCCAAACCTTAGGTGGAAACAAAATCAACCTAATTCTTCCAATCCGCCTAATCGTTACCAACCAAACGGTCCACCCTCCAACCGTACTTTCAACAACAATCCTTCTAACAATTGTGGTAGTACCAACAATCTTAAAGGATTGATGTCTAAGTTCATGGCATCTCAAGAGGCTCGCATAGCTAGGTTTGAAACCGAATTCAACCAACAACAAACGGAGATGACCAACAAGATTGACAACTTGTTGAAAGCCCTTAACAACCAAGCGTTAGTCACACCTAGGAAGGACACTAGGGACACCAATAACGGAATCTAAATTAAGGATCCTTCATCATCCAAACATGTCCACTTTGTCAATGTTTTCACCATTAAGCCAATAGATAAGGAGATGGAAGAGAGTGACAAGGATGAAGTTAGAGTAGAAGCCGAGACTAAGGATGAGAGTAGGGAAGTTGAGGTTAATAGGAGAGAGGAATTAGAGGAGGTAGAGCCTATAGAGAAATACTTTGATAAGTTGCCCACCAAGGAAGAACGGGAATACCATAAGGATTTATTCGATAGTCCCGAGAGACCATATATCCTTGGCACCCCCCTTATCAAAATGGGAGACCCCTCTAACATTAACATACCATGCAATATCGGGCACATGCATATATGGAAAGCTTACATCGACCCTAGCTCCCCCGTGAACATCATGACTAGGACTTATTACAATTGGGTGATGAAGAAGCAACTTAATTTTAGGATGATGCCTAATAAGAATCTAATAAGTAATTTTGCAGGAAGAGTGAAGGGATTACATGTGATTATAGGGAATCTCACCTATGAGATCAATTTTATGATAGTTGAAGACACTCGTCCGGTGATAGATGCTTGCCTAAGCCAAATAATATTTGGAAAACCATTTGTTGAGGCCACTAGGATGAGTTATGATCCGACTTTAGGGATAGTTAGATTCAAGGAAGAGAATGATGAGGTTGCCTATCAAATGCCCTACAAGATTGAGCAATACCGCCTTCTCTCTAATTTCGAAAAGGAACACAAGCAAGCGGCTTATTATAGGAATGAGGAGGATAGACGTAGAGGAGTAGAGTATGTAAAGAATAGGATGCTTGGTTTCTACAAAGAATGCTTGCAACTAGGTCCAGAATACAAAACTGGTTTAGAAGACGACCTAGAAAGTGGAACCAACGATGAGGTCACGTAGTAACCCATGACCTTGAGTCTAGCTACAAGACTCGTAAATAAAGAAAAGCGCTTCTTGGGAGGCAACCCATGTTTTGTGTGATCTTGTTTGTTTGTTTGTTATTTGCTTCCGTATGCTTGCTTTATTGTTATTGTTGGTAGATCATGTTTCTAAACTAAATAGTGGAAATACTTTACTTTGTTGTTTTGGCTTAGTCTTAACTCCACCTAAAAGTATTTTTGCAAAATATAAGTGTAAGGGGAAACCCCAAATATGTTTTTAAGAAACAAACCGATCATGATTCTCCACAATATTAAATGAACATGTATATTCGTATTTGTTAGAGTCAAATGCTTGTATTGAGTCATAATGAAGTTTTGCAGGATTTTCCAGGAAGTAAGACCAAGTTTTTCCAGAAATTTTCTGGAAACTTAACATAAGAATTTCTGCAGGTCACTTCTAACGGCGTCACGAGTTAACTCTTGACGGCGTCACGTGTAAAAATCTGGAAATTTTACCGGTTTTGTTTTTCTAACGGAGTCTTATGGTTTTTGTGAATTATTAAGTTTTATAATCTCCAGGAGATCTGCAAACTTCATTCCACAAGCATTATATCTTATCTTGTTTTCTAGGATTTAGTAACTTATATAGGATGCCGTCGATTTTACGCGAGGTTGTTTTTGTCTATTTTTTCAGGATTTACAGGTTATGTTTGACAAGAAGATGATTTACATTCTGGAAGGGAAGCTTTGATTGTTCATTTTCTTGGAGAAAGATTTAACCTGGCCACCTTATTATCCATACCGAGCGAATCAGGGGAGTATTTGATTTCATTCTTTTTACTTTTTAACTTTTACATTCTTTACTTGAACATTGGGGACAATGTTCATCCTAAGTGTAAGGGGAGGGTAAAAAGATGATACCTTACATATGCACTTTCGCTTGAGTTTGTTTTGTTTAATAGTAGATGTGTAATAAAACTATGAGAAATACTTGTTAGTGAAATTTTAGCGCCAAATTTAAATTTTTTTACAACATTTAGGAGTGAAACTTTAGCCATAGCAAGCGTCTCATGGATAGGAGATTGTATGACTAGCAAATAACCGTATAATCAGAAAAAATTTCCACCCAAATATGTGAGGTTCGCCTTTAGATTTGATAGAAAAAGCATTTACTATTAGTGCTTATGAGTGTACCGGTAGCATTTAGATTCTAGAACTTACGTTAGTGATGCATCCCGAGACCGCTAGTGAGACTACACTCGTGTAGTAGGATTTACTACACGATAAGAGGCATTAGGATCACCCTTGTGTTAAACCCGTATTATAATTTCTTGACCACTTAAGTCATATTGCTTGACTACTTAAGTCAACTAATTTTTCCCACACCCTTAGCGTTGTACTCATTTTTAGTACACGAAACCCCTAGTACACCCCTCTGAGCCTATCTTTTCGTTTCTAACTTTAAGCATCTTACTTAAAGGAAGAATTTGTTACACCCCACTTAAATGTACAACCAAATCGCCTTAGCCTTCCGTGTATGCGCTCATCTTTAGTGCATTATTGTTATTTGTTAAACCCTAAGTTAGCTTTCTAATTGATTACATGGTTGCTAAGTCTAGTCATATCCTTGTACATATTGTTTTGGGACGATTGGGACTCATGGGTAAGTACTTATTTTATGGAGTAATGGGGAAGAACATCATATTATTACCCCCATATGTACGTTAATTTTAAAAGTACTCCAAGTGTTTTGATTTTCTTAATTCGAGTCATTAGATTAGTTTAATGTAAAGTATGTAAAGATTCAAGTGTAAGGGGAATGTTCATCCCCTATGATGTATTATTTTGGATGGTAGGGTAAGAGTGTAAGCAAAAAAAAAAAAAAAAAAAAAAAAAAAAAAAAAAAAAATCGAAAAAATCAAAGAAAAAGAAAAGAAAAAAATAGAAAAAGAAAAAAGAGAAAAAAACATACGGACTACCATCCCTTTTTATTCTATGTTCATTTTTATGTTTTTGTTATTTTTCATTTATTAGCTTAAGTCGAGTCTAGTCTTGGCTTAGCAACGCCATATTGTACATGTAATTAACCAAGATTGTTAACTCGCCACCAGTAAAACTTCCTTTATCCAACAAAACCGTGTATTTCATATCCCTACACCTAACGTTACAACCCTTTAAAAGACCTCTTTGATAGTTTATCCTAGGTGCTTACGCCATGTGGTGGAGGTTTGATCCTTTCCCAAGCCTATGGTAATCTATTTTGCTATGACAGGTAGTGAGAGATATCTTCCGTTTCCATATTGTAATTTATATTATATTACACCCGAGAGATGTGAGTATCTAAACACTATTTGTGAGGTGCTAGTGTATGACCTCCGTGCTTGTCTATTGGTCTTTAGTGGAACGATTATTTGTTGTAATTACTTTTATATTAGTGTTAAATGACCCCTAACTTGTCTTTTGAGTAGAATAAAAGCACATTTGCTTGAGGGCAAGCAAATCTCAAGTGTAAGGGTATATGATGAGGCGAAAAATGAACCACTTTTAGGGGGTCATTTAAGCCCGAAATTGAATTTATTTGATCAAATATTGCCCTAAATCATTCCTTTTGTGATTTTAGGTACTTTGGGAGTGAAATCTGGAAAAGGAAGAAATTCGGACGTTTTTGGAGCATAAAAGTGAAGAAAACGCCAAAGTCTTAATTTTCCTAGCTGGGAACAGTAGGTGACGGCGTCAAGAGTAACATCCTGACGGCGTCAAGAGTAATTTCCATGATGACCTAGTACAGATTTTACGGCGTCACAAGAAAGGGCGTCAAGAGTAAAATGCATGACGGCCTGGAAAACGCTAACACATGACAGCGTCAGAAGTAGATCAAGGCAGTCCGAGAAGAGTTTTGCCGGCGAGGTGACGGCGTCACAAGCTTTGTCTTGACGCTGTCAGACCCTATTTCCTATATATAGTTTTCTAATTTTCACATTAAAAAGAGAGAAGTTTTGGAGAAACCCTAAGTACGAACTTGGTGCGAATTTTATAGGTTTTTCAAGGGTTCTAAGCCCTTGATACCTTTCATGTGTAATTGAGATAAGTATTCTTTTAATTCAATCAATATGTCTATGTGTTGGTTGTCTATATCTTGTTCTTGTCTTAATTCCATCATGCTAGGCTAGATCTATCTTGTGTTTGCTTGGATCTAATGAAACCTAGATGTTAATTATGTGTTGATTACTTGTTTATAATTGTTTTGGATGAATGAATTTGATGTTAGGCTTAAGAAAACTGGCAGATCTCCAAATGGTAACATGCTTGAACGTCTTAGGAAACATGAACCTATTTGCACTAGGTCTTTATTGGTTGTATTTAATGCATGAGCCACTGTTTATAATCCCTATGGTTGTGCTGGGCATGGTATAGGAGGAGATAAGAGCTCATAGAATTGGGGAGTTAAGTGCGATACCCCATGAATGGTATTAAGGAATACAATCCGTCATCCATGCAACTATAACAAGTAATTAACGTGTAAAAGATGTCTAGGGAGTAGTGAAATCTAAGTAAACACATTTTCTCCACTTATTACTCACAACCTTAGTTAATTTAGTTTATTTTCATTTTTAGTATTTTATTTTGATTGCATCTTTAGTATTGGGTTAGTTCCGCCCAAATCCTTCAAATCCGAGATTTTTACTTGCTTTCTAAAAAATATAAAAATACAAAAAGAATCATCTCTCACCTTTAGAACTAGTATTTAGGTTTTCTAATCCTAGCGACACTATTCCTAGCTGAACGATCAATCCCCCGGTACTTGTCACTATACTATACTACAACGATCAGGTACACTGCCTGGTGGGGGTTGTAAGCTTCTAGAGATCCCTCGAGAGGTAAAACCTGTTGCGATTCCCACGCATCACATTTCAAATAATTTTTCTTTGTTATTCAAAAGACCTTTCAACATTGAAGAAAATTTTGGCATTAAAAGTATAGCATCCGCGAGAGTTATGTCAAAATGTAGTTCTTGAAAAATCTGATAAAACTTTTCCATCTGGTTTTTATTTCTCTTACGCTTCTTTTGTTCGTTTAAGCGTGACGGATAAGGCAATTTTGTTTTCACGAGAATTTCTTTCTCAGTTTCGTTAACAACTTTATCTCTTTCTTTTGATGTTAGGACCACCGGAGGCTAGATGTTTTCGGTCCTTCCATTATCAGTAGGAATTCCCGTATCCATTGTCACCTCGGTTTCATGGGCGACTACCTTAGGAGGTAGAGAAGAAGAGGTAGTCAGAGCCATTGGTCCATCATAAGAAACACCATTCCTAGTCGTGATTGCTTTTGCATCACCCCTCGAGTTAGCAATTGTGTTGCTCGGAAGAGAACCAGACGATGATGGTTGATTCATTTGAAGAAAACTGCTCATCATTTGCTTAAGCTCATTCGTTTGTCGAGTCATGGTTGTGTCGATCTCTTTCTTAATTTCAACCCTCATGTTGTTGATTTGATTTTGCATAGCTCGAATGTTAACATCGTTTGTTTTCATATAATTAGCAAGCTCAGGAGAAGATTGTACTTGTTGTGGTGGTTGGTAAACTTGTTGGGGTGGAGGAACTTGATAATTTTGAGCTTGGTTGAAATTGGTTCCACGGTTTTGATTGTAACCTTGGTTTTGATAACCTTGGTTATTTTGAGGATAACGGTTTTTGATGAGTTTGCACGGGTGGAAACCCAGGTGGCCCTATTTGGTTAGTACGAAAACCTTGGTTTTGATTGTAGTTTACGGCTGCTATGTTAGCATTATAAACTTGGCCATCGGTGGCTTGACAATCATAATACGGATGGGGTCCACCAAAAATCACACATTTTTCATTAACGGCTTTAACTGGCTCGGGTTTTTGGTTCTGCAACTTAAACTCTTTCATCATCCAACGGATAGCATCGGTAAGTTCGGCCAATTCCGATGATTGGACCGACGACGAAGAAGAAGGAGTAAAAGAAGTCACTTTCGAAACATTCGGTTTGTTAAGAGAAGTCAGAACCTTAGATTCGTTCTCGATGATTGATAAAATATCACTTGGAGTACGATTCAAGATATTGCCACCGGCGGCTGCGTTTAAAGAATCTTGATCGTTTTGAGTCAAAGCGTTATAAAACGTGTCGATTTGGTGTAATTCGGAGAAACCGCGGTGAGGACATTTTCGAAGAACATCCTTAAAACGTTCCCATGCCTCACCAAAGTTCTCATCAAAACGTTGTTGAAAATTAGTTATATCATTCTTATGATTAGTCATTTTTTACGGAGGAAAGAAATGATTAACAAATTTCGAGACGAGGTCTTCCCATGTATGGATTGAATGAGGGGGTTCTTTTTTAAACCAAATCTGGGCTGTACCCTCGAGTGAAAATGGGAATAACATCAATTTAATAGCATCGTGAGGGACATCCTTAAATTTCATGGTCTAAGTTAACTTATTAAACCATCGGATATGTGCGTGAGGATCGTCCCTTTCAAAACCGTGAAATTGGTTTGATGTGACAAGTTGAATCAATCTAGTTTTAAGTTCAAAATTATCGGAAAGTATATGTGGTAAAACGATTGCATCTCCATATCCCTTGGTGGGACACTGGAGTAGTTCTTGCATAGTACGTTGATCGGCCATCTCGGTGATGGGTGCTTTAACAAGAGTACGTAACTCGGGTACGTAAGCTTGTTTACGACGTCTACGATAGTGTTGGTTCGGTATGGTCAGAGAATTATCGATTCACCTCGACCGTGAACATGTGATCATACACTAAAGAGAAACAAAATTAAAAAAAAAAAGAAAAAAACAAATTTGAAAAGAAAATCTTTTTGTATTTTTATTTTTATAAAGCAAAATTCAAAACCTTAAACTTTTGTTTTTTTTTTCTTTTTCAAACGTTACGTTAATTGTAACCCGTTTCCTTAAAATCTACTCGCGACGGAATGGGAGAGAAGAGTGTTTCTCTCTTCAGCTTGCAATTTAATGTCAAAGCTTACCGTATTTTCTGCTTATTCGTTCGTAGAATCCAAAGTAATCCGATTAGCAACTAATTTCACGCGTTGTTATATTGGGAAGCTTATTTGGTTTACAACGACCTCCCTTCCACGGGAAAGTCGAGGCTGTAACTTTATTATTTTTTTGGTATTTTTGAAAACACTTTAGGAAAAGTGTTTTTGATTTTTCAATTTTTTTGGTTTTTATAAAAAAATATATACAAGGAAGGTTTCAAAACACAATTTCGAAAAACGAAAACGAAAAATTCACTTCAACCTTCCCCGGCAGTGGCGCCAAAATTGATTCGTGAAAATCAAGTTATATATAGTATAAGTATTACTCAAGAGATCCACAAAGAAATACGGATAACCCGAGGTCGTAGTCCGTGTGAAGGGTGAATGGAATTCTCAATTCCCGATTTGTGAAACGTGTCGTGAAAGTGGTGAAAAGTGTTTTTGATGAGATTATACTAATGAAATAACAAATGAAGCACAAATAATCACTTAAGCACGTAATTCAAATTAGGAAACTAAAAACGTAACGAAAAATCGAAAACGTAAGCTTAAACGTGAAATAAACGTTAACATACGAAATAAAACGTAAATTTTAAGCTACACTACTCCAATGGACTTGAAAATAATTTTGAAAAGTTAAAAATGATAAAAGAAAATTTTGAGAAAAACAAGAATATTTTTTTTTGACTTTTTATTTATTTTTTATGAATTAAAAACTAATTAACTAATTAAAAATTAAAAGAAAATGCAAATAAAGTGAGAAAAATGAAAATTTAATTTTGAAAATTATAAAATAGCTAAAAAGTAATTTTAAAACTAAAAACTAATTTTTTTTTGGCTTTTTATGTAATTTTTGGGAATTAAAAACTATTAAATCTAATTAAAAATTCAAATTAAATTCAAAATAAGTGGGAAAAATGCAAATTAAATTACTAAATTTCTAAAATAAATGAAAATAAATTTCTAAAATATTTTTGGATTTTACTTGGCTTTTTCTGATTTTTTTTGGATTTTTTAGTAATTAAAAAGTATTAAAAATTGAATAAAAATGAAAATAAAATAAGAAAAATAGCAAATCAACTTGGAAAAATAAGAAAAATTCAAGGAAATTATAATTTAATATTCTAAACTTGAGAAAAATATAAAAAATGAAATATAAGCACTACAAATACTACTTGCTTTGAAAACAGTTGAGAACTAAGTGCTTATTAATAAGCACAGTTGACCAAAGTTGACCAAACTTTGACAAATTTACTTTTTGACTCAAATTTGCTTAATGAAACAAAGTTTAGACCAAATGATACTTAGAAATATAGATGTAGATCAAATTTAGTTCAATAAGCAATTAGGAAAAAGCAATAAGCCAAAGCAGAATAAGCTAATACCAAAAACTTAATGAGTAAATCAACTTTAGGTACTAAGGAACTCAGATGAACAATAAAACTCAGTTTTCAAACACAAAATCCCACTTGCAGCCCTAAGATAGAAAACAGACCTATGTTCCAACTACTCAAAGAAATAAGCACTTAAGCCTGAGCAAATAAGCTCAGGGGGGGTAAACTTATGGGGGCAAAATGACTTCTAACCAACTGAGATCACAAAATCATCAGGAAAACAGATGCTAGATCCAATCCAATACTCAAAATGAAACCTAGAAAACTGACTTAGACCTATTGATCAGGGGAGTGTACAAGTTAAACAGCCAACTTCCAACAGCTTATTTATTAAGCAAATCATATCCAAATTGAGATTTTCCTTTTGATTTTATTTCACCAACTGACAAAGTTTACAAAACAGCAATCCAATTATATTTCCAAATAGTTTTGAATCTTACACAGACTCTCAAAGTTGTGACCAAATTCTGACTTAAAATTGATTTGACTTTGGAATTTAATATGAACTTTGACTAAAATGATTTTATATCCAATCTATCTACTAAATTATGTTATAATATTCTATTATTAAACTAATTTAAGCTAAATTACTCTATTATGCACTACTTAAATGATTATATTACTTAAATAAACTAACAAACGAGTTACTAATGATGAACCAAATTGATTTTGACATTTGTATGTAATGTCCTACTGATTTTATCTAAGACTAAGCCTAAATACAACCTAAGAGTGTTGTCTAAACCACTATTAACCTCTGAAACACCCAAGCACTTAGCAAATAATACCAAGGTTATAGATAGCGTGAAGCGTGGCGTAGCGGCATAGCCAAGCCTCAAGCTTTAGCGTGAGGCGTTGCGTTATAGCGTTTTTAAGGCGTGATTCAAAGCGGCAAAACATATTTATAGAGTTGTCAATATTAGTTAGCTACTAGGCTTAAAATTGAGTTATGGAGCTACTAAGCCCGAATAAATACTTGTAAATAAGCTCAGTTCAATAAATCATTAAAAAAAATAAAAAAAATCTTCAAGTATTCAAAAAAAGGCGCCACGCTACGCGCTATAGCGCGCTATATCACGCTATATGACGCTTTGTTGCAAGCCACGCCTTGAGACGACGCTTTGACATGTTTCGTAACGTGGAGGCCACGCCTCACGCTATGGCGCCGCTATAGCGCGCTATTTAGAACCATGAATAATACTGATCCAAACACTCCTTATATTGACAGTCTAATCCAATTTACCTCTCAAATCAGTTCCAACTCAATCCAAATCAAAACCTATATGCTCAATATGATTCAACAACTCCAAATTTGGTAAGAAATACAGATCTCAGATGAAACTAACAATCAAACTCAGATCCAATGTGTATGATAGAACAATAAAACAGTATGCAAACCAAAACAATATAAACTAGAATCTAATTTCAAAATCAACTGAGATAAGAGCTAAATATAACCACATAAACATAGATAAGCAACTTATAACTAAGCTATACTACTATATTAATTGATGCAATATGAAAATTAAAATAAGAACTTACAATTCAAAACCCCTTCAACTCAAACAGAGGGGGGTCACTATGCTAGCCTATCTTTCGACAGGCCAATGGGACACCTTATTGGCTGTCTTTTCTCCAAATAAGCTTAGTTTATCACAATAAGCACTAAAAGTTGACTGTATTTGACCAATGTGTATTAGAGAGTTAATGACAAAAATAAGCTCACAAAAGCTATTAGTTAGCTGATATGAGATTAAATAAAACATTAATTAAACTAAATAAAACTTGGAATTGAAATTGAAACTATAATTATTTATTTATTTTTTCTGATTTTTTTTAGATTTCAATTTAGGTAAAACAGTGATATAAAACAAAAATTAAAACTAAAAACTACTATTGATTTAATCTAGTAATATGTAAATAACAACAATTAAGATAATGGAATTTAAAGTAATAAGCTGAGCTGAAAATTCAAATTTTATTAATATGAAATTGAGTACAGAACTTGAAATGAAAATTACAATAATATTTTTAAAGCTAAACAATACTAAAAACTTTACAAAGACACTCTAAAAACTACACACTAACACTGTGATATGATGGGGGTATTTATAGCTGAGGCATGAGCATGCTAGGGTTTGAGATCCTTCTAGATGTGTGTTTCTTTATCCTTGATGATGTCCGTTCATTCCAGCTTCGATCACACGCTTGATTTAGGTCCCTTGGATCATGTGCCCTCACATGGATTGCCAGCATGGCATTTCGTGTTTCTGACCCCTTCTGACATGTGCCTGATGCGTGACGGTCCTTCTAGAAGCCAAATTATTAGGTGATTATTACCCATACGAGGTAATTGAGGGTAATTGGTGAGTGGGGTTTCTAGGGTTCTTATTTCTGGGAAATGGGGTAAAAAATGGGGGGCGGGTAAATTTGGTTTGGGTGTTTTTATTAAAAGGGGTGTTGACCAGGTTTTGTTTGACCTGGGTATACTGGATGGGTCGGGTAAGGTTATTAAGGGTAGTGGGCTTAGTTGTTTTGGGCTTGGCTGGGTTATATTACTTGGGCTGTGGTTTTAATTTATGTGGATTTGTTTTGATCCGGTAGTGTAGGAGTATGAGATAAGGACCAATGTTGTAATTTTGAATTATAGAGGGACCAAAATTGACTTTTATCAAAACTTTCTTTCAAGGGCCTAAATTGACAATCTTTGATACCTGAAGGGTAATCTTTGATTTTCCTTCAAAAAATTCTTCAAGGGATTATTTTTGACAATTGTTGAAAGTGCAGGAACTAAAGTTGCCATAATCTTCAAACTTTGATCAGGGACTAAACTTGCACTTTGATGAATCTCTGAGGACTTCTAATGACTTTTTGAGCTTTCTTTTATCATTTTGCTTCCCCGGCTCCGGCTTTTGACCTTTTTTCCATTCTCGTGCTCGTTTTTGTCGGTTTTGCTTTGTTTTTGTTCATTTTTCACATATCCGTACCTGCACATACACAAATACAAAAACATACATTCTCTTGGCATATTTGGTGTATTTGGTCTGATTTAAGGCTAAAAAAGGATGTGTGAAAAAGCACACATCAATTGCATCTTAGTTTATTGGGTTAGTTGACTAGCAACTAATTCCGCCCACTCTTTCAAAACCCGAGATTTTACTTACTTTCCATAAAATATAAAAATACAAAAAGAATCATCCCTCACTTCTAGACCAAGTTTAGTCGGCTTTCTAATCCTAGCGACACTATTCCTGAGTTGAACGATCAATCCCCCGGTACTTGTCACTATACTATACTACAACGATCAGGTACACTGCCTGGTGGGGCTTGTATGCTTCTAAAGATCCTTTGAGAAGTAAAACCTGTTGCGAGGGCGCAATTCCCACGTATCAAGTTTTTGGCGCCGCAGCCCGGGGAATAGTTATTGTTTAGGTTAGAATTTCTTTTTATTAGGTCTACTTGGTAGATTCTTTTCTAGTAAGATTTTTATTTTTATTTTTAGGTTTTCTTTAGTCTATCTTATTTCTTCGTTTCTTTGTTCGTAACCATTACCATCCGATATCATGGAAGGTGGTAATATCTTTGATCCCATCAACCCACCACAACAAAACCACCCACAAAGCCCACCACTAGCAAATCAACCTCCTAGACCCCGAACTTTAGGAGAGTATTCCCGTCCTAGCCACCAAGGCTATCGAAACACCATTGAGCTCACTCACGGAGCCAATGTGTCCCCATTGCGATCTGACACCATCCGGTTGGTGCAACGCGGATGTGCATTCCATGGACTTCGTTCTGAAGATCCTAATCAACATCGATTTCCTAAAAATCGTAGATTCCATAGACCTTGATGTTGCAACTAGAGTCTCGACCCAATTACGTCTATTCCAATTCTCTCTACGTGATCAAGCTAGTCAATGGCTTGAACGTTTACCCGCGGGATCCATCACCTCAAGGGATGATCTCAGTTCTCGTTTCCTTGCTCAATTTTTCCCACCGGGGAGAACTACCAAGCTTAGAAATGATATCTTGATGTTCCAACAACGTCAAGGTGAAACTCTATATGAAGCATGGACTCGCTTCAAGGACTTACTCCAAAAAGTCCCTCATCATAGCATAGATATTTGGCTCCAAGTCCAAATCTTCTATGACCATATCGATCTCTCCACAAGGCGAACCATTGACCAATCGGCCGGTGGCAAGCTACGTGACCTAAGTGCGGAAGAATCATGGGAACTCATAGAAGATCTTGCTCTCTATGACAACGAAAGTTGGAATGATCCCCGTGATTTGAACAAAACGGTCAAGGCAATATCTTTGCCTTTGAACAATTCTAGCACTCCCGACCGTAGGATCATGGAACTTGAGGACCAAGTCAAGTTTCTCATGAAATCCTACGAAGCTCCTAAGCTTTCAAGCCAAGTGAACAAAATCACTTCTTCATGCGAATTGTGTAGTGGTCCCCATGACACTCGTGATTACATGGAACTCCCTGGACAAGCTTTTGTAGATTACGCATCCTCACGTACCGACGAAGCGGGAGACAAGTGGTACACTTACAAACCCGAGCCAAACCCTTACGGTGATTCCTACAACCCTTCTTGAAAAAATCACCCAAACCTTAGGTGGAAACAAAACCAAAACATGCCCCAAAACAATTCTTCCAATCCACCTAATCGTTACCAACCAAACGGTCCACCCTCTAACCGTACTTTCAACAACAATCCTTCCAATAACTATGGTAGTACCAACAATCTTGAAGGATTGATTTCCAAATTTATGGCATCTCAAGAAGCTCGCATAGCTAAGTTTGAAACCGAATTCAATCAACAACAAATGGAGATGACCAATAAAATTGACAACTTGTTGAAAGCCCTCAACAATTGATGAGGCGAAAAGTGTACCACTTTTAAGGGGTCATTTAAGCCCGAATTCGAGATTATTTGATCAATTATTGCCATAAATCATTCATTTTGTCATTTTAGGTACTTTTGGAGAGAAATCTGGAAAAGGAAGCATTTTGGACGTTTTTGGAGCATAAAAGTGAAGAAAATGGCAAAGTCTCAAATTTCCTTGCTGGAACAGTACCTGACGACGTCAAGGTTCTACAAGTGACGGCGTCAAGAGGACAAAAGAGGTGGATGTGGAAATTATAACGTGACGATCCATAATGTTTTTAGGCTTATTGGCCTGACAGCGTCACCAAGGCCGTCAGGGTCCAATTACACATGATGGCCCAGAGTGTTTCTCCACATCACGGCGTCAGAAATGGATCTAGGCAATACCAATTTTATCATGGTGACGAGTTGACGGCGTCAGAGGTTAACACATGACGCCGTCAGGATGCATAGTCTATATATATTTTTCCAAATATTCATTGTATGTGTGCAACTTTGAGGGAATAAAACTCTACATGAATTTTCCAGCTATTTGAAGGGTTTCAACCCTTTGTTTCTTCCATGTTCAATTGAAGATAAGTACTTATTCAAATCATTCAATATGTCTATGTGTTGTGTGATTATATCTTACGCTTGTCTTCTCTTTAACATGCTAGGCTAGGTTTTTATTGTGTTTGCTTAGATGTAGTGAAACCTAGATGTTGATTATGGGTTGATTGTTTGTTTATAATTGTTACGGATGATTGTATTCGATGTTAGGCTTAAGAAAACTGGGAGACTTCCATTGGTAACTTGCTTGAACGTCTTAAGAAACATAATCGGAGGTGTACTATGATTTTTGGTTGTATTTAATGCGTAAGAGAATTCTAATGATCCCATGTTAGGAGCTTCTAACGGCTCGACATATGAGTGAAGTAGGATCTTATAGAGTTAGGGAATATTGTACACGGCCCTACGACTGGTATTAAGGAATATAACCCATCATCCATGCAATTGTAACAAGCTAATCAACCTGTAAAAGATATCTAGGGAGTAATGAAATCTAAGTAAACATAACTTTTCTCATTATTGTTTCCACCACATTAGTATAATAGTTTAATTTTCAATTCATTTATTTTATTTTAATCGCATTGGTAGTTAATTGCGTTAGTTGGCTAGCAACTAATTCTGCCCACTCCTTCAAAACCCGAGATTTTACTTGCTTTCTATAAAATATAAAATATACAAATAGAATCATCCCTCACCTCTAGACCTAGTTTAGTAGGCTTTCTAATTCTAGCGACACTATTCCTGAGTTGAACGATCAATCCCCCGGTACTTGTCACTATACTATACTACAATGATCAGGTACACTGCCTGGTGGGGGTTGTAAGCTTCTTGAGATCCCTTAAGAGGTAAAACCTGTTGCGAGAGCGCAATTCCCGCGTACATCAAGTTTTTGGCGCCGCAGCCCGGGGAATAGTTATTGTCTAGGTTAGAATTTCTTTTTATTAGGTCTACTTTCTAGATTTCTTTCTAGTAAGATTTTTATTTTTATTTTTAGGTTTTATTTAGTCTATCTTATTTCTTTGTTTCCTTTGTTCGTAAACTATCTCGATGTATAATAATAGCATTGATCGTTTGATTCCTGTTATTCGTGTTTTTTGTCGTAGAATTTTCCAAATACCCGCCCCAATCCCATTAGTGGAAAATGAGAACCCACCTAACCTCTCGCCTAACCATCACTTTGAAAATAATTCTGAAATGGAGGAGTCTGACCATGATATTGACCATAGGGCTAGTCCTTTTTACTATTCGGACTCCGATGAGGACCTAGATGATGGTGATGTAATTAATGAGGATAGGATGGAAGATGAGATGGACCCTCTTAGGTATGTCGACCCTAGAACAAGGATTGAGAATGATAGCTCATTTAATATGCAGTTTCCTTGTAAAATTGGATTTAGGAGCTTTGATGCCTACCTTAACTCATCTCTACCAATGAACATAATCTCGCGTAGTGAATACAATAAAATTATGGTAGATGAGTTAGAATACAAAGGAGATAATATTGTTGCTAGGGCAATGACATTGCATGTGTTTGTAGGAAGCTTTGTTTATCTGGTTGAGTTTATGGTTATGGAGAATCTAGGAGAATTTATCGATAGTAAGTTAACCCAAGTCGTATTTGGAAAACCCTTCAAAAGGTTGACCAATCTTGATGAAAAACTTATGGAAGGGTTAATTACATTCTCGGATGGCGATGAAGATTTTATTTACCAAATGCCCCGTGCACACCCTAGGTTCAAGGACTTTTCTATGGAAAAATGTAGTAGGTATCCACCCCTTGCAATGCTAAGTAAGAATGATAAAAGGAAAGGGCTTAAATATCCACATGAAAAGAATAAAAGGTATTATCGTGGATGTTTAGAGCTAAGTGATAATTATAAGAAAGATGAGGCGACTATTAGATGGCTCACACTTGGGTATGTGAGCATAAGAGACACACGATAGCCCATGACCTTGAGTCTAGCTACAAGACTCGTAAATAAAGAAAAGCGCTTCTTGGGAGGCAACCCATGCTTTGTGTGTTTTTATTTGTTTGATTTTTATTTGTTTGATGTTATTTGTTTCCGTATGCATGTTTTATTTTTATTGTTGGTAGATCATGTTTCAAACTAAATTGTGAAAATGCTTTATTTTGTTGTTTAACTTCGTCTTAACTTCATATAAAGGTATTTTGAAAAAGCTAAGTGTAAGGGGAAACCCCAAATTTGTTTATAAGAACGAAAATGATCATGATTCGCCACAATATTAAATGAACATGTATATTAGTAATTGTTAGAGTCAAATGCTTGTATCAAGTCATAATGATGTTTTGTAGGATTTTCCAAGAAATAGGACATAAGTTTTTCCAGAAATTTTCCGGAAACTTAACATAAAGATTTCTGCAGGTCACTTCTGACGGCGTCAGGGTTTAACACCTGACGACGTCACGTGCAAAATTCTGGAAATTTTGCGAGTTTTGTTTTTCTAACGGAGTCTTAAAAGTTTTTGTTGATTCTTTAGTTTTACAAACTCTAGGAAATCTGCAAACATTCATTCCACAAGCATTATATCTTAAATCGCTTTCTAGGATTTGTTAGTATATATAGATTGCCGCCAATTTTACGCGAGGTTGCCTTGATTGTTTTCTCAGGTTTAACAGGTTATATATGACAAGAAGATGACTTATATTTTTGGAAGGGAAGCTTTGAACGTTCATTTTCTTGGAGGAAGATCTAACCTTGTTAACACACTATCCACAACGAACGAATCAGGGGAGTATTTGTTTTTATTCTTTTACCTATTTTACTTTCACATCCCTTAATTGAACATTGGGGACAATGTTCATCCTAAGTGTAAGGGGAGGGTAAATGATGATACCTTATAGGATACCATTGCACTTGAGTTTGTTTGATGGTAGGTGTGTAATAAAACTAAGAGAAATACTTGTTAGTGTAATTTTAGCGCCAAATTTAAATTTTTTTACAACATTTAGGAGTGAAACGTTAGCCTTAACAAGCGTCTCATGGATAGGAGTCGTATGACTAGCACAAAACCGTACCATTCAGAAAAATTTTCCACCCAAATATGTGAGGTCCGCCTTTAGATTTGATAGGAAAAACATTTATTATTAGTGCTTATGAGTGTACCGGTAGCATTTAGATTCTAGAACTTGCGTTAGTAATGCATCCCGAGACCGCTAGTGAGACTACATTCGTGTAGTAGGATTTACTACATAGTAAGAGGCATTAGGATCACCCTTGTGTTTAAACCCGTATCATAATTACTTGACCATTTAAGTCATATTACTTGACTAGTAAAGTCAATTAACTTTTCCCACACCTTAGTGTTGTACTCAATTTTAGTACATGATACCCCTAGTACACCCCTCCGAGCCTATCTTTTCGTTTCTAACTTTAAGCATCTTACTTAAAGGTAGAATTTGTTACAACCCACCCAAATGTTCACCCAAATCGCCTTAGCCTTCCTTGTATGCACTCATCTTTAGTGCATTATTGTTATTTGTTTAAACCCTTAGTTAATTGTCTAATTGATTACATGGTTGCTAAGTCGAGTCATATGTTGTACATATTGTTTTGGGACGATTGGGACTCATGGGTAAAGTACTTGTGTTATGGAGTAATGGGGAAGAACATCAAATTATTACCCCCATATGCGCATTAATCTTAAAAAGTACTCCAAGTGTGTTGATTATCTTGATTCGAGTCATTAGAGTAGTTTATTGTAAAGTATGTAAAAATTCAAGTGTAAGAGGAATTTACATTCCCTATGATGTATTATTTTGGATGGTAGGGTAAGAGTGTATGAAAAAAAAATCTATAAAAAAAAAGAAAAAAAAAAACATATGGACTACCATCCCGTTTCATTCTATGTTTGTTTTATGTTTTTTGTTATTTTTGATTTATTAGCTTAAGTCGAGTCGAGTCTTGGCTTAGCAACGCCATATTGTACATGTAATTAACCAAGATGATTCACTCGCCACTAGTAAATATTGCCTTTATCCAACAAAACCGTGTTTTCCATATCCCTACACTTAACGTTATAACCCTTTAAAAGACCTCTTTGATAGTTTATCCTGGGTGCTTACGTCAAGTGGTGGAGGTTTGATCCTTTCCCAAGCATATGGTAATCTATTTGCTATGACAGGTGATGAGTGCTCAAACACTCATCATTTTTGGTCAAATCTGAACTGCAAAACATACAAAAACACTCAGTAATGCATCAAAATACTGAAAATATTTCAAAATTGTGTTTTATATGTTTTAGATGCAAAAAGAGTAAAAACAAATGAAAAACGTACAAAGTTTGTAAAATTGGCAGTTTCAGTCCCCCAACTTTCATAAAATGTCAAAACTAGTCCCTGGTCATTCAAAATATGGAAAATTATCACCAAAGGTCCTTTTGAAATCATAAGTTGTCATATTTAGTCCTTTGGTCAAAAATCTGAAAAGTTTTGAGAATTTACAGCTTTGGTCCCTAGAGTTTTAGAAATTGACAGAATTGGTCCCTGGTGGGAAATTTTTGGAAGGAAAAGCATTTATGGTCCTGTAGTTACTTATTTTGGCAAGATTAGTCCTTGGAATGAAAGTTTGGAGAAATGGCAATTTTAGTCCCCGGGGTTTGGAAATTTACAAAAATGGTCCTTGGGTGTTTATTTATGAAAAAGTACATTTTGGGTCTTTGGGTTATTGAAGTTGTCAATTTTGATCCTTGTGATAACTTTGGAACAATTACATTTTGCAGCCCTCAACTTTCGGCAAAATACAAGTTTGGTCCTTGTGTTATAATTTCTAAAAACCAAGCCAAAACCAAATCTGATCCAACCAAAACATCCCCTAGCCCACTACCACTCCCCCTTGGCCCATCATCACCCAGGCCCACTCCACAAACAAACCTCACCCCGTTTGATATATTTCCCCCCGGTCAACCCAAGTCAAACCCACACCCAGGGTACTGTTCACCCTCCTTCCCCCTAATCCCTCCATTAACACCCCTAATTATCAGGATACTTTGCCTCCCCTGCTCCCCCATTTTCCTCACCAAACCTCACCTACACCACTCCAAACCCCCTCCTCATTAACTACTCACCAACTCTACTCAAACTGTCCAAACTCCTTTTCCCGCCAAAATCACATTGAAGGGCCAGGATCATTATAAGCCAATCCAATGGCTAGAAGGAAGTGGGATTTTCTCAGACCACTGTTGGAAACCCTAAAAGTCAAGTATAAAAGATAGAAGACAGAGAATGAGCAGGGAGTAGTTGTAGTTTTAATTTTTATTGTCAATTTAATATAGCTTTCCATTTCCAGTGCACTTTTTAGCTTTCAAGTTGTCACCTTAGTGTTTCAGTGTATTTCGTAACTCATTTCAATAATCAAGTTTAAGTTTTCAGTTCATTTTCAGCATATGCAATCTTCCATTTGAAATCTAATTTTAGCTTTATTGTTGTATAAGTTGTTGTCTACTGGTTATTTGAGCTTCTACAAGTCCCTGAGAAGCTTTTATAAGCTTTTAAAAGCATTTTAGCTTGTCTCAACTAAGTTTACTAAAAATGTAAAAAAATACCAAATAAATCACTAAAAATCAAAAATCAGTTTAGAATAAAGATGGAAGAAGGTGTATTTTGGATTGCTCCGGGGATTAGAACTCATTGGGGAGTATAGGTGGTTACTTATGGCCCTTGGTTCCAGGTTCCTGGATTGAATCCAATATGTAAGCCATTTTCTCATTTATTTTTATAGAAACTGTGTTCATCAGTCATGTAGGTTTAATATTATTGAATCTTGTTTATTTATGTTTAATATTAATTAGTGTAAGTTTAATTCTCAAGTTTATGTGTTAGATTTGTTAGTTGATTCATTAAAATCACCCAACAGGTTCTAATAGGGGTGTTTGGCTTAAGCTTGCAAAGCTGTGTTCAGGCCTAGTAGGGGTGTTAGTTTTAGTCCCCACAGGTTGCTTAGGTTCATTTTAGTTTAGTGGAATCATGAAAACATAGTTCCATTTGAAAGAAAAAGTCAAACCATCTTTGATCTTCCCTCAAAGTCAACTGTGAGGGATTTGAGATCAGCAAACCCAAAACATCATTGCATAATTGTGCTTTTTAGCCTAAATCAATCATATTGTAGCTTTATAATTCATGTTCAACCATTTTAATCCAATCAAAATCCAAAAAAGTCAATTTACAAGTTTTTCTTGAAAAGTCAAAATGGCATGAACTCAGTTTTTCCTAATCTTGGGGAAATTGTTTTGAATTTTGTAGTAGGATTCAGGGCTTGATCTTTTTAGGAATTATAGTTTCCCACCTCATCTTCAAGGTCCAAACTTCCCTTTATTTTTGTGAATTTTCCTCTGGGCCCCACACCCATCCAAACTCACTTGCAGGGGAGGGGTATACGCCTGCTGCAACAGATACACAACTACCACCACCACTTTGGTGGTGTTTTCTGGCCACCTCAGTGGGTCCCACTCTCTAATTTTGGGTTCTCCTAACCCCCCTCCTAGCACTCTTCAAGTTTTGACCAAAAGATTGACCTTAAACCTTGTGGACCCCACCTAAAACCATCACTCAATTCTTTCCCATTTTCTGAGTTGAAACAAGATATCAAATTGCTTAATCTTGCTTATTAGTTTATTCTGTTAGCTTCTTTGCTTGAATTTTACTTAAACATGTCCACTCAACTAGTTTGAACCAGAATCTACCTTTGTGGGTCCCACTTAAGCTCATTTGAGCTTATTTCCTCATTTGGTCAACTAAAGTCAACTGTGGTGCTAATAAGCATCCACAGTGCTTATTTTTGGATTTCCAAAAAAGTTGTTTTTGTAAAAGTTAGTTGTTTTTAAGTATAAAATAGTTTTCAAAAAGAAAAATCCAGACAAAACAATTTAATTTTAAGTGATAGTTTCTATTTAATGTAATTTAAATTTTTAATTTTCCTTTTTAGATTTTTGTTAAGCACTTAGAATTTTTATATTTTTCTTAAATTCCTTTTATGTTAAAGTAATTTCAGTAATTTTTCTAGATTTTTATATTATCATTTAGTATTTATTAGAATTAATATTAGTTTTATTAATTATTAATTAATAATTAAGTAGTAAATAGCATAATTAGTTTTTATAAAGTAACACCTAGTTTTTATATTTTTCCTAGCTTTTATAAGTTGTAAAATAATTTTAGGAATTTTCTTATAATTTTTACTGTTGATTTTCTATTTTTCTTAATTTAAAATAGTTTAAATTAATTAATAATTAGTTTTTAATTAATATTAATTATTTAAAAAGTAAGAAAAATATAATTTTGATTTTAAAATTAGTTTTATAATATTTTAGATTTTTCCAAATTCAATTTTCATATTTTTAGTGTAATTTCTTAATTAGTTATAATTTAGGTTAATTTAAATAATTAATAAGTAATTAGAAAATAGTAATTAATTAATAATAATTATATAATAGTGTAAAAATTAATTTTAATTTTCTAAAAATTTTCTTTTATTATTAGGATTGTAAAAATGTAATTTTCATACCCGTAAGTATTTTATTTCTTTAAAACTCGCGTTTTATTTTGTACGTTCGCGTAAATTTAATCTGAACGTATACGTTTTTAGTTATTAAACGTTTTTTTAGATATCTAACTTTCACGTAATCATCTATATAGCTTGTTTAAGCTATTTCCTTGTAGATTCCTTAGCTTAATCACTCACAAAACCCTTTCTTGTCCAAATTCACCCGATCACAAACCCGTTTGATTACAATTCACACCTCGTCGGGACATAACGACCCGGGGAAACCCTATATTACCCGGAAGCATTGGTCTAGGTAGTTTGACCTTGTTGACCATATATTTGGTTAATTTAGGTTGACTGTTTAGCATCAATCAACAGGTAGTAAGAGATGTTTTCCATTTTCATATTGTGATATATACTTTATTACACCCGAGAGATGTGAGTATCTAAACACTATTTGTGACGTGCTAGTGTATGACCTCCGTGCTTGCCTTTGGTTTTTAGTGGAACGATTATTTGTTGTAATTACTTTTATATTAGTGTTAAATGACCCCTAACTTGTATTTTGATTAGAATAAAAGCGCAAAAAGTGTACCGCTTTTAAGGGGTCATTTAAGCCCAAATTCGAGATTATTTGATCAATTATTGCCCTAAATCGTTCCTTTTGTCATTTTAGGTACTTTTGGAGAGAAATCTGAAAAAGGAAGCATTTTGGACGTTTTTGGAGCCTAAAAGTGAAGAAAACGGCAAAGTCTCAAATTTTCTTGCTGGAACAGTACCTGACGACGTCAAGGTTCTATATGTGATGCCGTCAAGAGGACAAAATAGGTGTATGTCGAAATTATAACGTGACAATCCAGAATGTTTTTAGGCTTATTAGCCTGACGGAGTCACCAAGGCCGTCAGGGTCCAACTACACGTGACGGACCAGAGTGTTTCTCCACATGACGGCATCAGAAATTGATCTAGGAAATACAAATTTTATCATGGCGGCAAGTTGACGGCGTCAGAGGTTAACAGATGACGCCGTCAGGATGCATAGTCTCCCAAATTTCCAAAACCTGAACCAAAATCAAGGTTATTTTTGTCAATTTTCAAAGTTCAGGGACTAGACTTGTAATTTTGTGAAACTTTGTACCAAAGGACTAAATATGTAATTTTGTGATTTAAAAGGACCTTTGGTGACTTTTTCAAGTTTTTAGAATAGCCAGGGACTAGTTTTGACAACTTTTGAAAGATGAGGGACTGAAAATGCCAATTATGCAAACTTTGTTCATTTTTCATCTGTTTTTGATTATTTTGCATCTGAAACATATAAAACACATTCCTGAGATATTTTCAGTATTATGATGCATTTTTGAGTGTTTTTAGATGTTTTGGCAGCTCAGAATAGGTAAAAATGATGAGTATTTACACACTCATCAATCCCCCACACTAAAACATTGCTAGTCCCTAGCAATCTTTTGAGAAAAACTTAATGGATTTGAAGTCTCTTTACCAAAAGCCATTATTTCTAGAGTAGCCGAATGTTTCAGTTCAAGTAAGAAAAATGGTACACCGATAACCATGTGATTTTGAGCAAACCACCAGCTGTAAACGAATTTGATTTGTCTTTAACAAAATCCGTTTGCTTCTGGACTAGCCAACTCTTCACAATTAAGGATATGGTGAGTTGATTCCCATACAATTTTTGGCAAATTGTCAGCCGTCAACGGTTTTGAGATATCTTTACCAAGAGCCATTTGCTCCTGGATTAGCCAGTCCTTGTGTGAATTAGACATGGTGGACTGATTACCATTTGTTGTGTTTAGTGCGAAGCACTTCCACTAAAAAAAAAAAAAAAAAAAAAAAAAAAAAAAAAGAAAAAAAAAAAAACTTTTTGGGCTAAAATGGGGGTATTATGGCACTTATAGGATAAATATGTGATAAAATTCGCCAGAATTCCCCCCCCCCCCCCCCCACTAGAACTGAATATTGCCATCAATATTCAAAATACCGGCCATTATGCCGATATTTTGAAAAACTTTGATTTGAAAGTTTTGAAACTTAGGCAAGTGTGGGAATAGCATTTTTTTTTTTTTTTTTTTTTTTTTTTTAAGATTTCTTTATATACAACAGCATAGGGGACTCCCCCACACTAGTTTGGTAGAAAGTAGAAAGAATTCAGAGATATGGGTGAAAACCCATATTTTGCTAATTTTTGTTCACCGAGTCACTAGCTTGACTCGATCCCCTAATTCATTGGTCCATGGGGAAAGTTTGGAGATCCGGGACAACCATGGATGGTATGTCCTCTCCAAAATAGTGTTTCAAACGATGACCATTCACTTTAAAGTTAGGACCTTCGGGTTGAGATAACTCGACAGTCCCGTATGGGTATACTTTTGCAACAGTGAATGGTCCAGTCCATCGGGTTTTAAATTTCCCCAATAAGATCTTTAACCTTGAATTGAAAAGAAGGACTCTGTCACCAACGTTGAAAACGCGGTTTTTAATTTTGGAGTCATGGATCTTCTTTGTCTTTTCTTTGTAGATCAAAGAGTTCTCGTAGGCTTGATCACGAAGTTCATTTAATTCATTGAGTTGAACTTTACGGTGATCACCCGCTTTATGAAGGTCGTAGTTTGCATGCTTCAAGGCCCAATAGGCTTTGTGCTCGAGCTCGATCGGTAGATGACACGCTGTTGGATCGTGAACACCTTGAACTTGTGTTAATATTGATACTTTGAGTGATACCACTAAGTATGCGGAATCTACTTAATGATACTTAGAAGATTGATTGTGAATGAAACAGTTGTATGTATGTAAGAACAATGTATGTAACAAACAAATAGCTCCAATATTATTAATGATAATAATACGAGTGATCTATGATATCACTAGGGTTACACCTTGAAGCTCTAAGAAAACGTATTAGAAAGATATATGACAACTTGTATATCAAACCCTAATCCTAGGATCTCCTTTTATAGGACACAAGGAGTCCTTTACAAGATAAGTATAATGATAAATAAATAAGATATTCACAAGATCTTTTCTATACTTATCTATATCAGTTATAAACTAAGCAGTGGTAACTATATGCACTAGCAGTGGTAATGACGTTTCCACTGCTAGTGTATTCTTCCAGCAGTGGGAATAATGTTTCCACTGCTAGTGTATTCTTCCAGCAGTGGGAACTCCAACAGCATTAGTTTAATTCCCAACAATCCTCCCCTAAACTTGTGATTCCTCTGCAAATCCACAAGTTTCTTGAATTAAACTTCCTCCTTGATGTTGGGAGGATTCTTTCAAACACATATCTTATCAATCATGCAGTTCTCATCTTTCAAACTTATGAACTCTTCTGTATGCATTATAGTACAACCTTTCTATTTCTTCATTAGCCTTTCCTTTCAACTGAGCAGCTGTCCATCCTTCATTGGTGGTCTTTCTTCTTCTGGTTCAATCATGATACCATCAGTAGAAACTGATATTCTATCAGCAGAATAAAGTTAAACTTTTGGCTTGAGCATAACTTCCATATCTGCATTAAATTGAGTTTCTTTGACCTGAGAGCAATTCTCCCCTGAACCTTATCATCATTTTTCCTCCCCTGTTTGGGAGAATCACCACCAAAATCATCACAATCAGATGAAATTCAAAAGAACTTGAAGATTCCACTGTGTTTACTCTCCTCTTTTCTTTCAAACTCTTGACATTATCATGCAGCATTTTCTCCTTCTGAATCAATTTTGTTTAAACATTTCCATAAAGTTTCTTTGTTGCAGCAATATATTCTTCAAGAGTATCCACCTTTTATGATAATTTGGTACACAGTTCCATCAATTCCTTTATTTGCAAACTACCCTCAGCACTTCCAGATGTGTTAACTTCTGGGAAAGGTGCATCATGGAGCATAGATTCAGTTTCTCCCCTAGTTGGACTAGGAAGTACTTCTGAACCACCCAATATTTCAATTTGGCTTGGGATTCCACCATCTGTATCCAATCCAAAAAGATGAGACACATTAGGTGTTGCCATGGTAGAGATCTGAATGATGTTATCACTGTCATGTCCTGTATCTACACATTTTAAAGATTAGTTACTGATACAGCAGTTGCAACGGTTAGTTCAACAGTTGAAAATTTTTCACTATCAGTGGAAACTGTGAACCATCAGTGGTAAAAATCAACAAAATTTCAAAGAGCAGTGGAAAGTAAAACATGTAAAATTAGCTGCTCTTCTCATAGTTTTTAGCAAACTATCAGCTATCAACGGATTTGATATGTCTTTACCATGAGCCGTTTGCTATGGACTAGCCAACTCTTGATCACAAGGATGTATGGTGAGTTGAGAACCTAGTTTTTGGTAAACTATCAGCCATAAACGGATTTGATGTGTCTTTACCTGTAGCCGTTTGCTCAGGACTAGTTGATTCTTATGTGGATAAGATATGGTGAATCAATAACCATTTGTTGTGTGTCCAGTTCACACACTCCAAACTCTATATCAGCATACAGTCCAATTCACATATCAAGCAATCTGATAGCTCCAAATCATTTGCTTTATCAACCTGCATTTATTAGTCCAAAACCAAGAAAATACAAGACAAAATATTTTCCTTTTAACAATAATGAATATGACTAACAAAACATACTATAACAGACAACTAAACATTGGAAACCCAAGCCATTACTGACTTGACTCTCCCTCTTGCATCAATATAAGTGTGTTTCTTTAATACCATAGATGCTTTGTCACCTGTTATTGGTCTCCAAACCCATTGTGCTGTAGCTTTCATGCCATTGCCAATATTACCATTAACAGCTTTCTTTTGCCTATCTGTTTTATTGAAAAAGGCATGTTTAACTGTTTGTGCTTGATTTGAAAATCTTGGTTTAGCACTTGGAACAGTTTGCTTGGGGTAAAGAGTTTTGTTTGGCCTAGCAGGATAAAGAGGTTTAGTGCCAGATCTTATCCTGACAACTCTGGGTATCATATTAATATTAGAGTGAGTTTTATTTGAAGCATATTTGTTCACTCTAGGTTGTTTGGTTTCAAATACCCTTGTATCCCTTGAAGTTACCTTTTTCCATGGGTTATGATCACAATAAGCAGCAAAGTGGTCAAAACTACCACATACAAAACAATTTTTGTTTTGCATAACAAAATCACTACCTAGCTATTGAGATTTGA
This sequence comes from Artemisia argyi, assembly GCA_030686995.1. NCBI lineage: Eukaryota > Viridiplantae > Streptophyta > Magnoliopsida > Asterales > Asteraceae > Artemisia > Artemisia argyi. The sequence continues at coordinate 134,157,325 of CM060684.1, read as the reverse complement.
TATTATTCCAATTTCTTTGGTTACCTCTAGGTTGTGACCTGTACATCTCAGCATATCTAGTAGTAGGCCTAGTGTAATTTGACTGTGTCCTAGGCTTCTCTTTGACTACTTCAGGAATACTTTTTCTTTCTTCTACTCTAATATTTTCATGAACACTAGATTTAGACTCAACATTTAAACATTCATCTTTAAGAGATGAGTCACTAGCACTATCAAAAGTCTCAACCTCAACCTGAACCTTTTTTGTTTCAACTGGTTTAACAAATTTTGGTCCATAGGTCATAGGTAGATTCTGAAACTCTTCTAAACCTGTGTGAGCTAGGTCAATGCCAGGAGGTGCTGGAACACCTCTTAGAGGTGGTGGAACTGATTTGTATCCCAGACCTGATTTGGCTTTGCTCACAACTTGAGCTTCCCAAATTTTGCTAATGCTCTTAGATTGGTGGTCTAGTGTTTGATTAGTTATCTGAATATTCTCACTAGCCTTCTTAACCTTTTCAATCTCTTCCCTAAGAGCTTTATTCACTTCAACATAAAAATCTAAGTCTCTTTTTAAAACAGCAATGTCATCACTGAACTTAGATTCATTTGCCCTATAATGCTCTAATTGTTTTTCTAAAACACCTAGACCTCTTTTATGATTTGCTAAGTTATAATTAGTATGATGTAACTCTAGCATTTGTGCATCATATTGTGCTTTTATGTTCTCATACTCTTTTAAGGCCTTACAGTTTTTAGAACAAGCATTATTAGTATGTACCTCAGTGTCAGAGAAAGCCATGAGTGCATGCTCAGTAGCAAGCATTGCAGATTCTGAATCATTTTCTCCATCCTGAGTCATAAAGCTCCAATCAAAGCTCACTCTGGTTTCTGTCTCCATTGATTCTTCTGAGTGAACTTTAGGGTCTTCTAAATCAAAATATCAAAGCCTGGCTCTGATACCACTTGTTGGATCATGAACACCTTGAACTTGTGTTAATATTGATACTTTGAGTGATACCACTAAGTATGCGGAATCTACTTAATGATACTTAGAAGATTGATTGTGAATGAAACAGTTGTATGTATGTAAGAACAATGTATGTAACAAACAAATAGCTCCAATATTATTAATGATAATAATACGAGTGATCTATGATATCACTAGGGTTACACCTTGAAGCTCTAAGAAAATGTATTAGAAAGATATATGACAACTTGTATATCAAACCCTAATCCTAGGATCTCCTTTTATAGGACACAAGGAGTCCTTTACAAGATAAGTATAATGATAAATAAATAAGATATTCACAAGATCTTTTCTATACTTATCTATATCAGTTATAAACTAAGCAGTGGTAACTATATGCACTAGCAGTGGTAATGACGTTTCCACTGCTAGTGTATTCTTCCAGCAGTGGGAATAATGTTTCCACTGCTTGTGTATTCTTCCAGCAGTGGGAACTCCAACAGCATTAGTTTAATTCCCAACACACGCCTTCCCGTATACAAGCTTGTAGGGAGTACACCCCATGGGTGTTTTATAAGCTGTACGGAAGGCCCAGAGTGCATCATCTAGTTTATCCGACCAGGAGGCACGGTTTTCACCTACGGTCCTCTCAAGAATCCGTTTAATACCACGGTTTGAAACTTCCACTTGCCCACTTGTTTGTGGGTGATACACGGTAGAAAGACGGTGAGTAACACCTTACTTAAGCATGACTTTTGTGAATTGATCATTGCAAAAGTGTGTACCGCGATCACCAATGATGGCACGGGGAGTTCCAAAACGAGCAAAGAGGGATTTCAAGAATTTCACAACAACTCGGGCATCGTTGGTGGGTAAGGCTTTTGCCTCAACCCATTTTGACAAATAGTCAACAGCCACGAGAATGTATTTGTTTCCTCGAGAAGATGGGAATGGCCCCATAAAATCAATGCCCAAGACGTCAAAGATTTCACAAACTTGAATGGCATTTTGTGGCATTTCCTTCTTTTGTGAAATATTCCCGTGACGCTGACAAGCATCACAAGCTTTGACTAATTCGTGGGCATCCTTATAAAATGTGGGCCAATAGAAACCGGAGTCAAACACCTTTTTGGCGGTGTAGTTAGGACTATGGTGGCCCCCGGTGGGTCCAGCATGGCAAGCCTTTAGATTATCAGTGGCTTCCTGTCCGTAAACACATCGCCTGATGACTTGATCGGCACAGATTTTGAACAAATAGGGGTCGTCCCAGAAGTAATGTTTAACGTCTATAAAGAATTTGTTTTTCTGTTGGGACGACATCCCCTTCATGATGAAGTTACCCGCATGGTAATTTGCAAAGTCGGCAAACCATGGGGTAGAAAAGTCACCACGAAAAGAAACCGCATTTAGTGTCTCGAGAGGAAACGTTTCATTTATTTCCTGTTTGTTGGCATGAATATTACGATATTTAATCTAAACATTCTCTTCATGTTTTGATGATGACAAAGATGTAAGTTACAACATATAACGTAAATTGCTTAAGTTACTTGTGATCACAATTCATCTATGCATTCTTACGTCAACAAGCCTCGACATCTCAACGTCTCGAGTTTGCCTCAACAATCACTTAAGGTATGTACAAACAAATGTCTAATACATTTTATGATCAAAGATATTCTATTTAAACATTACAAAGTTTATAAAATGATATAAACATGTCATATATTTTTGAAAAACAATTTTGGTAATTAAAGGAAAATGTTTAATTCATAACAAATATATGAATTCAAATTTTTAACCAAAATCAGTTAGTTTTTCACCAAATAAACTTTCCCCACTAAAGGACAAAATTTCTGACCATTTCAGTAGGGCGGCCCCCATAATTATGGGCGGCCCCCTTAATAATTAAGGGGACCGGCCATACAATTAAGGGGACCGGCACGCTCCAGTTGTCAGAAATTTTTGCCTATAAATACGGGTTCATTTCTGCAATTTTTCCTTACATTTGCACGAAAATTTTCAGTCCCAATCCCTTCAAAACATCCTTCTAAATCCTTTGATCATAAGATTATAAGTCTTTGTTTCAAGTGATCCAATCCTTCACCACTCAAAGTGCAAGATAAGAATCCTCCCTATCATAAAGCCAAAGATGTATTAGGATCTAGTTAGTGTTTATGTGATGTTGTGAGTTATGTATATGTAATAAGTAGATCAAGATGATCTTACTTAGTAGTGAGTTTATGAGTGAGTAAGAAGTAGTGGGAAGAAGTAGTAGTGTGGAGAAGTCATGAAGTTGTGAAGAAGTAGATGTGTGAATATGTAGTGGAGTATAGAAGAAGTTGTGAAGTAGTGAAGAAGTCGTGAAGTCGTGAAGCCATGAAGAAGTCGTGAAGTCGTGAAGCCATGAAGAAGTCGTGAAGTCGTGTAGAAGTTGTGTAGTGATCGAAGTAGTGTTGTGAGATTGGTTCTAGCTACTATTAGAACTCGACATTTAGCTTAGTGTCGTTAAATGGTGTAAGCAAAAGTTATGTACGGTTTTCTCCGCCAAAAGGGAGCTTGTTGAGTAGTGAAGAAAACTCTCGAGTAGGTGACTCGGGGAGTGGAGTAGGGCAAGGAAGGTGTCCTTGTAGCCGAACCACTATAAATCATCGTGTCCGGTTTGTATTTCTTTTCTCTTATCTCTTTTCATTTATTCTTGCATTTATCGCTTTACATCTATGCTTGCCTATATGTCTTAGTTGTTGCTTATATAGTTGTGATGATTGATTGTGTTGTACATAGAAGTTAATATTGTGATTGTGTGTATAATTATATGATATGGTCAAATAGATTATTATTCACACTTCTCATATTAAGTTTAACTTGATAGATAATTTGATACAAAACGTTTTAAGATTTTAAAAGGAAAACGTATTCACACAAAGACCGACCAAAGCTCCATTCATAAAACTAAGTTTTTCCAAAAGCTTACATATATAATTGATCATATTGATTATATGGTGTTTTCATACTAAACTCTAATTAAAGGTTTTCCAAACAAACAATTGAATAAATTCGAATCAACATTTTGAAACAAAGTTTTTATAAAATAAAAAGAGGGGAAAACTATTCAACCCCCCCTTCTAGTTTTCCACAATTGCTACCAGAGCCACGTCGCTCAAATTTTCAAAACAAATGGTTTTAAAAATTGAGTACGATCCATGTATCAAATTACCCATTAAGGAGGATTAAATATGAAAAGCGTTTTGTTGATTAACTTGTATTAGTTTTTGATATTATATACACTAATTATACTAGCTCGAGATTAGATTATGTTTAAAACAAGTGTTATATGTTCATTTTTAAAATCAGAAAGTTACACATCATTCCACAAAGTCAGAAAACAATTTTTAACAAAAAATTCCTTTTTTTAGTATCAGATGGGCGGCCCCTTTAATTTTCTAGGCGGCCCCCTTAAATTTAAGGGGTCAGCCTGTCTGTTCGACAGTTTTTCAGAAACTTTGAAAAATCATATAAAATTAACCGTAACTCCGTAGAAGTCATGCCACCCGGCGTTTTAAAGGTAATTGAGTCTATTTTCATTTAAAAATACTTACAAGTAACCATTACAAACTTAAATAAGCAAGAAATTCAAAATACTATACGGTGGTCAAAAATTTGTGTTTCGTTTTAACGTAAAACTTTTGTTTTACCTTTTCCTTCAAGTCGGGCATTCCTAGTTGATATACTTTTGAATAATTAAGTATTTATGTTTTCAAAATACTGATCTTAATTAAATTATAGAATGGGGAGGAAACTATTTTACTTTCAAATAAAATCGAGCTAAGTAAACATTGGTGTATATAATACACAAAACGATGACAAGTGTTTTATATGTTATGTGAACTTCTTTGTGATTTCTTTTTTCTTTTTTGAATATATTAGATAATTGTTGTTACTTGAAGTTTAGCTATTTTTATATCTAAGCATATGTGCCCTATTAGTTTATAGCTAGCTTTCCGGTTTATACTTAACTAGATCTTATGCTAGATTTCTTGCGTTAGGATTGTTATAATATGCTTGCATTGCATATAGGTATAGATGGCTTAATGTTACTCAAACATCTTGTAAATGAGTTAAATCTAGTCACCTAAATATTTCAAACAATTTAATCTTTTCTTCACAACACACTTAAATATTTTCAACAAATTACCTTGTTTTACCTTAGGTTGTTTGAATAAGAGAAATTAAATTATTTTAAAACATTAGTAGTTATATAAAAGAAAAAGTATTTTCAAAATCTAAGTGTGTTCATAATAAGTAATAATGAAGAGTCTTTCACATAAACAAAACATATAACAAACATGAAGTAATAAGTTAAATTTCAATCATTCACTAACCTGACTCATAAATAATCTTAGAATTAATGGAACACACTATCAAAATGTCTATTTATTTTAAATGAGTGTTTGTGAGGGTCAAGAAAGATCTTGATATTATATCAATTCATTATTCAAATTATGGTTGATATATTCATCAAATCTAATTGACGTGTTTTTGAGTGTGGACAAGAAATTGGATTGCTATTTGTTTAGCTTCAAGATTATATCAAATTACAACAAAAGATATAGTCTTGAATCTACATACTCAATCACACTAGATTGATATGAAAATAGTTACATCCTTTGTAGATGAAAAGAGTACGCATTGGATCATAACTCACACTTGTGTTGATAATGTCATATTGAATCTACTTGTCCAAATAATTGTGTTCCAAGTATTAGAATAACATTTTAAACACATTCATAAAATATACAATGAAGTAGGATTGACGACTTGGATGTTTCGTCCGAAATATTCAAGCAATTTACATTGCAATGCAATGGATAAATGTGTCATATCCGAAAAACCAAACATGAGCAAACTAACAACATATGTAAACTTTGCTCACACTACTTAAAATTATCACTTCAAGATAAAATACATATTTAAGAATAATACACACTATATATTCTATGTATTTCATTTTCTTTGTAGCATGAATGGTTGTGTTACAAGATAATGCACTACATTTTTTTTTAAATAATATAAGTTATTAGAATTGAAAAATAACTTGTCACAATCCATAAACAAGTAATTTTTTTTTTTTTTTTTTTTAAATACTTGTTAAAGTATGATATATAACATTGGCAAAAATCATAGAAAATAATATTTGTTTAAAAATATATTAATGTCTAGTTTTGATATCATTGGAGTATCACAAACTCATTTAAGATAAATAATCTTAATGAGATTCATTTCACAAGAGATGCTAAGGTGCACTCTTAAGTCTAGCACAATTATTAAATCAAGTAATATGTCATCAAAACCAAACAACCGGTAAATCATGAAGAAAAGATTAAAACATTTTGTTTACTCTTATCTAAACATTCAACACGTCTCTATTAGGATCTTGAAAAAAATATATCATCTAGATTTACCTTCATAAAAACATGATGTTTGAGTCACATTAAGCCAAGTATTAGTAAATCAAGCAAACTTCATGTTTGGTAATCTTCGATAGGTAAATTTAGGAACTCAATTTCTTCTAAAAAGAGAATGACTACTGGAGAATCTATTGACTAGAAATTCAATTTAACCTAACGGTTGAATTGCTTCTGTGTGAGAAGTTGGGTGTGTGTAACCTGTAAAAATGGTCGTGTTTAGCCTGAATTGAGCACCACTAGTAATAGTCTCATACTCATTCTCCAACTTGATTAAATTGCTCTTCCTATATATACCTAACGGTAGTTTACTTTTATGAACTTTGCTTCTCATTAGATTCTTTCATTCCTAGATTTATGGCATATCGCATATATGTTGTTTCTAGATGTTTATTTGCTCCTATGTGATTTGATTGTATGCCTTTACATGCTTAACTCTATGTCCGGATGAGCACGAATTTAATGGGAAGGGAAAACACACTCACTCACATATATTCTTCTACCTTACACTCAAACCTCATAACCCTTCTTTAGTACATCCTCAAACCACCCATGTGAAATGAAAAACCGAATCATCCTTTATACTACCAATCTCGAGTCATCCACCATTTCTATGCCCTCAAAATTTACCTTCCTAAACCACATCTTTCCTACACTATAAATACATCTCCTTTATCCTTAATGATCATCCAACCAAACATGTCATCCCCCAACAACCCAAGATCTAAACTCTCAAGAGTTGCTAAGATCTCCGTAAAACCCATTTGTAGGAGAAAAATTGACTCTTGTCAAAGCTCAAGTGATGTTGTTCCAAATCAACCAATACCCAAATCTTATGCTCATACAAATAACCCATCTCACAAACAAAGCCTAACACCCATGCTTGGTTCCACCAATGCTTCTTCTCATAATGAGCATGCACAATCCCAAAACAACAATCCAAACCTCATCACCAATGCTTCACTTGATGCTCATTCAACAAAAAAACACCATCCACTCATGAAGCCTATCTTCCATCCATCCTTAATTAAAACCACAATCCACCATCATCACCTTTCTCCAAACACTTGAAGTTCATTGAAGAACTCAAGGAAGCCTATGAGCATTAGTGCTCTTCTTGCCATACACCTTGCTCAATGCAACTTGGAATAACTTCCCTCTAGCTCTCCTTCATCACCCCACAACTTGAAACAAGTTGCAAAACATGTCAACAATTTTCCTTGTTGCATCTTTCCCCAAAAATAAACCATTTCATTGAAGGAACACTTCACTTGGATTGAGTATCTTCTCGCTAGTTCTCATCCAAAACCCTCGCTTGAACAACATCCAACCTCTCAATCAACCTCTTCCGCTCCTAAATCTACACCTCTAAACTCCATACATTCTACTAAGTGCGTCATCACCACCAAAACTTAAATCCCTAAAAGTCAAGCGAATTTCTTTATGAAATGCATCTTTTCCACTTCCTAGCAAGTGAAGAACACAAAGAAGATATCCAAGCTTCAAGTGTTGTCGAGCCATCACCACCTCATTCACATATCCATCTTCGGTCGTCAACCAACAAAACACCTAAAAATCCCTTGATTCAAAATCATCCACCCTTGTCAAACGATATATTAATCTAAACCATATTTGTCAACCTTTTGTCATTACCTTCTCTTTTCATTCATGCTCATCCTTCTTTATTTTTCTACGTCTTTAAAAGAACGCATCATTATCATCTTCATTTTTTTTTAACTCTTTTAGAATATATATTTTGGCATCTTTTGCCAAAATATGTCGGTAGAATCTTTGCATTAGGTTCCAATCATTATCATGTCTTAAGCTTTGATCATGGTAATTTTTTTTGGGAGTTAGGTTGTTTTTTTTTAAAACAATAATTGCATGTGTCATATTTTTAGTGCATATACCTATTACGTCCATATATTGTTCCCCTATTAGTATCATGCATATACCTATCATCATTATTATATATATTTGCACTTGTCTACTAAATTTGTTTTGAAGGATTACTTCATCGCTCGATTCTTTGGTAGCCAAAACTAGTTTTGAGCATACACCAAGGGGGAGTATACACCAAGGGGGAGCATACACCAAGGGGGAGCATTAAGGTTGATAGGATCAAGGCTTCACTTACGATGATGCAAGCTCGCCTTTTACATTCTTTCTCAAGGGTTCAAGCGTAGTTGAAGTCTCGTCTACGAGTCCACCTTTTTGCTTCGACAAAAGGGGGAGAAGAAGTGTAAACAAGTAACTTATACATTTTACTATGAGTTATAGTTTACATAGTTTGTCATCATCAAAAAGGGGGAGATTGTTGGCATGAATATTACGATATTTAATCTAAACATTCTCTTCATGTTTTGATGATGACAAAGATGTAAGTTACAACATATAACGTAAAGTGCTTAAGTTACTTGTGATCACAATTCATCTATGCATTCTTATGTCAACAAGCCTCGACATTTCAACGTCTCGAGTTTGCCTCAACAATCACTTAAGGTATGTACAAACAAATGTCTAATACATTTTATGATCAAAGGGATTCTATTTAAACATTACAAAGTTTATAAAATGATATAAACATGTCATATATTTTTGAAAAACAATTTTGGTAATTAAAGGAAAATGTTTAATTCATAACAAATATATGAATTCAAATTTTTAACCAAAATCAGTTAGTTTTTCACCAAATAAACTTTCCCACTAAAGGACAAAATTTCTGTCCGTTTCAGTAGGGCGGCCCCCTTAATAATTAAGGGGACCGGCCATACAATTAAGGGGACCGGCACGCTCCAGTTGTCAGAAATTTTTGCCTATAAATACTAGTTCATTTCTGCAATTTTTCCTTACCTTTTGCACGAAAATTTTCAGTCCCAATCCCTTCAAAACATCCTTCTAAATCCTTTGATCATAAGATTATAAGTCTTTGTTTCAAGTGATCCAATCCTTCACCACTCAAAGTGCAAGAGAAGAATCCTCCCTATCATAAAGCCAAAGATGTATTAGGATCTAGTTAGTGTTTATGTGATGTTGTGAGTTATGTATATGTAATAAGTAGATAAAGATGATCTTACTTAGTAGTGAGTTTATGAGTGAGTAAGAAGTAGTGGGAAGAAGTAGTAGTGTGGAGAAGTCATGAAGTTGTGAAAAAGTAGATGTGTAAATATGTAGTGGAGTATAGAAGAAGTAGTGAAGTAGTGAAGAAGTCGTGAAGTCGTAAAGCCATGAAGAAGTCGTGAAGCCATGAAGAAGTCATGAAGTCGTGTAGAAGTTGTGTAGTGATCGAAGTAGTGTTGTGAGATTGGTTCTAGCTACTATTAGAACTCGACATTTTGCTTAGTGTCGTTAAATGGTGTAAGCAAAAGTTGTGTACAGTTTTCTCCGCCAAAAGGGAGCTTGTTGAGTAGTGAAGAAAACTCTCGAGTAGGTGACTCAGGGAGTGGAGTAGCGCAAGGAAGGTGTCCTTGTAGCCGAACCACTATAAATCATCGTGTCCGGTTTGCATTTCCTTTCTCTTATCTCTTTTCATTTATTCTTGCATTTATCGTTTTACATCTATGCTTGCCTATATGTGTTAGTTGTTGCTTATATAGTTGTGATGATTGATTGTGTTGTACATAGAAGTTAATATTGTGATTGTGTGTATAATTATATGATATGGTCAAATAGATTATTATTCACACTTCTCATATTAAGTTTAACTTGATAGATAATTTGATACAAAACGTTTTAAGATTTTAAAAGGAAAACGTATTCACACAAAGACCGACCAAAGCTCCATTCATAAAACTAAGTTTTTCCAAAAGCTTACATATATAATTGATCATATTGATTATATGGTGTTTTCATACTAAACTCTAATTAAAGGTTTTCCAAACAAACAATTGAATAAATTCGAATCAACATTTCGAAACAAAGTTTTTATAAAATAAAAAGAGGGGAAAACTATTCAACCCCCCCCCCTTCTAGTTTTCCACACTATTTCTCGGACACATCCTGGTGAGGGTTTTCTAATCGTGAGAGATGATCAGCAACAAGGTTCTCGGCTCCTTTTTTATCACGGATAATGATATCAAATTCTTGGAGGAGGAGAACCCAACAGAGTAGCCTCGGCTTTGCATCTTGTTTTGCAAATAGGTACTTCAAAGCCGAGTGATCCGTATACACTACGCATTTGGTCAGTATCAAGTATGGCCGGAATTTTTCAAAGGCATACACCACAGCTAATAGTTCTTTTTCAGTAATGGTGTAATGATTTTGAGCCTCGGTCATAGTTTTGCTTGCGTAGTGTATAGGCTGAAAGTATTTTGCTTTTCGTTTCCCCAAGACCGCACTTATGGAAAAATCACTAGCATCGCACATAAGCTCAAAAGGTAGGTCCCAATCGGGGGCAACAAGAATCGGTGTCTCAGTAAGCTTTTTCTTTAAGGTTTCAAAAGCTTCGTTGCACTCAGGAGAGAAGATAAAAGGAGCATCCTTCTCGAGGAGATGGGTCATAGGCTGGGCGATTTTAGAGAAATCTTGGATAAACCTACGATAGAAGCCGGCATGACCCAAAAAGCTCCTAACACCTTTAACGGTAGTGGGATGAGGTAATTTAGCGATGACATCAATTTTGGCTTTGTCAACCTCAATCCCGTTTTTTGAAATTTTATGGCCGAGGACAATGCCCTCTTTAACCATAAAATGGCTCTTCTCCCAGTTGAGACTCAAGTTCGTTTCTTTACAATGTTTTAGCATCTTTTCCAAGTGGGAGAGACAAGACTGGAATGAATCCCCGATGACTAAAAAGTCATCCATAAATACCTCCATGCTTTTCCCGATCATGTCGGAAAAGATTGACATCATGCACCTTTGGAACGTGCCTGGTGCATTACATAAGCGGAAAGGCATACGTCTGTAAGCAAAAGTTCCGTAGGGGCATGTGAAGGTAGTTTTCTCTTGATCCTGAGGATCAATGTGGATTTGGAAGTAACCCGAGAAACCATCGAGAAAACAGTAGTATTCATTCCCCGCTAGTCTTTCGAGCATCTGGTCCATAAAAGGCAAAGGAAAATGGTCTTTACGGGTGGCTTCATTCAACTTATGATAGTCAATGCATACTCGCCAACCCGTAACCAAACGAGTTGGAATCAACTCATTTTCCTCGTTGGTGAAAATGGTTATGCCACCCTTTTTAGGAACACAATGAATTGGGCTAACCCAAGGACTGTCAGATATAGGGTAAATTAATCCTGCATCAAGAAGTTTTAGAACTTCTTGTTTGATAACTTCGTGGATTTTGGGATTTACCCTCCTCTGTTGTTGCACTACTGGCTTGAAGTCATCCTCCATTAAGATTTTGTGTGTACAAAAGTCCGGGCTAATACCCTTAATGTCGGAGAGTTTCCAAGCAATTTCTTGCTTGTGTGACTTAAGAACCTTTAGGAGTGCAGTCTTTTCCTCATCTTTTAAGTCTTTAGCAATAATGACGGGTAATTTATCATCACCCTCCAAAATTGCATACTCAAGATGAGGAGACAAGTCCTTGAGCTCGACCTCGGGAAATTCTTCAGATTTTTCAATAGACTTAATTTCCGCTTTATGAAGTTATTTTGGAGACGGAGAGGGTGAAGGATCGTCATTTAACAATATTTCAAGAAGAAGAATATCCCCCTCCGGGTCAAGATAGTTTTCATCAATCTCATGAGAGATTGAGCTATCCTGAGCAAGAAAAGCCTCGACCTCTTCCAAAAGGAAGTCACTTCCCTCAAACGGAGTGAGTGAAGGGGAAGAGTCGGATATGATAGGCTCAGAAGAACGAGTGGTACTGCCACTTGATGAGAAACCGAGGACCTCTTGAGAATACTCCTCTGACGCAACATCGATGATGTCAATTCGGTTTACCGTTTCTGTAACAATTAAAATCTGAGAACATATGAAAAGACCAAATTGCCCTTACCAATTTGAAATTTAATTAAAAGCTTATTAAAGTACCAAATAAATCCCAAACTTCAAACAATGCACAAGTTATGTATCCAAATAATTTTAACAATTACATTTAACATTTATACAAGTGGTAAAATTACCAAATTACCCCTCTATGGACCGAATTAATAATAAGTGGTTTTAATATTGATTTAAATGGTTTAAATATTGATAAATATGGAAGATAATCATCACAATTATTTTATCAACCAAAATTTCGAAAATTCTGGACCAAGCCCTCCCCTCACACGGCATTTCCTTTTTAAAAGCAAATCCATATCATTTTCTCCCAAAACCCTAATACCGATTGAATAAAACACACAAAGAAATTCCCTTAGCCTCCATTCGACTCTCACAATATTCCTAAGCATTTTTCTGTGATCAAACAACATCCAAGAGGTCCTAGAAATATCCCTTTTCGAATTATTGAAGCTTGGTTTGTTCGTGGTGAAGGTTTCTTTTTGTCGAGCTTAATAAACAAGGTAATTCGTTTCTGATTCATTTGACCTCCACAAAAATTATTTCCTATTTTTCTGGTGATTCTTACATCATATACAACCCACGAAAATTGATTTCAAGGTTGGAAGATTGTTGGTGAAGTCGTGGTCATTTTTGGTTCGATTTGGGTTATACGCGTGGTAAAGAAATTCGTACAGCCTATCCACACGTCTAAGTATTGGTTTGGTATTTTTCTCAGGTCCCTTACACCCTATGAACATCATCTAAAATGTTTCATTCGATCCATGCACACTCTATATCATATTCGTGAATTAAACCCTAAAAACATGTTTAAAATGTAAAAGACACCATGCGATCCATAATAATTCTAAATATAATTTATTTACACTTGTTATAATGTATAGTGATCTGTAAAAATGTTGGAAGAATTATCATGGCTTGAATCATGTGTTTTGAATTTATTTTGATTTATTGAGTTTTGTATAAAACGTATAAGGAGAAAAAGAAAATAAAATCGTGGGATCTAGGGTTTGTGTTTAGGGCTGGAAATTTGTGACTATTAATGATCTTAAATGATTAAGTAATGATTAAAATTGGATTAGGTTTTAGGGTTTTTAATCATGCATAAAAATGTTATACGATTTGGTACAAATGATTTGGGTGAGTTTTGTGAACTTTAAAACTTAAGGGTTAATTCTGGAACTTTATTTGAGCTGTATAAGATTCGAATAAAATATAAGATGAGGGTGCTAAGTGTAAGTTTTGCATTTAAATGGATTAAAATGTATTTAATGATTAATTAGGGTTTGTTTTGAAATTAATTAAAAGAGAGGGACTAAAAATGTAATTTTCAGAAACTTGGAGCTGTTTTGAGTATTTAAAAGTATTCAAGGGATTATGTGCTAATTTGGTAAATTAATGGCTTAATATGTAATTATTAAGAATTAAAAGTTGAAATTGTAAATTTAAAGGGTTAAATATGTAACTTTGATAACTTGAAGGACTTAAAGTGTAAATTGTGAATACTTGAAGGTATATTCGTATAACATGATAAAATAAGGGATTATTATGTAAAATGGATAAGTTAAGGGTTTAAAGTGTAACTTTGAATACTAAAAGGTTTAAAGTGTAATTTTGGAAATATAAGGGTGTAAAAGGTAAAGTTATGAAACCCTAAGGACCAAATGTGTAAATATGTTAAAAGATACTCTGATTCAATTAATAATGATTCAACTTTCTAATTATGGAAACTTTCGAAAAGTGGAAACTTACTATTTATGGAAACCTGCTAAAAGTGGAAAGTCACTTTAAATGGAAAGTTACTAAAACTAGAAAGCCGACTAAAATGAGAAATCTGAATTGAATAAGTTATTAATAATAAGCCGATCATTAATTCGTGTAGATTCGCTGAAGAAGGAGTTTTGCTTTCGACCTTTATGTTTTCTGTCATGTTTGCACTTGCGGTTTAAGGTACAGATATTCTGACCTTTCTCAAAAGGTTTCTCATGATCTCTTTCATATTCTGATCCGTTAGTTCCCGAATTGATGCCATTGCTATGATTCCCTTTACTTGAACCTTCTCTGTTGATCCCACTTGATATGATCTCCGTTATGAACCTATGCTATGAAAACCTTCTTAATGATACCATGGAAATGTTTTGAGAAGAACCGATTTGGAAAGATGTTTATAAATGATGCTAAATTTCTTTTTAAAAAAGAAAGGTTATTTAACTTTCATGAACACTATATTTTGAAAGACCATTTTTATGAAAACTGTTTTAAAAGATTATTTAAATTGGACTTTTAATAGAAACTTTTGAAACGGACTTTTGAACTGAACCATGAATTTATTTTTGAATATGAACCTTGACCTGATAAACTCTGATTGGACCTTGAATACTATTTCTGATATGAACCCTTTGTTATGAACTGCTATTATGAACCTTTGATATGATTCTGAGATACACCTTTGCTATATGACCTTTTGTATGATATGAGACCTGACTCTTAGTTTGATACCCGAGCCATTTCTGTTTCCCTACCTATGGAGGTACCATAGGCATGTCTGTGATGCACCGCTGGCATGACTCATGTGTGGGTGAGTGATTTCTCACGCCGTCCCTTTTTATGATTACTATTATGGCCATTATGACTTTGAGTATATGACTTTGAGATTGACTTTGAGTAAGGGGCG
Organism: Artemisia argyi; assembly: GCA_030686995.1. Lineage (NCBI taxonomy): Eukaryota > Viridiplantae > Streptophyta > Magnoliopsida > Asterales > Asteraceae > Artemisia > Artemisia argyi. The sequence continues at coordinate 134,142,291 of CM060684.1, read as the reverse complement.
TATGGATTGCAATCCTAGACATGTATGCTTAGTGGATTTAATTATGACTTTGAGTTGACTTTGAGGTGATTGGTACTGTGTGCTATACATGCCCTTCACAACCCCTGGGAGTTGATCACTCCACTCTTATGATACATGAGGACACCCCTCATATTATCTGGTTGCCTGAGAGGTATCCCCTCAGATTGTGAGATTATGAATTGAAGGCTTATGACTTTGAGATATGACTTTGAGTTATGGGCTCGTGGTAGATGACTATCCTATTTTTTTTCTATTCTATTACTCTTTTATCTATTCCTTATTCTATTTCCCCAATGCACTATATTTCGGTTATGTTTCATTATCATTGCTTTGTATATGTATCTGTTCACTGGGCTTTTTAAGCTCAGCCGCATTTCCTTTTCCTGCGGCAGGTTTTAGTAGGAAGCTGGGTTATGGGAAGAGAGTGTGACTGGACTTAGAAGACTATGCTTTGGACTAGAGACGATTAGATGAAGTTTCACTTTATTAGACATAGTATTCATTTCTTTGTAACCTTGTAGTTTCAGATTTTCATTTGTAACCCTGAATTTCTTTGTATGTATGAATCATATGCTTGTGTTTGTTCTGATATGTCACTGTAATGTAATACTTCTACCCTTATCGAGTTGGGGTGTTACAATTATGGTATCAGAGCCCAGGCTGTGATTCGTAATACATTTACCCTTGACCTGTGAAGTTTGGACCCCTAAGTTTCCCTGTAGGCGCTCATAAGACAACCTTTGAAACTTTACCTTAGGATTCCCCATAGGAACCCAAGTTATTACCAGTGAGGAATGGTAGACTAAGACATTTATGTAAGTATCATTTGCTTCCGCATCACTCTGATCGTGCCTTTGCTCTTAGATAAGCCTTTTAAGGACCTTTGTTTCAGAAGTTAGAAGTTTTGCAACTTAAGCTTAGTAACCAAGTAAGTTTGGAATACCTCGGAAGGCTGCCTGGATACCTTACACATTTAAGTTTCACCTTCAGATTTTGATCTCCGCCTCCGATTTGTTTGATAAGCTGTTTGACACCTTTTCGACCACATCGTAGGTCATTCAATCACAATGTGTTCGACACATTCTGTAAATTCATTACTTATGCTGGGTATGAATGTATCATCCGATACTACTTAACTCTGTATGATCTATTACTACTCCTATGAGAATGTTGGTAATTATGCACCACGAATATGAGAAGTTTTGTTTCCTCTCTTTGAATGATGAACCTTGTTCTGCCAACCGTTTCTTTTGGAAGGGTATGATGTAAATACTATCTCTATATGGATTTGTTAACTAAGCATGATGATGCTGATAACTAAGATTCTGTACCTCTCACGATTGACGATTATACGATATTCGTATTACCAATGATACACATCCTACCTGCTACTTATGCTAAGAAGCTAAACGAAATTCCCACACATTGAACTGTTCGTTTATCCATCCCAACATTTTTGTTGAACCATGTACTTGACTCTGATATATGAACTATCTGTATGATTTGACGACTGTATTCACTCTATGAATCCTTTGACCTTGAGATGTCTGATTGTACGGTCTTTTGGACTAAATGGCTATTCGTGAAGATACCATAGACTACCATATCTGAAATGTGACCTTAAAAATCTGCTTCACCCTATTCCATTATGATGACTCTCTACATCTGCTAAAATTTATGTCACTATGGAAACACCTACCCCAAACTCATGTGATTACCAAGTTGTCCTGAAAACCATTATTATCAACCCTTGGAAAGTTCTGCTATTGGGAAATATTTTGTCATACGAAGATTTTCCGGTATTCTCTGATGAACCTTTTGGTACTCCTTCCTGCTTAAGAAGTAGAGTGGACATTGAACCGATATCAGTGAAGAAACCATGGTGCCATAGAAGTTGAGAGATTGAAGGAGCTGATGGGATATGATTTTTAACCTTGGTGATTCTCTTTAGATGCTCTTGTTTGTTTATGAAGAAGAACGAGAGAAGTATGCGATGACGTATCGACTATCGTGAACTTAAACGTACCACTATCAGTAATCATTATCTGTTCCCGAGTACCAATAATTAATTTGGTCTTCCTTTGAAACTCCGCGTCTGATTGCATCATTTTAGATTTGAAGGACTGAAGAAGCAACCACAAAAACTTCTAAGAAGGGGGTTAACTAACCGAGAGTAACCTTTGGGAAGTATTTCAGTTCCTGAAGAAGAAAGAAGGCGTTGTGAAATTCCCTGAGATGATTTCTGAAGTTGCCTTTGCACTCGTTATAACATTTATGAACTTGAATGATGCCAATGGTGTTGGCTAGAATAATCATGTTTTTCGCGTGTTTTGGACAAATTGTCATAGTATGACATTGTGTTGTGTTCTAAAACGAAAGAAGAACATAGAGATTATTGGTGAGACGACCCTTTGTTCTGGAAGAGAAATTTGATTGACGTTCAGAAAGCATAATAGACAACACTACCCTGTATAATGTAAAGACAGAGCTTTCACAAGAAGGACCAAGATCGAAGATCGTTATCGGAGTTTGAAACTTGGTGGAAGAGTCGTAGAAGATGGTTGCGACAAGCATTACCATGGAAGAAGCATACAAGAAGAAGTGAGGAACTAGGATAGTGCTCAATCATACATCATGCAACACGTGAAGATTTCAGTTTGGGCATCAAGACAACCAGACCAAAGAAGACGAACCATTCAACACACAACCTGGAGTCGACAACAACATCATGTACCTTAAAACCTGGAGCTATGTTAGAAGACCTGTCGAAGAAACGCAGTCTTATTTCTCTATTCATTTTAGTTGTACTAAGATGAATTGAGAGCAGAAGCAGACCTGCGGATGGAGGGATGCACAGTGATCGTGTCAGAGACTGCCGCTACGACGCCACAGTACCAAGAAGAGTTGCTGAAGGCTTGAGGAACCAGACTCGAATTTTAAATTCTCTTAATCATGAGGTAAGACGGACAAGAATAAACAGACTACTCCAACTTGGAAGAAATTTTGAAATTTGTAAATAAGTGGACGGATTTTGAAGCGGACATTGTGTTTAGACGAGATGATGCTGTAAAGAATTGACATTACTGATAACGTACCTTAATTTTGAATGACATTCTCGGATCCCCGTTACTCTTCGGGTAATTTCGTTCTCTTAGTTATATTGTTTGATTTTGGTGACCTCTGAGACCATAGGTGGACTAGGTGGATTTAAATAAGTTTGGGTGTTCACGACTTGAGATAAAGTATGATCATCATGAGGGCATATGTATATGATGCCAGTATTATGACGCCTGGCCAACGTGATAATACTTACATCATATAACGTGCACTTATGGTGGGCATATGATATTTTAAGAAGTGCCTTAGAAGCTTTAGAATTCTGGCATCTGATCAAGATCATCTGAGTTTAGTGAGACTTTAGGTTCATTCTACCTATACGTTTGATATGCTGTCCTTGTTATACGATTCGATACGTTTGGACTCTCGACACGTGTTTTGCTGACCTTTGCAACTTCTGATAAGAATCTTAGGCTCCGTTGTAAAGCTTTCTACCGTTTGCTTTTATCGGACCACCTATTTTTGTGTCCATGTGTATTCCGTGTGGTGGTACACTTATCTGTACATTTCGCATTCGTTGAAGTTATTCATTATGATCTGCTATGAGTAAAGTATGTGATTGCGGACTTTGAGGAAATGAGCCCTGTTTGTTTATGAGAATACCTTTGGAAGGTTATCTAAAAGCCGTGACTATATGAGAAGCTGAAGAGTTAAACCTTATATCACCCCATGTTTGCTACGATTCAATGTACTCTCATCTGATTCGCCTAATCAATTCGATGTAAATCCTATGAATTTTTATACCTCTTCCTGGAGAATCCGATTATCATCCGTTATGTTTGGTACATTATCCTTCTGATTCAAATTCAGTATGATATGCCTTTCTGAGAAATCTGAAACTATTTTGACAATAGTTACGAGTCATGAGAAACTAATTGGTCTAAAGATCTTTTTGGAAGAACCTCCCCGAGCGTGAGAATGTTTGTAATGACCTTTTGCGGTTTACTACGACTTCGTCTAACTTTGCGACTTCAAATTTCGAGGACGAAATTTTTCTTTTTAGAGGGGAAGAAGTTGTAACACCTAAAATCTGAGAACATATGAAAAGACCAAATTGCCCTTACCAATTTGAAATTTAATTAAAAGTTTATTAAAGTACCAAATAAATCCCAAACTTCAAACAATGCACAAGTTATGTATCCAAATAATTTTAACAATTACATTAAACATTTATACAAGTGGTAAAATTACCAAATTACCCCTCTATGGACCGAATTAATAATAAGTGGTTTTAATATTGGTTTAAATGGTTTAAATATTGATAAATATGGAAGATAATCATCACAATTATTTTATCAACCAAAATTTCGAAAATTCTGGACCAAGCCCTCCCCTCACACGGCATTTCCTTTTTAAAAGCAAATCCATATCATTTTCTCCCAAAACCCTAATACCGATTGAATAAAACACACAAAGAAATTCCCTTAGCCTCCATTCGACTCTCAAAATATTCCTAAGCATTTTTCTGTGATCAAACAACATCCAAGAGGTCCTAGAAATATCCCTTTTCGAATTATTGAAGCTTGGTTTGTTCGTGGTGAAGGTTTCTTTTTGTCGAGCTTAATAAACAAGGTAATTCGTTTCTGATTCATTTGACCTCCACAAAAATTATTTCCTATTTTTCTGGTGATTCTTACATCATATACAACCCACGAAAATTGATTTCAAGGTTGGAAGATTGTTGGTGAAGTCGTGGTCATTTTTGGTTCGATTTGGGTTATACGCGTGGTAAAGAAATTCGTACAGCCTATCCACACGTCTAAGTATTGGTTTGGTATTTTTCTCAGGTCCCTTACACCCTATGAACATCATCTAAAATGTTTCATTCGATCCATGCACACTCTATATCATATTCGTGAATTAAACCCTAAAAACATGTTTAAAATGTAAAAGACACCATGCGATCCATAATAATTCTAAATATAATTTATTTACACTTGTTATAATGTATAGTGATCTGTAAAAATGTTGGAAGAATTATCATGGCTTGAATCATGTGTTTCGAATTTATTTTGATTTATTGAGTTTTGTATAAAACGTATAAGGAGAAAAAGAAAATAAAATCGTGGGATCTAGGGTTTGTGTTTAGGGCTGGAAATTTGTGACTATTAATGATCTTAAATGATTAAGTAATGATTAAAATTGGATTAGGTTTGATTAGGGTTTTTAATCATGCATAAAAATGTTATACGATTTGGTACAAATGATTTGGGTGAGTTTTGTGAACTTTAAAACTTAAGGGTTAATTCTGGAACTTTATTTGAGCTGTATAAGATTCGAATAAAATATAAGATGAGGGTGCTAAGTGTAAGTTTTGCATTTAAATGGATTAAAATGTATTTAATGATTAATTAGGGTTTGTTTTGAAATTAATTAAAAGAGAGGGACTAAAAATGTAATTTTCAAAAACTTGGAGCTGTTTTGAGTATTTAAAAGTATTCAAGGGATTATGTGCTAATTTGGTAAATTAATGGCTTAATATGTAATTATTAAGAATTAAAAGTTGAAATTGTAAATTTAAAGGGTTAAATATGTAACTTTGATAACTTGAAGGACTTAAAGTGTAAATTGTGAATACTTGAAGGTATATTCGTATAACATGATAAAATAAGGGATTATTATGTAAAATGGATAAGTTAAGGGTTTAAAGTGTAACTTTGAATACTAAAAGGTTTAAAGTGTAATTTTGGAAATATAAGGGTGTAAAAGGTAAAGTTATGAAACCCTAAGGACCAAATGTGTAAATATGTTAAAAGATACTCTGATTCCATTAATAATGATTCAACTTTCTAATTATGGAAACTTTCTAAAAGTGGAAACTTACTATTTATGGAAACCTGCTAAAAGTGGAAAGTCACTTTAAATGGAAAGTTACTAAAACTGGAAAGCCGACTAAAATGAGAAATCTGAATTGAATAAGTTATTAATAATAAGCCGATCATTAATTCGTGTAGATTCGCTGAAGAAGGAGTTTTGCTTTCGACCTTTATGTTTTCTGTCATGTTTGCACTTGCGGTTTAAGGTACAGATATTCTGACCTTTCTCAAAAGGTTTCTCATGATCTCTTTCATATTCTGATCCGTTAGTTCCCGAATTGATGCCATTGCTATGATTCCCTTTACTTGAACCTTCTCTGTTGATCCCACTTGATATGATCTCCGTTATGAACCTATGCTATGAAAACCTTCTTAATGATACCATGGAAATGCTTTGAGAAGAACCGATTTGGAAAGATGTTTATAAATGATGCTAAATTTCTTTTTAAAAAAGAAAGGTTATTTAACTTTCATGAACACTATATTTTGAAAGACCATTTTTATGAAAACTGTTTTAAAAGATTATTTAAATTGGACTTTTAATAGAAACTTTTGAAACGGACTTTTGAACTGAACCATGAATTTATTTTTGAATATGAACCTTGACCTGATAAACTCTGATTGGACCTTGAATACTATTTCTGATATGAACCCTTTGTTATGAACTGCTATTATGAACCTTTGATATGATTCTGAGATACACCTTTGCTATATGACCTTTTGTATGATATGAGACCTGACTCTTAGTTTGATACCCGAGCCATTTCTGTTTCCCTACCTATGGAGGTACCATAGGCATGTCTGTGATGCACCGCTGGCATGACTCATGTGTGGGTGAGTGATTTCTCACGCCGTCCCTTTTTATGATTACTATTATGGCCATTATGACTTTGAGTATATGACTTTGAGATTGACTTTGAGTAAGGGGCGTATGGATTGCAATCCTAGACATGTATGCTTAGTGGATTTAATTATGACTTTGAGTTGACTTTGAGGTGATTGGTACTGTGTGCTATACATGCCCTTCACAACCCCTGGGAGCTGATCACTCCACTCTTATGATACATGAGGACACCCCTCATATTATCTGGTTGCCTGAGAGGTATCCCCTCTGATTGTGAGATTATGAATTGAAGGCTTATGACTTTGAGATATGACTTTGAGTTCTGGGCTCGTGGTAGATGACTATCCTATTTTTTTTTCTATTCTATTACTCTTTTATCTATTCCTTATTCTATTTCCCCAATGCACTATATTTCGGTTATGTTTCATTATCATTGCTTTGTATATATATCTGTTCACTGGGCTTTTTAAGCTCAGCCGCATTTCCTTTTCCTGCGGCAGGTTTTAGTAGGAAGCTGGGTTATGGGAAGAGAGTGTGACTGGACTTAGAAGACTATGCTTTGGACTAGAGACGATTAGATGAAGTTTCACTTTATTAGACATAGTATTCATTTCTTTGTAACCTTGTAGTTTCAGATTTTCATTTGTAACCTTGAATTTCTTTGTATGTATGAATCATATGCTTGTGTTTGTTCTGATATGTCACTGTAATGTAATACTTCTACCCTTATCGAGTTGGGGTGTTACAGTTTCAGCGTCATTGTTGGAGGAGTATCTTGAAGTCTGATCAAGATTGAATGTGACGGCTTCATTACCAACACGTAAAGTGATTTCTTCTTCGAAAACATCGATTAGAGCACGACCCGTTCTTAAGAATCCCCTCCCGAGAATGAGAGGAACTCTTGGGTCAGCATCGAAATCAACAATCATGAAATCTGCAGGAAAATGGAACCTTCCTACTTTCATGAAGATATCTTCGGCAATGCCGAGAGGACAAGATATAGTACGGTCTGCAAGCTCGAGAGTCATGCAGGTAGGAGTGAGAGCAGGAAGAGAGAGTTTCTTCCAGACTGAGTGAGGCATAAGGTTAATGCTTGCACCAAGATCGGCCAAGGCAAAGCATTCAACCATCCCCGGGAAAATGCACGGGATGAGAAATTTCCCGGGATCTCCAAGCTTTTCGGGAAGCTTTTTCAAGAGCACTGCTGAGCAATGTTCATTCAGCGGAGTTTTAGCCATTTCACAAAGTTTTTCCTTATTGCTTATCAGATTTCTGATTGTTGAAGCAAATTTAGGCATTAGAAGAAGAGCATCCGCGAAGCTAATATCGAAATGTAACTCTTGGAAAATTTGGTAAATTTTTTCCATCTGATGATTAGCTTTTTCGCGGATCTTTTGATCATTCAAACGTGAAGGATATGGAATTGAAGGCTTTGGATTGTTCTTTGGAATTTCATCAGAACTTTCCAGAGGATCAAATACAAATTTTGACTTGTGAGTCGGGACCGGGACAACTTGAGGGTGGACGTTGTTGGTACCTCCGTTATTAGTAGGAAGTGCCGTGTCCGTGGTAACCTCAGGTTCACGTTCCGCTACCTTGGTAGGAGGAGAAGAAGAGGTAGAGGGAGCCGTGGGTCCATTGTATTAACATCGCCCCTTGGGTTAGCGATCGTGTTGCTCGGTAGTATACCTGGGCCCGAGGGTCGATCATTTAAAGACTTCTGAAGTTCAGAGATCTTGCCGATCAATAACCGATTTGTTTCCTTTTATGCTTTCATGAATTGTTTTAACACTCCATCGGAGGAAGACGAGGGTTGAACAACGTTTTGATTTTGGTTAGGAAAATTTTGAACACGGTTGTTTTGAAAATTTCCTTGGTTTTGGTTGTTGTTACCCTGAAAATTATTTCTCTGATTGAAATTACCCTGATTGTAATTCCCTTGACCTTGGTTTCTTTGAAAATTTCCTTGAAAACCTTGATTTTGATTGCCATTTTGAAAATTGTTTTGATTAAAATGACCTTGATTTTGGTTCGGATTTTAGAAATTTGGTTTTTGACCTTGGTTAAAATCTCCTCGATTCTGATTTTGATTCGAGTTACGGTTTTGATTTTGGTTAAAACCGGGAGGTCCGAGAAAATTGTTGGAACGATAGCTTAAGAGATTACGGTCCCCTTGTGGTTGGTAAGAATTACCCCCCATGTTGTAGGAACCTTGAGCAACATAAACGTTCTCTGGAGGATATCCAGCAGTAGCTGGACACTCGGAATACAGATGTGGGCCTCCACAAGTTTCACAACTTCGGGCTACGGCTTTCACTTGTTGATTTTAAACTTGTTGATTTTGCATAGTTTGGTTCATTCTCAACACAGCCGTAGAGATATCATCCATCTTTTTAGTGAGAGCCACTATTTTAGGAGATGATGATGAAGGAATGACTGATTTACATGACTCATCCCTCTCCGCAAAGGAATCCCAAAAGTTATGGTGGGCAGTCATGTTTTCAATTAGATCATAGCATTCTTCGGGACGTCTTTTCACAAAGGTCCCACCAGCAGCAGCATTGAGAATATCCCGGTGCCTCAATGTTAGACCATTATAGAAGGTATCTATGATGGTAACTTGTAACATATTGTGGTTAGGGCACCGATCAATTGCGAGTTTATAATGTTCCCAAGCCTCGAATAGAGACCCATCGGGACGCTGCCGGAAGTTGCTGATATCATTTCGTAACTTGGTAACCATGGAAGGTGGAAAATATTTTGCTAAAAACTTGGTTACCATTTCATCGAAGGTACGAATAGAATTATTGGGGAGTAGGTCAAACCATGCAGTGGCATGATGGGTGAGAGAATAGGGGAAGAGATACAGACGGAGGGCATCATCGGTGACACCGTGCTGTTTCATGCTTTGGGTGACGGTAAGGTATTTATCAAGATGCTTGTTAGCATCGTCACCCGGTAATCCGTGGAATTGACACGAATTTTGGACTTGTTGGATCATGTGGTTCTTGAGGCCAAAGTCCATAGCCTCAATAGTGAGTGGTGCAATAGGCCCGCCCCTCCCTTGCATGGTAGGCTGGCACAACTCCTCCATCGTTCGGAGATCGGGAGCTAGCTCATCCTTGGGAGGGTCAGGGGGTGGTGGTGGCCCGTCGTCCATTTTTGTTTTTGGTTCTTCAATAACAGTACGTAGCTCGAGTACGTTTTTCAGATTTTTACGCTTTGTTTGTGAGCGAGTGCACATGCACTAAAAACAATTTTTCAAAACAAATTCGAGGCAAAACAACAGGGAACTTAAACCAATAATCACAAGTGAATGGCTTCGTTAAAAAAGGTACACCACTCACAGGGATACAATGGCAAGTTTTAATCTTTAGTTTGGGAACTTATTATGTCCACACCCCCAGTTGGTAGGTGTCCTGCCTTGGTTTGCGGTGGTAAGATTTTATGTATTTATTAACAGAGAAATTGTTTTTGGGCTTTTCGGGTGTGTGTGCAGAAAACTTTGGGAAATATTTTTGGTATCGATTCGTTAACCGAAATCGATCTCTTTAAAATGACTCGCAGGGTGGCGGGAGAGAAGAATGGATCTCTCTTCAGTTCACAATTTAATGTCAGAACTTCCGTATTCCACCTGTGTAGGTTGTAATCTTAAAGAAACCGAAGTAATTTAACTTCACGATTTGTTTTGTTGTTTTTGATTTTTTTGGTGTTGCTAACACTTCAGGAAAAGTGTTAATGAACTTTTTGATATGATTTATATTTTTCCAAAAACTTTTTACAAAAGTGGTGAAATTTGTAAAGGGAGGGTTTTGAAAACCACTAAACTTAAAACGATTTTAAAACACGCAACAACCTCCCCGGCAGCGGCGCCAAATTTTGATTGGAGCTAAACCGTCAGATATTATTGACCAAAGTCAATAAGTCGAAAACAACTTAGACCAATGCTCCGTGGATAGTATAGTTTTATCCCCGGGTCGTTATGTCCCGACGAGATTGCAAAGGTGTTCAAAAACTTTTTTGAGAATGAGTGGCACTGAGTTCAGTAGCCAAAGATGATTGAGAAGTGATTATTCTACTGATTGCTTGGTATTTGGACAATTTGAAATAATATTAACAATAACAGATATACAGATATAATCACACAAACACAAATTAGAAATCAGATTAGAGACAGAGAAAAGTGAGATTTAACAATTTTACAACTACAGGGGGTGCAAGTGAAATTTTTACAAACTTAAAAAGAAAAATTAAAATGAAAAGAAAGTTATTTATTTGATTATTTTAATATTTAAATACTAAAAAAAACTTATTAAAAAGTAATTAAAATCTAATTTAAAACAAACTAAAAATGATTAAGGTTACAAATTAAGCTAAAAATTTGCAAAATTATTTTCTAAACTTCTAAATTGACTTAAAGAAAATATAAAAATTAAAAAGAAATGTTTTTATCTTTTTGTGGGTTTTCTTTTAATGAAATACTAATTATATTAATTAAACTATTTAAACTATTTTAAATCACTAATAGTACTAAAATTCACTAGATAATTATAGAAAAATTTACAAATCTAATTAACCATCTCAGGAATCCTAAAAAATTATAAAAAGTTTATAAAAATTATATTTAGACTATTTTACTAATTATTTACTTATTATTTAATTAAAACCTAATTTAACTAAATTAATTAAGAAAATTAGAAAATTAAGAAACTATTTTCTAAAAGTCCTAAATGATTTATAGAACCTAGGAAAAATATAAAAACCTACTGTTGTTAATTAAAATTTAAGAAAACTATTTAATTACTAATATTATCTAATTAATTAATTAAACTATTATTAATTCTAATAATTATTAAATTAAAAGAGAAAAATCTAAGAAAATTACTGACAATACTTTAAGGTGACAGGAAATTAAGAAAAATATGAAAATGATGAAATGCTTATTAATAAGCTAAAAAGAAAATTTAAAAAAGATAAAATCTATTAAATAGAAGCTATCACTATTTTTAAATTTGGTTTTTTGTTGGTTTTTCTTATTGACAGATGGTGATAAGCTAAAAACAAGAAACTTTTACAAAAACACTTTTGAAATAGCTTATAAATAAGCTATGTGCACCCCCTTTTTCTAAACAGTGGACTTATTAGCTTAATATTGGATTATTCATGTTGAAATAAGCTACACACTGATCACATAAGGCAAAATAAGCTATAACCAACTTAAGTAAACTGGAAATGAGCTAGAACAAGCAAAAGATCTAACTAATAAGTTGCAACAAGCAAATAAGCTAAAATCAACAACTAAGAACACTTGCAGTCCTAAAAGGGCAACTGAAGGCCTATGTGGGGCCCTCAAATAAGCACAAAGGTCTAAAAGGAAACTTGAATCAATAACCTGGCCTGATGAGCTTCTTAATAAGCCAAATAGTTCACTAAGAAGTCAATTAACAAGCTTGTGAGAAGCTTGGGTAATTGGGTGATCACACTGAGTCACTCAGTGTACTCAATGTGGGTGAGGAATACTTATGAGTCAATTAAGCTAGGGGCAAAAGGTACAAAAGCCAAAACAAGCACTAGGATATCAAAATGAGCTGGTGAGCTATCTAAAAATCCAAAGGCTAGGGGCTGGGTCCCACTAATAAGCTCTTAATGAGCTTTGGAATTTTTGCAAAAATCCAATTAAACACTGAGTCTCAGAGCACAAGTTAAAATGGCCAAAAGAAAATGGTACTTGCAGCCCTAGCAAATAAGCTAGGGGATGCAAAACAAAGCCTGAACCTGGTTGATTAGCTTATTGGCTTTCCAAAAAGCTAGAGAACAAAAGGTGGGGTCCACAATTGAGCATTGTGCAAGCTATGGAAAACAGACAAGAAAATTGTGCACAGGGCAAGTCACAGTCCAACTAGTCTACTTTGAGCTTATGATTTTATGAGCAAATGAGTTTCTAAACCAGATTTTCTTTTTGATTTGTGTTTACAAGCAACAAAATTCCACAAAACAACAGGAAAATACTATTTCCAATCTGAATTCAACACTGTGGAGAATTAAGAAAGGCTGACCATTTTTTACAGATGAAAACTTTGACTTTGTGAGTTTAATGAACAAGATTGACTTTTCTCAGATTCTAAGGCTTCTAAATGATTTAATATGATATATTAAGTGATAATGAACTTAGATTAATCAATCTTAACCACTATTGTACTAAATTACAGATTATGGTACCCAAAATCCTTAACAGTGAAACAACAAGAGATTACAAAGATGATTTTTGACTTTTTGTAAAAGACCACTGTTTTTTATGATTTGAGTGAACTAATTGGACCTAATGTGAGCTAAAGGAACCAAATGCAACCACAATGGCAAGTCTCAACCCACAGTAACCAGTTAAAACAAACACCTCTTAAACAATTTTGATGTGTGAAAAATGTCAAGAATCAATAAGTTAAACCATGAAACTTAATCCAGAGACTGTATTATGGTGTAACAAACTTAAATGAACAGATAACCAACACTAATAACAACAACAATCATAAATTACTAAGATACCAATTTTCACAGTTGAAATGTAATACCAAGTAAAGATGAGATTTAACAAATAAGCATACAACTAAAGGCTATATTATCTCTAACAAATACTAAATAAACAAGAATTCAGTAAAACCACAGTGTAGAAAGCATAAGGACAGTAGAATGCATAAATTGTAGAAAGGGCTTACAACATGCATTCCAAACTAAATCCAAGAACCAAGGGACAATTACCACTTCCTAACACTCCCCATGGAGTACTAACCCACTGCCATCCATTATCCACAGTGCTCCAGCTTTCTTCTTCTTTTTTCTCTTTTTTTTTCACTAAATTTTTCTTATTTTTTTGTATTTTTGAGTTTATGATACTAAATTGTTTTTAAGGGTTTCTAAAAGCTTTAGTGAGCTTCTGGGAGCTTAAGTGAACCTATAAGTCCATAACATTAATATAAACAACAATAAAGCTTATTTAGAGATTTTGAAATAAAAATGAAAACTGCATAAACTAGAAGAGATACTGAAACTTGAAATGTATTACTTGAAATAGTTTAGATTACAACTGAATTGACTATTACAATGCTTAGAAGCTTTTGATTTGACTAAAATACCATACTACCACTTATACGACTAAAATTAAGCTAAAACATGGACTATCTCCTTCTTCATACTTCCTCTGTCTTTATACTTGAGCTTTTGAGCTTCTTGGGTCCCACTAAACCTTTCCCAATTCAATCTTGAACCGTTAGATCTCTGTATGTAATCCCAGCCGTTTAAACCTTTTTTCGCGCCAAATAAGGAAAAGAGCAAATTGCTCTGATAAACCACAAGGGGGGTGCATTTATGAGGGGATGTCCTATTAGGTATTGGTGGTGGAATGGGCGGTGGAGATGTAACTGGCAAGTGGGGTGGTTTCGCAGGGCGGTATTAGGAGAGTGGAGTGGTTTTGAGGCGTGTATTGGGTGATGGTTGACCGGTATTGACCACACGGTCAAAGTTTGACCCTGGTTGGTATAAAAAAAAAGATGGGCCTGTGTTGGGGTTGGGCCAGGCAAGGGAGTGGGCTTGGGGGTTTATTATTGGATTGGATTTTGGTATTGGATAGTTATTATGATTCGTTTGGTTTGTAATATTAACACAAGGACCAATTTTGTAATTTCTTGAATTTTGAGGACCTGTTTTGCCATTCTTCCAAAGTTCTCACAAGGGTATTTTCTGCCTATCCTCAATAGTACATGGACCTTTGATGATTTTTCCATTTTAAATTTCCCAAGGACTAAATCTGCCAACTTTGCAAACTTTAGGCACCAAACATAATATTTCACCAAACTTTCCAACCAAGGACCATTCCTACCATAGATGAGAAGTACAAGGACAAAATTTGTTTTTCTCAAAGTTTTAATATCCCAGGGACCATTTTTGTCAATTTTCAAAGTTCAGGGACTAAACTTGCAATTTTGTGAAACTTTGTACCAAAGGACTAAATATGTAATTTTGTGATTTAAAAGGACCTTTGGTGACTTTTCCAAGTTTTTAGATAGCTAGGGACTAGTTTTGACAACTTTTGAAAGATGAGGGACTGAAACTGCTAATTATGCAAACTTTGTTCATTTTTCATCTGTTTTTGATTATTTTGCATCAGAAACATATAAAACACATTCCTGTGATATTTTCAGTATTATGATGCATTTTTGAGTGTTGTTAGATGTTTTGGCAGCTCAGAATAGGTAAAAATGATGAGTATTTACACACTCATCAATAGTCTATATATATTTTTCCAAATTTTCATTGTACCAATCATTGATGCACTGCCATGACACCAATCTACATCCAAGGAATTGACATCCTCCTGTGGTTGACCTTCTATCCAAGCTTGCACCAGCATAGTCACTATCTGAGTAAGTAATCAACTTCATAGGAGATTCCCTTGGATACCACAATCCTAGATTAGGATAAGTCTTCAAGTATCTGAAAATCTTTTCCACTGCTGTCATATGTGATGTCTTAGGAGTTACTTGAAATCTTGCACAGGCACATACAACAAACATAATGTCTGGCCTTGATGAAGTAAGATACATCAAAAAACCAATCATTGATCTGTAAGTGTGGACATCAACATTAACACCACTAGCATTCTTCAATAATAAGTGAGTTTGCTTATCAGCAGGGGTATTTGAAGATTTTGCATCAGTGAACTTGAACTTCTTAACAATCTCAGTCACATACTTGTCTTGACTGATAAAGATGCCTTCTTTACTCTGTTGTACTTGTAGCCCCAAAAAGAATGTAAGTTCTCCCATAGAACTCATTTGAAATTCATCTTTCATAAGCTTTTCAAACCATTTGCACATCTCTTGTTTAGTAGAACCAAAGATGATATCATCAACATATACTTGCACAAGTAGGATATCACCCTTATCCTTCTTGATGAACAAAGTCTGATCAATCTTGCCTCTATGAAACCCATTATTCATCAAATAATTAGCTAAGGTTTCTTACCACTTCCTTGGAGCCTGATGTAGACCATAAAGAGCCTTAACCACTTCGTAAACTTTATGAGGGTGTTGAGGATCTTCAAAGCCTGGAGGTTGAGCAACATATACCTCCTCATCAATAGTACCATACAGAAAGGCACTCTTAACATCCATTTGATAGACAATAAAGCCCATAAATGATGCATAGGCTAGAAATAGTCTAATAGCCTCAATCCTTGCAACAGGAGCAAAAACTTCTTCATAATCAATACCCTCCTCTTGAGTGTATCCTTGAGCAACCAATCTAGCTTTGTTCCTGATGACAATACCTCTTTCATCTTTCTTATTCCTGAACACCCATTTAGTACCAATCACTTTCATACCATCAGGCAAATCACAAAGAACCCAAACTTTTTGAAGCTTAAACTGCAACAACTCATCCTGCATAGCTTCAACCCAGCTTGACTCTCCTAAAGCCATAGAAACATTTTTAGGCTCCATTTGTAATAGAAAGCAGAAGAATAAACATTCATTCTTAGTTATGTGATTCTTGGACTCAGAGACTTCACTTATGAACCCATGAACATCGGTCATCCTTGTTTGCCTTCTTGTCTTCACACCTGAATTAATTTCACCAATAACATTCTCAATTGGGTGAGATTTGTTAACTGTAGTATGTGATGTGGTAGGAATATCATAAGATGATGGCATATTTGTGATTTCAACATCATCATTTGGTGTCTCCTGAGCTGAATTTTCCACATCTGGACCGTCAGTGGAAACATCATGTGTTTCAGTGGTAACAGGATCACCACTGCCTTCAGGAATATCATCATGCAGAACATCAAAATTCACAAATTCATCTTCCTAATCAGTATTCTTTGAAGGTTGTGAGTCTGCATTAACATCAAATTCCCAAATTGGCATAACAAATTGATCTTTATCATCTTCATCATCTTGGCAAGATTCATCTTCATCAATAAACTCCTCTTTTGTCTTTGAATGTCCCTGCACACAACATAAAGGAATTAGTACCTTTTGGGGACCCAAGCCACAAATGACTTGGATATGCCTCGTGTATCAATATAATTGTATCTATCAAAGGTCATTGATACACCATTGGGAGTGTTTGAGGTTGTTGTTCCTTTTGGTTTCCATTCCCAACGAGCTGAGGCCTTAACAGCATTACCCATGTTTACCCTTTTCTTATTCACATAGACACCAGTGGAAACATTTGGTCTTGCAGTGGTAACTGCAGGCCTAGCAGTGGAAACTACTGGATTAGTAAATTTGGGTCTCCACATGTGTTTCTTGTGAACATTCTTTTCAAATTGAGTCTTTTTCCCTGTTTGATAAGATTTAACAAAAGTAGTGACAGGGGACTTAGGATAAACTCTGTTTTTACTACTGGCAGTGGCAACTGCTGGTCTAGCAGTGGAAATAGGTTTAATGCCAGTGGTAAGTAAAACAGACCTGGGAACCATCTTGCTTAGTGAATTTGGGTGAGTTAAGTTGTTAACATTATGTCCATTCACCCTTGTATTCCTAAAAACTTCCCTTCTTCCCATGTGGTAGTTACAAGTATAGGAAAGATGATCAAAGCTACACAAATATGACAGGCCTTATTGTTAAAAACAAAATCACTACCAAACTGCCTAGTTTTAACATGATTCCAACTTCTCATGTTCCCTCTAGGAGATTTAGTCCTATCCCTGTACATCTCTGCATACCTTGTAGTAGGCCTAGTGTAATTTGACTGTGTCCTAGGCTTCTCTTTGACTACTTCAGGAATACTTTTTCTTTCCTATTCTCTAACATTTTCAGGAACACTAGATTTAGACTCAACATTTAAACATTCATCTTTAAGAGATGAGTCACTAGCACTATCAAAAGTCTCAACCTCAACCTGAACCTTTTCAGTTTCAACTGGTTTAACAAATTTTGGTCCATAGGTCATAGGTAGATCCTGAAACTCTTCTAAACCTGTGTGAGCTAGGTCAATGCCAGGAGGTGCTGGAACACCTCTTAGAGGTGGTGGAACTGATTTGTATCCCAGACCTGATTTAGCTTTGCTCACAACTTGAGCTTCCCAAATTTTGCTAATGTTCTTAGATTGGTGGTCTAGTGTTTGATTAGTTATCTGAATATTCTCACTAGCCTTCTTAACCTTTTCAATCTCTTCCCTAAGAGCTTTATTCACTTCAACATGAAAATCTAAGTCTCTTTTTAAAACAGCAATGTCATCATTAAATTTAGATTCATTTGCCCTATAATGCTCTAATTGTTTTTCTAAAACACCTAGACCTCTTTTATAATTTGCTAAGTTATAATTAGTATGATGTAAATCTAGCATCAGTGCATCATATTATGTTTTTGAGGTCTCTAACTCTTTTAAGGCCTTATAGTTTTTAGAACAAGCATTATTAGTATGTACCTCAGAGTCTGAAAAAGCCATGAGAGCATGCTCAGTAGCAAGCATTGCAGATTCTGAATCATCTTCTTCATCCTGAGTCATAAAGCTCCAATCAAAGCTCACTCCATCAATAGCCAATAGCACCTTTGGCTCTTCTGTTGTAGGTTCTTTGTTCTTGTCCTTCTTGTACCAAGTTGACCTGTTGTCAGATTTCCTTGGTTTTCTACATTCTCTTGCAAAGTGCCCCATCTTATGACAATTATAGCATTCCACCTTCTTTTTGTCAAAACCTACAGTCTCATTGCCACTTATATTTATCTTTCTCCCTGTCTTCTTCCAGAACTTCTTTGTTCTTAAGCTTAGTAATGCCACCTGCCATTTAATGTCCATCTCCTCCATATCATCTTCATCAATTTGATCCAAATCCTCATGATTGAGAATTGAACCACCCACTTGGCTTGATATAAAGGCATAGAAAGTAGCATCACTTAGTCCTGCAACCTGTTTCTTTGAGCTCCTAGTGGAAACACTTCCATTACCAGTGGAAACAATCATGTTACCACTGTCATCATCACTATCACTTTCTTCATCTGAACTATCATTAATTGATGATGATGTGAGTGCTACACTTGCAGAACTTGTTCTTAATTTGCCAGCTTTCTTTAATCTTTGTTCAATAACTTTGAAGTTATTGTACACATCATTAAGCTTCATGGTCTCTAGATCTGACTTATCTTCCCAAACAGCAACATTGGTGTCAAACTCAGAAGGTAGGCTTCTTAGGAATTTAAGATTGAGGTCTTCCTTTTCCACCTCAATTCCAAAAGCAGTGAGTTGAGTAACAATCTTTTGTAGCCTTGTGAATATGCTATCAAGAGATTCATTACTTGTTGAACCAAAGTTTTCATAAGTCTGCTTCAGTAAAGTCTTTTGAGTCTTCTTGGTGGAATCATTACCACCAAACACTTCACAGATCTCATCAAAAAGAGTCTTTGCAGACTTGTATTTGCTAAAAGCCAGAACCTGTTCTCTGGGTAGATCCATCAATAGCAAACCTCTAGCCTTCAAATCATTCTTCAGTTGACTTCTTTCATCATTAGTGACAGGACCAGTATTAACTTTTGTTACTGTCTTGTCACCAACCTGCTCTACAGTTGTACCAGGTTTGAATGAATTTCCACACATAATGATCTCCCATAATGTGTAGTCTTGAACCATAAAGAATTGTTCTATCATAAGCCTCCACATCTCAAAGTCATTTATCTTAAGCTTAGGAAGCTTTGCAGCAATGTTTGATTGGCTTGTTTCTGTCTCCATTGTTTCTTTTGAGTCTGCCATAGGGTCTTCTAAATCAAAATATCAAAGCCTTTCTCTGATACCACTTGTTGGATCGTGAACACCTTGAACTTGTGTTAATATGATACTTTGAGTAATATCACTAAGTATGCGGAATCTACTTAATGATACTTAGAAGATTGATTGTGAGTGAAACAGTTATATGTATGTGAGAACAATGTATGTAACAAACAAATAGCTCCAATATTATTAATGATAATAATACGAGTGATCTATGATATCACTAGGGTTACACCTTGAAGCTCTAGGAAAAACGTATTAGAAAGATATATCTAACTATAACCTAGGATCTCCTTTTATACAGCAAGGAGTCCTCTTCTACAAGATAAGTATAATGCTAATAGAATAAGATATACACAAGATCTATTCTATATTTATCTAAGCGCGTTTCTCTAACAGTTATCAAGTAAGCAGTGGTAATATTAGTTCTTGCAGTGGTAATGAGTTTCCACTGCAAGTACAATCTTCTGTAGTTGTAACATCTTCACTAGCCGTGGTAACTGTTAGTATAATTCCCAACAATCCTCCCCTAAACTTATGATTTATAGGTAAATCAACAAGTTTCTTCAAGTATACAATAAACCTGAGGATATGGGAATTCTTCCAAACACTTATCTTGTTCTTCTCAACACTTTATCAGCTCTTGCATATTGATCTTGAATCTTGTGAATCAAAGCTCTAATCTTTTCATTATCTGCATAAACTCTTAACTTTGATTTCAACATTGCAAAACGAGTTTATAGTCTTCTGAAAGTGAACCTCATATTGATCTTTAACTTTGACATGCTGAGAGCAATCCTCCCCTGAATCTGATCATCATTTTTCTCCTCCCCTATTTGGGAGAATCTCCACCAAAATCAGCACAATCAGATAAAATTCAGAAGAACTTCCATCAATTCCTTTTGTATCCACCTTTTATGAGAATTTGGTACACAGTTCCATCAATTCCTTTTGTAACATACTGCCTTCAGCACTTCCAGATGTATTACCTTCTGGGAGAGGTGCATCTTTAGACAAAGATTCAATTTCTTACCTAGTTAAACTAGATAGTACTTCGGAACCACCCATATGTTTTAATTTGGCTAGGGATTTCACTACCTGTATCCAATCCCTTAGAATCAGACACATGAAGTGTTGCCATGGTAGAGCTCTGAATGATGTTGTCATGTCCTGCATCTACACATATTAAGAAAAAAATTTACACTGTCAGTGGTAACTGTGAACCTGCAGTGGTAAAAATCAACAGAATTTTCAAAGAGCAGTGGTAAGTAAAACATGTAAAAAGTAGTTGCTCTTATCATAGTTTTTAGCAAACTATCAGCTATCAACGGATTTGATATGTCTTTACCATGAGCCGTTTGCTATGGACTAGCCAACTCTTGATCACAAGGATGTATGGTGAGTTGATAACCTAGTTTTTGGTAAACTATCAACCATGAACGGATTTGATGTGTCTTTACCTGTAGCCGTTTGCTCAGGACTAGTTGATTCTTATGTGGATTAGACATGGTGAATCAATAACCATTTGTTATGTGTCTTAAGTTACACATCTTATAACTCCATTCACATTAAACATCTTAAGGACCAAACTTAACCAATATTTGTTAACCCAAGTAACTTTTTAACCAAGTTACTATTTATACATTTATTGCTCCAAAGTCAACCCGATATCTTCCATAATTACTCCTCCAAACTACCAAAACAGATAGGAATAAAGATACTTCATTAATTATCCATTGGCCTTGACTTTGCATATAAATAGGGATCTCAAAACACACTTATCAGCATCAACCAAATCATCACTTTAACGAACCCTAAACTTAAAGATGAGTTGGTTCCCAATCGTATACATCTCCTCTGACAACTCTTCTGATGAAGAAATCAGCTATTGCTCAGATTCTGAAGAGCTTTCCTCTGGATGGAATGGATACTTTCCACCAAGTGCTTTTCCATCAAATACTGCAGCAACTCCATCTCGTGATGTCGATACAGAGGAAGATGATCCAACCTTTAACCTTTCTGAGGAACTACCAAAGGCACTTAAAACTGCTCTAAAGACTGCCATACACAACATGAAGTGGCCAGAGTCGTCAAAGCCTACAAAAGATCTGAAGCCTCCACCACAAGTGCTTGGGCTTGCTTGTCCAAGAAAGCAGCTTTCCTATGATGAGAAGAGGAACAAGCCAGCTAAGAGCAAGCATGCTTATGAGGGCAAAGGGAAAAAGCCTATGTAGTGTCTGAAGATCTTAGGTTGTTAGGTTGTGGGTTGTTTGTTTAAGTTTGCATGTGTTTTGAACTTGTCTTAGTGAAAGAATGTACTCTGCAACCTTTTGAAGTGATAAATAAATTATCTTCTCTGTTTCCTTATTACCACTGTGAGAGCAAATCTTTCCACTGTATGATGCATAGTTTCCACTGAGCTTGTTTCTCCTTCATAAGTGTTAGTGGAAAACCATACAAACATATACAAACAATAATAGTACATTAAAAACTATCCTGCAACACTAAAAAGTATTAGACATCAAAAGTTTATGGATTAAGCATTCCAATACCTGTTACCAAGTACTGAATCTACCCACATCAAGCCCTTTTGTTAATAAATCAGCATAATTGTCATCAGTGTGAATTTTGACAACATTAATAAGCTTTTTCTCAAAACAATCTCTAATAAAGTGATGTCTAATTTCAATATGTTTAGTTTTAGTGTGTTGCACAGGATTCTTAATAATGCAAATTGTACTACTATTATCTATATATATGATGGTGTTCATGAAATTGTACCCATAATCCAAGAGTTGATTCTGAAGCCAAAGGATCTGAGCACAACAACTAGCAGCTGCAACATATTCGGATTCAGTAGTCGAAGTAGCAACCATTGTCGGTTTCTTGCACTGCCATGACACCAATCTACATCCAAGGAATTGACATCCTCATGTGGTTGACCTTCTATCCAAGCTTGCACCAGCATAGTCACTATCTGAGTAAGTAATCAACTCCATAGGAGATTCCCTTGGATACCACAATCCTAGATTAGGATAAGTCTTCAAGTATCTGAAAATCTTTTCCACTGCTGTCATATGTGATGTCTTAGGAGTTACTTGAAATCTTGCACAGGCACATACAACAAACATAATGTCTGGCCTTGATGAAGTAAGATACATCAAAGAACCAATCATTGATCTGTAAGTGTGGACATCAACATTAACACCACTAGCATTCTTCAATAATAAGTGAGTTTGCTTATCAGCAGGGGTATTTGAAGATTTTGCATCAGTGAACTTGAACTTCTTAACAATCTCAGTCACATACTTGTCTTGACTGATAAAGATGCCTTCTTTACTCTGTTGTACTTGTAGCCCCAAAAAGAATGTAAGTTCTCCCATAGAACTCATTTGAAATTCATCTTTCATAAGCTTTTCAAACCATTTGCACATCTCTTGTTTAGTAGAACCAAAGATGATATCATCAACATATACTTGCACAAGTAGGATATCACCCTTGTCCTTCTTGATGAACAAAGTCTGATCAATCTTGCCTCTATGAAACCCATTATTCATCAAATAATTAGCTAAGGTTTCATACCACTTCCTTGGAGCTTGATGTAGACCATAAAGAGCCTTAACCACTTTGTAAACTTTATGAGGTTGTTGAGGATCTTCAAAGCCTGGAGGTTGAGCAACATATACCTCCTCATCAATAGTACCATACAGAAAGAAACTCTTAACATCTATTTGATAGACAGTAAAGCCCATAAATGATGCATAGGCTAGAAATAGTCTAATAGCCTCAATCCTTGCAACAGGAGCAAAAACTTCTTCATAATCAATACCCTCCTCTTGAATGTATCCTTGAGCAACCAATCTAGCTTTGTTCCTGATGACAATACCTCTTTCATCTTTCTTATTCCTGAACACCCATTTAGTACCAATCACTTTCATACCATCAGGCAAATCACAAAGAACCCAAACTTTTTGAAGCTTAAACTGCAACAACTCATCCTGCATAGCTTCAACCCAGCTTGACTCTCCTAAAGCCATAGAAACATTTTTAGGCTCCATTTGTAATAGAAAGCAGAAGAATAAACATTCATTCTTAGTTATGTGATTCTTGGACTCATAGACTTCACTTATGAACCCATGAACATCTGTCATCCTTGTTTGCCTTGTTGTCTTCACACCTGAATTAATTTCACCAATAACATTCTCAATTGGGTGAGATTTGTTAACTGTAGTATGTGATGCGGTAGGAATATCATAAGATGATGGCATATTTGTGATTTCAACATCATCATTTGGTGTCTCCTGAGCTGAATTTTCCACATCTGGACCGTCAGTGGAAACATCATGTGTTTCAGTGGTAACAGGATTACCACTGCCTTCAGGAATATCATCATGCAGAACATCAAAATTCAAAAATTCATCTTCCTGATCAGTATTCTTTGAAGGTTGTGAGTCTGCATTAACATCAAATTCCCAAATTGGCATAACAAATTGATCTTTATCATCTTCATCATCTTGGCAAGATTCATCTTCATCAATAAACTCCTCTTTTGTCTTTGAATGTCCCTGCACACAACATAAAGGAATTAGTACCTTTTGGGGACCCAAGCCACAAATGAATTGGATCTGCCTCGTGTATCAATACAATTGTATCTATCAAAGGTCATTGATACACCATTGGGAGTGTTTGAGGTTGTTGTTCCTTTTGGTTTCCATTCCCAATGAGCTGAGGCCTTAACAGCATTACCCATGTTTACCCTTTTCTTATTCACATAGACACCAGTGGAAACATTTGGTCTTGCAGTGGTAACTACAGGCCTAGCAGTGGAAACTGCTGGATTAGTAAATTTGGGTCTCCACATGTGTTTCTTGTGAACATTCTTTTCAAATCGAGTCTTTTTCCCTGTTTGATAAGATTTAACAAAAGTAGTGACAGGGGACTTAGGATAAACTCTGTTTTTACTACTGGCAGTGGCAACTGCTGGTCTAGCAGTGGAAATAGGTTTAATGCCAGTGGTAAGCAAAACAGACCTGGGAACCATCTTGCTTAGTGAATTTGGGTGAGTTAAGTTGTTAAAATTATGTCCATTCACCCTTGTATTCCCTAAAACTTCCCTTCTTCCCATGTGGTAGTTACAAGTATAGGAAAGATGATCAAAGCTACCACAAATATGACAGGCCTTATTGTTAAAAACAAAATCACTACCAAACTGCCTAGTTTTAACATGATTCCAACTTCTCATGTTCCCTCTAGGAGATTTAGTCCTATCCCTGTACATCTCTGCATACCTAGTAGTAGGCCTAGTGTAATTTGACTGTGTCCTAGGCTTCTCTTTGACTACTTCAGGAATACTTTTTCTTTCCTCTTCTCTAACATTTTCAGGAACACTAGATTTAGACTCAACATTTAAACATTCATCTTTAAGAGATGAGTCATTAGCACTATCAAAAGTCTCAACCTCAACCTGAACCTTTTCAGTTTCAACTGGTTTAACAAATTTTGGTCCATAGGTTATAGGTAGATCCTGAAACTCTTCTAAACCTATGTGAGCTAGGTCAATGCCAGGAGGTGCTGGAACACCTCTTAGAGGTGGTGGAACTGATTTGTATCCCAGACCTGATTTGGCTTTGCTCACAACTTGAGCTTCCCAAATTTTGCTAATGCTCTTAGATTGGTGGTCTAGTGTTTGATTAGTTATCTGAATATTCTCACTAGCCTTCTTAACCTTTTCAATCTCGTCCCTAAGAGCTTTATTCACTTCAACATGAAAATATAAGTCTCTTTTTAAAATAGCAATGTCATCATTAAACTTAGATTCATTTGCCCTATAATGCTCTAATTGTTTTTCTAAAACACCTAGACCTCTTTTATGATTTGCTAAGTTATAATTAGTATGATGTAAATCTAGCATCAGTGCATCATATTATGTTTTTGAGGTCTCTAACTCTTTTAAGGCCTTACAGTTTTTAGAACAAGCATTATCAGTATGTACCTCAGAGTCTGATAAAGCCATGAGAGCATGCTCAGTAGCAAGCATTGCAGATTCTGAATCATCTTCTTCATCCTGAGTCATAAAGCTCCAATCAAAGCTCACTCCATCAATAGCCAATAACACCTTTGGCTCTTCTGTTGTAGGTTCTTTGTTCTTGTCCTTCTTGTACCAAGTTGACCTGTTGTCAGATTTCCTTGGTTTTCTACATTCTCTTGCAAAGTGCCCCATCTTATGACAATTATAGCATTCCACCTTCTTTTTGTCAAAACCTACAGTCTCATTGCCACTTATATTTATCTTTCTCCCTATCTTCTTCCAGAACTTCTTTGTTCTTAAGCTTAGTAATGCCACCTGCCATTTAATGTCCATCTCCTCCATATCATCTTCATCAATTTGATCCAAATCCTCATGATTGAGAATTGAACCACCCACTTGGCTTGATATAAAGGCATAGAAAGTAGCATCACTTAGTCCTGCAACCTGTTTCTTTGAGCTCCTAGTGGAAACACTTCCATTACCAGTGGAAACAATCATGTTACCACTGTCATCATCACTATCACTTTCTTCATCTGAACTATCATTAATTGATGATGATGTGAGTGCTACACTTGCAGAACTTGTTCTTAATTTGCCAGCTTTCTTTAATCTTTGTTCAATAACTTTGAAGTTATTGTACACATCATTAAGCTTCATGGTCTCTAGATCTGACTTATCTTCCCAAACAGCAACATTGGTGTCAAACTCAGAATGTAGGCTTCTTAGGAATTTAAGATTGAGGTCTTCCTTTTCCACCTCAATTCCAAAAGCAGTGAGTTGAGTAACAATCTTTTGTAGCCTTGTGAATATGCTATCAAGAGATTCATTACTTGTTGAACCAAAGTTTTCATAAGTCTGCTTCAGTAAAGTCTTTTGAGTCTTCTTAGTGGAATCATTACCACCAAACACTTCACAGATCTCATCAAAAAGAGTCTTTGCAGACTTGTATTTGCTAAAAGCCAGAACCTGTTCTCTGGGTAGAGCCATCAATAGCAAACCTCTAGCCTTCAAATCATTCTTCAGTTGACTTCTTTCACCATTAGTGACAGGACCAGTATTAACTTTTGTTACTGTCTTGTCACCAACCTGCTCTACAGTTGTACCAGGTTTGAATGAATTTCCACACATAATGATCTCCCATAATGTGTAGTCTTGAACCATAAAGAATTGTTCTATCATAAGCCTCCACATCTCAAAGTCATTTATCTTAAGCTTAGGAAGCTTTGCAGCAATGTTTGATTGGCTTGTTTCTGTCTCCATTGTTTCTTTTGAGTCTGCCATAGGGTCTTCTAAATCAAAATATCAAAGCCTTGCTCTGATACCACTTGTTGGATCGTGAACACCTTGAACTTGTGTTAATATGATACTTTGAGTAATATCACTAAGTATGCGGAATCTACTTAATGATACTTAGAAGATTGATTGTGAATGAAACAGTTATATGTATGTGAGAAAAATGTATGTAACAAACAAAAGGATTACATGTCTTTGTAGGAAACTTCACTTATGTTACCGACTTTGTGATTGTAGAGGATATTCGTCCGGTAATAAATGGTTGCCTAAGTCAAGTAGTGTTCGGAAAACCGTTTGTTGAGGCCTCTAAGATGAGTTATGACCCGTCCCTAGGGATAGTTAGATTCAAGGATGAGAACGATGAAATTGCTTACCAGATGCCCTATAAGATTGAACAATTCCGTCTTCTATCAAACCTTGAATAGGAACACAAGCAAGCGGTTTACTATAGGAATGATGAGGATAGACATAGAGGAGTAGATTATGTCATGAGTAGAATACTCGGTTTTTACAAGGAATGTTTGCAACTAGGTCCGGAATACAAAACTAAGATTGAGGATGACCTAGAGAATGTGACCAATGATGAGGTCACGTAATTGCCCATGACCTTGAGTCTATCTACAAGACTCGCAAATAAAGAAAAGCGCTTCTTGGGAGGCAAACCATGCTTTGTGTGTTTTTATTTGTTTGATTTTATTTGTTTTCGTATGCATGTTTTATTTTTATTGTTGGTAAATCATGTTTCAAACTAAATTGTGAAAATGCTTTATTTTGTTTTTAACTTCGTCTTAATTACATATAAAGGTATTTTGCAAAAGCTAAGTGTAAGGGGAAACCCAAATTTGTTTATAAGAACGAAAATGATCATGATTCTCCACAATATTAAATGAGCATGTATATTAGTAATTGTTAGAGTCAAATGCTTGTATCGAGTCATAATGATGTTTTGCAGGATTCTCCAGGAAATAAGGCATGAGTTTTTCCAGAAATTTTCCGGAAACTTAACATAAGATTTTTCCAGGAACATTCTGACGGCATCAGGAGTTAAAACATGTCGGCGTCAGGTACCAAAATTCTGAAAAATTTTGCGAGTTTTGTTTATACCGGAGTCTTAAAGTTTTTGTTAATTCTTTAGTTTTATAAACTCCAAGAAATCTGCAAACATTCATTCCACAAGCATTATATCTTAAATTGTTTTCTAGGATTTGTTAATATATATAGACTGCCGCCGATTTTACGCGAGGTTGCCTTGATTGTTTTCCCAGGTTTAACAGGTTATATATGACAAGAAGATGATTTATATTTCTGGAGGGAAGCTTTCAACGTTCATTTTCTTGGAAGAAGATCTAACCTTGTTGACACACTATCCACATCGAAAGAATCCGGGGAGTATTTGTTTTCATTCTTTTACCTATTTTACTTTTACATTCTTTAATTGAACATTGGGGACAATGTTCATCCTAAGTGTAAGGGGAGGGTAAATGATGATACCTTATAGGATACAATTGCACTTGAGTTTGTTTGTTTGATGGTAGGTGTGTAATAAAACTAAGAGAAATACTTGTTAGTGTAATTTTAGCGCCAAATTTAAAATTTTTTACAACATTTAGGAGTGAAACTTTAGCCTTAACAAGCGTCTCATGGATAGGAGTTGTATGACTAGCAAAAAACCGTACCATTCAGAAAAATTTTCCACCTAAATATGTGAGGTCCCACGGTACTTGTCACTATACTATACTACAACGATCAGGTACACTGCCTGGTGGGGGTTGTAAGCTTCTCAAGATCCCTTGAGAGGTAAAACCTGCTGCGAGGGCGCAATTCCCACGTATCAGACTCGCGCCAGCGATCTATTAATTTTGTATAGCGAATGTTTGAACGAAGCTAGGTTAAACCCTTAAGCCTTAAAACCCTTTTTACCACTTTAGACTTGTCATTCCTTAGCTTTAGTGGTAGAGATGTGTATCCTTGCCAAGCTTATGATAGAATATTTGTCACGGCCGAGCAATTTGGCAAATTAGATTAGTTGAGAGAGTGAGAGAGATATTTATTTCTAGTTTGTTAAGTGTCTGGTTGTGTAATTATGATTAAACGAATAAATGCTTAATGTAAAAATACATCCAAATTTCTTTAAGGATACATTTTCATAATTATAATCTAAGGTTTACTAGGGGACAAGTAAAGTTCAAGTGAGGGGATATTTGATGACATCAAATAAGTACATTATATTGTCATTATTTGTCCTATTTAATTAACTTTTTTTTATTATATTTTGTATGAGAATTGGTGCTTAATCGTTTACTTTAGTAATTCTCAGGTAAAAACAAGCAATTAGTGAAACTTGGCGATTTTGGACAAAATATGAAGATAAATGATCAAGATTGGAAAAGTCTGCTGAATTAAAGAGATTAAAGACCATTGTCTAACTTTGAAGCATGCGCCAAATCTGATTTTATCATGCGCCGCATATGAAACTTTGGTCAACGAAGAAGAACAAGATTGTTCTACTCCAGATACGCCGCATCTCATTATCAAAATGCGCCGTATCACTATCAAGACTTCACCAGATACAATCCAAGACGCTAAAGGACATGCGCCACATAAAGATTCAAGATATGCCACATCTAAAGGCGGTGTACGAATATTCCAGAATATATTAATCTTGGACCCCACGCGAAGTTAAGTAGATGTGCCGCATATGCTTAGTTAATGCGCTGCATCTACCCCTCTGACAGAAACTATAAATACCCTGAGACCTTGACGAAAAAGAGGACAATAACCCTAAGGAGACGAATTCAGATGACAAGACAGCACAAGACACACCTCCAAAGAAGATCTTAGAGCAGAAAGAAGGTCCTACATGTATTTAATTCATTAAGTAGTTTTGTTTTATTGTATTAGTACACTATAATCCATCAGGATTGATGGGCTTGTAGCCGCCTATTGCTTTCTCATCGATTATTAGTTTATATGATGTTTTTTTGGTGACTTGTATATGTGCTTTGATAACCTCTGTGTCTAGCTGTGTTTTGCCTGGGTTGCCATACCCCCTCCACGCTTACTTATATAGCATCTAGAAAGTAAGATAGGCATAAGTGATCATTAAGAGTTTACTCACCTATATTTAGGATCCAACAAGAGAGAAGAGTTTTCGATACTCATCATATAAAACTAGCAATAAAACAAGTGACAAGCTACTTAACAAAAGGACAGGACCTCTCTTTGTATCTATTATCTATCTGTGTACGTGTTAATCTATCGCTGTTTCGTTCTCAATTTATTAGTTTAATTAAATAACCAAAACTATGTTAGTCTCTCAGGCTAAAACCCCTTTGCGTTAGATTAGATTGTAAAGCTAACTTAGTATATTTAAAATATTGATTAGATTAACTAGATAATTCGTTCCACTCTTAGTGATCAACACTCTGTTTACCACTATATACATATTGATCGGGTACATTGCTCGTTAGTGTGTATGTTATAGAATAAGTCAGCTAAATATAAATTTAAAACTTGAATAGGCAAAATCATCGCTTTACTACAGCATGACATAACACGCATCACCACGCAAACATTTTGTCAACCCTACGAGGGGCCCAGCAGTATTAAACTTCAAAAAAATTTTGAAGGAACAAATTTTTTCTTGACTACAAGCAATAACCCATGGACTTTGCAACACTTCTGAAAACAATCCTTATAACTACCAGTTACGGATAGCGGTAAATTGCTTCACAGAAATGCACTACATCCATGACACTTATCTGGTATCTCAAGTCTGAGGATAACTATTTGAACATGATTCACTTTTAATGACAAGTCCCATAATGTGAAATCATGTAGTTGGGATAAGTCCTATATTCAATTCATTGAATATCATGTGAAATTGGTATGTCAACGCATCAATATACTTTCAAGTATATCCTAACCAATACTCAGATTTGTCTTAGTTTAATGATATTCCCATATCATTAATCGACAACGGACATTTAGAATAATAAATTTATTCATGGATTTAAACATGCAAATACAGGATATATTATTAAGACAATGATAAAAAAACATAACCAATACTTTATTTCATTAACATAATAATTGTTCATAACATCCTTTATCCAAATACTAATCACAAATGGGCATGAAACTATTAGCTAAACAAAGTCCTGTGCCTTCAGCAAGCTTATAATGCTTAGTGCCAGGTAGAGGCTTCGTAAATGGATCTGCTAAGTTATCATCTGTGTGAATTTTGAGTAACTCGATTTCTCCTATATCAACTTGCTCTCGAACATAGTGATATTTAATCGGGAAATTTCTGGTGCCTTTCATGATTCCAGGTTCATCGGCAAATGTAATTGGAGCTGAGTTGTCACAATACATTATTATAGGTCTTTGAATCGATGGCATAACTCCAAGCCCCAAAACAAACTTCCTAATCCAAACGGCTTCCATTGCAGCTTCTAAAGCAGCTATGTACTCACTTTCTGTTGCAGACATCGCTAATGTACTCTACTTCTTGCTCCTCCAATCCACAGATCCTCCATTAATGACAAAGACATAACCCATCTAAGACTTCGTATAATCTTTATCACACTTCCAGGATGCATCGCAGTAACCTATAACATCAAGTTCTGCATTTGGATCTCCCCATACACTAAGAACATATCTTTAGTAGCCCTAAGGTACTTAAGAATATTCTTAACAGCAGTCCAGCGAAGTTCACCTGGATTCTGCTGATATCGACTGGTCAAGTTTTGAGCAAATGCTACATCAGGCCTTGTACTTTTTACCACATACATTAAAGATCCTACAGGCGAAGCATAAGAGACTCTCTTCATGCGTTCCATCTCTACAGGTGTTAAAGCACAAACTTTGCTACTTAAGCCATGTTGTTCTTGCATTGGCAAATATCCCTTCTTGTAATTTTGCATATTGAATCTCTTCAATATTTTATCAATGTAAGCACTTTGGCTTAATCCAATTAATCGCTGAGATCTATCTCTAAAGATTTTGATTCCTAGAATGAATGCAGCTTCCCCTAAATCTTTCATAGAAAAAAACTTTCCAAGATATGCCTTGACTTCATGCAAACTTTGAATGTCTTTTCCCATGATCAATATGTCATCAACATATAAAATAAGGAAAATTACATCACTCCCACTACCTTTGTGATATACACATGGCTCATAAAGATTCTGAGTAAACCCAAACTTTTTAATTTCACCATCAAATCTCTTATTCCATTGTCGTTATGCTTGCTTCAATCCATAAATGGATCTTTGAAGTTTACATACACAGTTTGGAAATTCTGGATTCACAAACCCCCTCAGGCTGCGCCATATAGATGTCTTCATCTAGGCGACCATTTAAGAAGGCGGGTTTGACATCCATTTGCTAAATCTCATAGTCATAGTATGCAGCTATAGCTATGAGAATCCTAATAGCCCTAATGTCAGCTACAGGAGAAAAGGTCTCCTCATAGTCAACACCATAAGTTTGAGTAAAGCCTTTAGCTACCAAACAAGCTTTATAGGTGTGTACATTGCCATCCATGTTAGTTTTCTTCTTGAAGAGCCACTTACTTCCAATTGCCTTGGCATTGGGAGGGAGGTCTACTTCAATCCAGATTTCATTATCTTTCATGGATTACATTTCCCCATTCATAGCAACCTGCCATTTTTCCTTTTCAGGACTATTAATGGCAGCCCTATAACTAGTAGGTTAATCAAGATCCCCTAGCATAGTTTTCTCACATTCTACATTAAGAAATAGACGTTTAGGAGCTTTCACAGTCCTTACAGATCTGCGAATGGGAACCACTTCAACTTTAGGTGGAGGACCTAAACTTTCAGGTTCCACAGGAAGTTGGCTAGTGTTTGCAGAAGGTAATGCATCTACTTGATCATCTTCCAGATCATAAATTCTCCCACTGAATTCTTGAGATATGAGTTCCTTCTCCAAGAAGTCTCCATACCTTGCAACAAATACTTTGTTTTCAGGTGGGTAGTAAAAGTAGTAACCCATCGTTTCCTTTGGGTATCCTACGAAGATCCACTTTACATATCTTTGTTGGATTTTATCTGCTGACTCACGTTTAACAAACGCCTCGCAACCCAGATCTTTAGATAAGACAAGTTAGGAACTTTACCAGTCCATAACTCATATGGCGTCTTATCTACCTTCTTAGTTGGAACCATATTCAGAATGTGAACAACAGATTCTAAGGCATAATCCCAAAATGATAAAGGAAGAGTTGTAAGATTAAACATATATCGTATCATATCTTGCAATGTACGATTTCTTCTCTCAGATATACCATTTTGTTGTGGAATATATGGAGATGTGAGATGCTGGACAATTCCATTCTCAGCTAGAAATTCTCTAAACTCTTGACTCAGGTATTCACCACCTCTGTCGGATCGAAGAGCTTTAATCTTCTTTCCAAATTGCAATTCTACTTCTGCTTTAAAAACCTTAAATGTTTCAAATACCTCATGTTTATGTTTAAGTAAATAAATATAACCATAATGGCTGAAATCATCTGTAAAGGTTAAGAAGTAGCTAACACCTCTCCTTGACACATGTCTAAGTGGTCCACATACATCAGTATGAATTAAACCAAGTAGATCCGAAGCCCTTTCAATACGATTTTTAAAAGGTTTCTTTGTCATCTTCCCAGATATACAAGATTCGCATTTATCAAATGATTCATCATTGATCTCTTGCAAACGCCCATCGTGTTGCAGCATTTCCATGCGAGCCTTGCCTATATGAGCAAGTCGACAATGCCAAAGATAAGATGAATCCAGACCATTATTGATTCTCTTATTATTGATGCTATACATTGAATTATTATAATTATTGGATACATTCATATTCATATCAATTTCAAAAATACCATTCACAACAATAGCATTAAAATAAAAAACATTATTAAGCGAAACAAAAATTTCATTGCTATTAATAGTATGTTGAAAACCAAGATCCAATAAACAAGAAAAGGAAACTACACCCCTAACAATTGAAGGTGCATAATGACAATTATTCAAAAACAGTACTAAGCCCAAAGGCAAAACTAATTCAAATACGCCTATAGCTTCAACAGCTGCATTTGCTCCATTACCAACGTGCAGATATTGTTGTCCATAAGCAAGTCTCCTCTCAACTCTAAACCCCTGCATAGTATTGCAAATATGAATACCACATCCCGTATCATATACCCAGGAATTTTTATGAGTTAAAGTAAATAATTCAATCATAAAGAACGCACCTGAAGTATTGGGGTTACCAACCTCATTCTTTTGCTTCTTCTGTCGCAAGTCATGAGTGTAAAGTGGACAGTTCCTCTTCCATTGTCCTACTCCATGGCAATGGTGACAAGCCTGATTCTCTTTGTTGGGAATCACCTTGTTCTTCTTGGATTGATGTTGATTCATCTTTGGATTTCGTTGATAAGCCATGAACTGCTTGCCCTTTGTCAACCTTACCCTTACCCTTCTTATCCGCCTGCGATTTCTTTTAGATCCTACCTCCTTGTATTGACAATACCTAAGGAGTAGGTGCCTTGCCTTGAGTTGGTAAACCTTTCTCATAGTCCACAAGCATTGCGAGCAACTCTGAGACTGTCTTCCCAAGCAATGCATGTTGAAGTTTTGAACAAAACATTTAAAATCCTTGCGTAAGGACCTATTGATTAAGTTCACTTGCACATTCCCAGGGTAACCAAAGTTGAGTCTATGTAGTTTATCAAAGTAATCTTTCATCTCCAACACATAATCACTTATGGGTTTATCATCACCATGTTTGCAGCTGTGTAATTGATCGAGCAAGTCATACAATTCAACTGCTGGTGTCTTTTCATAAGACTTTCTGAGCTCTTAAAGCATGTTGTATGGAAAATAGTACTCAAACTATTTTTGCAACTTTGTATCTATACTTGTGAGCATTAAGCACACAACTTCATTGTACTTCTTATACTCAAGCCTCCATTCTGCTTTTTCTGCTTCAGTTGCAGAAGTAGCAGGCTCACCAGGGCAAGGAGTATTCAAATAATCTAGCTTATCAGTCGCTCTCAAGACAATTCTGAGCGACCATGCCAGTCATTAAAATTCTTTCCAGTCAATTTTTCTCTTTCAAAGTGACTTTTGAAAGCAGAACTTACAGTGGAGTTATCGGGTTGAGCCATTTCCACAGAAAAAAGTTCAAACATTAGTATTTTTGATAATACATATTTTCAAGAAAATATAATACCCAAGGAAATATTCATATAACCAAATAATTTTCTTGAAAACCTAGGATCCAACTTTTCATAAATTTCACTACATCAGTTGATATGTTAGTAATGATAGTATAAAAGATGGTAATCTGTCGTACAATAATTGGCAAACCATTTCCAATTCCAAGATCATTATGGGAATTACATTAGCCAAATTCAATTTGCAAAGCAAGCATGTTTCATCCCGTCTCATGCCTTAAGTTCTAGGTCTCACTAACAACTTAATTAAGTCGTCTAACTTAGAAACAGTAAAATCTCTATATATGGTCTCACGCATTAACAGAATTTTACTTTGTCGTTAAAATTTTAGCCTAGGTCTCACATTTACCAAATAATAACTTCAAGTGTTTCTTATAGTTAGATGGCATGTAACTTAAATTTTAGGGTATTTATTTGATGTGACAATCAAAATATGTACGAAGATGCATGCACTCATCTTCATAACATTAGTTTTCCAAACCATTTTAGTTAACAGTTTTTAAGCTAAGATTAAATCAAAAACTTGTTACTTGAGTTATTGGATTCACCAATTAAAGAAGTACCTACAATTATCGCCTACTATATCCTACTGCTGCATGAGTCATAAAGACCTAAGTTATTCAGATAATTACCACAAAAGTGGTGCATGGAATTGAGGTAAATCACCCTTAAGATGATATAGTACGTGTAAGGGTTTTTCAGTACGTCTAATTTGACGCACAAGCAAGCGTAGAAACCCGGTAGGAGCGAATCTCTTAGAGAACCCATTTTCACTTATACCCACCTTATAGTTTGTCAAACTTCGGTCGAGCCTAGTTAACCATTACGTACAAAAACATCAATCAAGAAAAAGTTTATGACTTTAGTCTTAAAAACTTGTAATAAACTATAAATCTTGCTAGTCTCGCCTGGAATCCAATTACCGTGCAAAGCGAACCACTGTCGGCACATAAGACCTTGCAAGAATCATAATTTATCACAACAAGTTTCACCATTATTAGTTCAATTAATTTTCTTTTCATAAAATTACCATTTTTTGCTTACAAACATGTCAAACAAATAAACAGAAAAACAAGTAATAATAAAGAAAAAATAAACAACTAATAAACATAACAATTATTAAGTGAAATAATTAGCCACATGCATACTTGATTAGATAAACCCAAATCAAATCAATTCTAGGTTTTCCAATATGTATGTAATTAACTAAGGCCTTCTCTTCAAAGGAAGTAGAGCCACATGCATTGACGAATCAATTGCGTAGGCCATAGTCAATTACACACCACATAGCACTTAAATTGATTTATTAAACAATTGAGGTCTTCCCCAATTTTAGATCTATCTAAAAATTACATGTGATAAAAAACAATACTAACAATTAAACAATCAAACAATCCATGACTAACATGCATGTTTCATCATGGATTCATGCATAACAATTAGCAATTAGGTCACAAGATACGTTCATGAACACATAAACATGTTGACAAGCTAGGGTTTCTAATCCAATTAATATTTAAAACACAAACCCTACTTTGGATAAAGGAGGTAATCGAGCCCCCCCCCCCCCCCCCCCCAATTTAAAGGGTTTCGAAAATTTTAAGAACCCTTGTTCTGTAAAAATCGACCAACATGTAACAAAAACAATAAAGATGTTAGCCCGTATTAGTCAAAGGGCCCAAGCCCGAGTCTAGAAGATTCCATCTATGTATATTTATGTACGATGTAAATGTGTATTGTGAATCAATAAAATCATTCATTCAGTATTTACCGATTCATATCATTAACATGGTATCAGGCCATTAAACCACGATCCTTTCCTAAACTACACCCTAAAACACAGCCGCTTCTTCACCTAAACTGCTCCTTCTCCGGCCGTCAGCTTTGGCTGGCGGTCCAGGGGGGCTTCCTCCCATCATTATCTTCGTTATACACTTTCTCCTATTTTGTTTTCTTATAGATCTTGTTGAATAATACCTCGATAGGTGTTTGATTCGTGCCATTCTCCTGTTTGTACCCAGTGGTTGTTTTTAGTTGGTCGATCATTCGTTAAAAAATCAATCATTGGATTTAAGTTGCTTCCTTGTTTGGTGAGTTTCCTAGTTGCTGTGCTCCATACAATTACCTAAACCATAGCCCTACAAAGCACTACTATTCACGTTAATATTACTAAACCTATTATTCGTCATGACTGGTAATAGCTTTTTGTGGTTGACCAGCAATACTCGTACTAGTTCCTCTACCACTCCTCTAATGACTCAAGAGCAAATGATGAATTTAATTCTTTGTTGGCAAGATACTATGGACGCAAGAAAAGTTATGGTGGAATTAATTCATGGTGGTGTCATTAACATATTTAGTGTTTGGGGTTTGTGAAAGGTCCATATATGTCATCAAAATATTCGTATGGAATAAATCAAATTTTCTTAGTTGGATATTTATGTTTTTCTAGGGAAAAACACGCCCCGTTTGTTCAGAAGGTTCTTTGGGGTTTGAAGTTTTAGAACCAACTTTCGTTTTCTCATTTTTTTTTTTCTTTTGATAATGAGTCTTAGGTAATTTCCCTTGTTTTAGTTGTAGGGGATACTTTGGGTTATCCCGTTTGTTTTAGTTGTAGGGGATACTTTGGGTTATCCCGTTTGATCAGGATACTTTGGTTTATCTTGTTTGGTAAGGGATACTTTGGTTTATCCCATTTGGTCAGGATACTTTGGTTTATCCTGTGGTTCAGATACTTTGGTTTATCCGGTTTGTTGCGTGTTGCGTGTTTATATCTGCTGATGCTTGAAGATGTGCTTCCACTTGCAGTTGAATGTCGTCTTCAACAATTATTTATTAGTCTTACTTTATTGTTTATTAGTTTTTAATCTCCAGTCCTAGCTTTCGCGATTTCGCCGCTCGGACTGCGGGGGAATGTTAGCCCGTATTAGTCAAAGGGCCCAAGCCCGAGTCTAGAAGATTCTATCTATGTATATTTATGTACGATGTAAATGTGTATTGTGAATCAATAAAATCATTCATTCAGTATTTACCGATTCATATCATTAACAAAAGATTCATTTTTATGTGTTTTTAGTAATCAATTACATGTTATAGCTAGCTCGTGATGCCACTATTATAATTAAAGTACCATGACAATCATATAAATTAAACAAATCAAGTAGTCACATATGCGGAAGCGAAGGATCTGTATAACATTTAAGATTAACTAAAACATAAACAAGAACGTACATTTGGATTCTAGCTAAACAAGAATCGCTTCAATAAACCTTGAATAATTGGTGAACCCTAATTATGGTTTATAAGGATCAATGATTAACCCCTCACCGTTTTGTTAATCGATCCAAGATATTAACTATAGTGAGTTAATACCACATTCTTGTACACACGAATTATAACGAATTAATGTGATTGCAAGATCAAATTAAACACAAGATTTTTGTTAAAACAAAAATCGATCCAAACTCCCAAAGGGTTGTTGGTCGATCGTTTAAACCAAAAGATAAGAGAGAAGAAAACCAATTTAGGGTTATGTGTGCAAGAGTGAAAAACAAAGACCCTTTGATTTGTATATATACTAGTAGTAATCTTGGAGGACAAGTTTGAGTTGGGTTGGGTTTCCCCTTCCCCCCTTGTCGACCTGCCATAGACCCAAGAAGGGTCTTCCGGATCCTTCTTGGCATCTAATTACAAACTAGTCCCTTTCCTTTGCGTCTAACGTGTGCAATCCCGTGGTCTCGGGTTCGAAACTAGACATGTACTCATTAATATTTATCCACAAACTCTAACAATTACTACATGAAAAAATGATCAAAATTGCTTCTAAAAATTTTGTTGTTATTGTTGATGAATCAAAAGTTTTTGAGTATATTGGTGGGAGTGGTTTAGCTATGCTAGTTGAGATCTTGCCGTTTTGTTGGAAATTTACGTTAAGAAAGCTGGAATTGTTGTTTGAGGAGGCTGGTTGTGTTGGGAAGTTAAGAACGTGTGACGAAAATGGGGAAATATTTGTGACTGATAATAAGAATTATACAATTGATTTGTATTTTAAGAAAAGTATTGGGGATCTAAGATCGAGTTGCTAGTGATGCTATATTGAGGATTCCTGGTGTTGTTGATCATGGGTTGTTTATTGATATGGCTATGACTGTGATCGTTGCGGGCGAACAAGGTGTTAAGGTTAAGAATAAGTCTTAGAGGTTGATTTGATATGTTCTTTGGTACAACAGATATGCAAAATCATATATTTATGGTTATAGTTGGCAATGCGTTCAAAGCCAAACACCGAACTTAAATAGATGTAAACGTTTTTTGGATTTGAGTAGTTAGATAACAATATAAGGATATGAATTATTTAATTTGTTCTCTGTTATAGGTAATGTTAGAGGGGACAGTTTGTATTGTTCTGCAGTTGTTAGTTTTACATAGCGGGGATTATTTGCCACATATCTTTGTTTCCTTCAATATCAAATCTAAATGTTTATTTAAAGGTTCATTTATGTGTTTTGGTCTTGTTTTCCACCCTTTGGATGTTTACAATTTGTATAATGTGTCTTTAT
Source organism: Artemisia argyi (assembly GCA_030686995.1). NCBI lineage: Eukaryota > Viridiplantae > Streptophyta > Magnoliopsida > Asterales > Asteraceae > Artemisia > Artemisia argyi. Next base: position 134,102,603 of record CM060684.1, on the reverse strand, counting down.
AAAGCTAGTCTTGGGATCATACTTGCATAAGCTGCATTTTATCCTGTGATATCTGTATTAAAACAACTAATCTTTAATGTTATGTACATATATTTCATGTAGTCATCGTTCGTATTAACGTTTAACCAAGTGAAATTGGCGACAAATAAGCTCTTAAGCGTTGGGTTAAAAATATGTGAGTAATGCAAAGTAAGAGATGATGTTGAGTTGTCGAGGCACTTTTAGCTGTCAAGTTATTTGGGTTTGATGGTTAATTGCTTTGAAATATTGCATTTGGACCACAAAGATTCGATTTTGTGGATATTGTATAACATCAATGTGCCGCTGAAACTTAATTAGATTGTTGTGAGTTTGACACATTATGCATGATGAGATTAGATTGTTGAAACTCATAACCAGATAATCTGTTTGCATAAAGGCTTTTGTGATCATGAACATGGTTGCCACCTGGTCTTGAAGTGGCATTACTTTTAAACCCCTGCCGTTTAAACTGCAAAAGCAGTTTGTTTAATGAAAATAAGCCAAAGACCAAACAATTTGATATACTGAATTAGTTTCTGTATCCCACATCAGTCGACTGAGCTAAGCAGCCAATGTGATGGTTTCTATAAAAATAGTGGTCCTGCTATGCAATAAGCATACCTTTCTCGGCCTTTTGGCTAAGATCAAGTGTAGTATCTGTTCTTATCAGTTTAATATCTGATATGTGAGCCATCGGCTCACTCGATATTAATCTTATTTTTGAAGGGCGGAAGACCTAATGCAATAGCTTGCTATTGGGGTCTCCACGATCGCCTAGGCATTGCACTATTGCCTTGGCCTGGTCACCAATCTAGAGTTTTAATTTTTATAAATTGCTATTGGTTGCTTCTTGAGTCAGCATGAGGCCTTGAGTTGAGTTATGCAAGTGTTTGGCTCGAGTTGATTGCAGTTCTTGAGTAGACTCTGGTTTGGTTTGTATAATTCAATATACATTTGACAGGATTTGCGCTCGTATTCATTTAACAAGACTGATTAAAATTGCTTTATTCAAAGCCTTAAAGTAAATTGAATCGCAAATGGTAGTTGGACTTGGAACAAAGTCAACCACAAAATATTTAATGTTCCGCACTTGATAATTTTATATAGTAACTGATTTGACTCAACATCATGTTCTTCCATAAGTATTGTTTCTAAACATTCTGTTGGGGAATCATATTGAATTTGAGAAAGAGAATAAAGTTGGGAAACTTCTCACTAAAACTGAAATGTAACTGCAAATGCAGTATTCATACATAGTACATGAGAAGGTCAAAGCTAAGAAAGTCAACTACCAAACTATTAACTAACTAGCTACTACACTACACTATACATTGAATTACAAACCAGTTATTACATTAAGTTACAAGTAATCAAGCTTCTCCTGTGTATAATCTGCATCTTGTGAGGACTATGTCTTCTTGCATTGTGTACAGCTGCTTCTCCTTGAACTGGAAACTTATTCTGAGATGACTGAGAAGAAGCTATGGTTTCTTTATCCCCCCACAAGTTGGCACTGTGTATGGATCACAGATGCTCAACTTGGAAACACAAGAGTAGTGTAGAAATTTGCTTAGCCCTTTGGTTAGAATACCAGCAACTTGAGCTTGTGAAGGAACAAAGATAGGCTTGATTTGATCATTCCTTATCTTATCTCTGACAAAGTGACAATCAATTTCAATATGTTTGGTTCTGGCATGCTTCACTGGATTATTTGCTAGAACACCCAAATCATTGAGTAGACATTTCAGCCAAGAAATTTCATGAGTACTGTCAGCTGAGGATCTATATTCTTCTTGCTTCAGTGGATGACCTGGATACTACTAATTGTTTCTTGGACTGCCATGATATAAGACTGCTTCCCAGAAAGATAGCATATCCTGAGACTGACCTTATTGTAGTTGAGCAGCTTGCGCAGTCACTATCACAGAAAGTTGTGAGTTCCATGTTGTATAAGGTTGGTACGAAGATGCCTTGGCCTGGGCAGAGCTTGATGTATCTAAGCACTCTTTGAAGTGCATCAAAATGTGATGTTCTTGGACAGTGTGAGTACTGACTGAGTGCTTGAGAAGAAAAGGAGAGATTAGGTCGTGTGATTGTGAGATAGAGTAGTTTACCAACAATGGTTTATGTATATTGTAGGATCTGAGAGTGGCTCACCATCTATATCATTAAGTTTGAGAACTGGATCCATTGGAGTTGCAACAGGCTTGAGGTCAATAGAGTCTGCATATTTGAGTATGGGACAGATTAAAATTACTGTTATGTGCTGAATTGGGAAGTCACATGTCTTGCACGTGACTAGTTCAAATGCCACACACGCGCCAAAACCATTCCAACAACTTTATCCGCTAATTTCTATATTTCTCATTTTGTATAAACAGACTTTCACTTCTCATTTTGTCATCAGTTTTTGGATGATTTTTCTCTCTTATATCTTGTAATAAACCACATTAATCAATAACAAATCCCATTTAATCATTTCACTTCGAGTTACATTCTTGGTTAGTAATTCTTGTGTTTTGATTGTTAATCTTCAATGTTTATTAGATTCTGGATTAAGTAGATTTCAATTACGTTATTCAAAGGCTTACGGGATTAAAGTTGTAATCCCAAACATCCCTCTTAAAAATATGTGAACTTATTAAAATGTGTAGTTATGGTTTATGTTTCCCTGTCAAACATAATTTAATGGGAAATATATAATTGTTCTACACTTCTACACTTAATTATTTTTATATCTAATTGACTGATTTGCTTTGAACATTTTAATCTTTCACGAGTATTTTTCAACAAGTTTTGTTGGGGATTCAATTATGTGTTTTCGGTTTTGTTTTCTGCTTTGGATGTCTACTATCTTATTAAGTGAATCTTATTTTAAGCTCGTTTTAAGATCACACCTGCTTAAAATACAACCTATCTTGTGATATTTGTTTAAGACAAGTCTTTAATGTTACGTGTATATCATGCCGATAGAATGTATAATGGGAATAGAAGATGTCAACTGGTTGAAGCACTTTTAGTTGTCAAGTTATTTCGGTTTGAGCATTAATTTTTGGAAAGAAAAAACAAATGCATTTGGACCGCTATATTTGATTTTGTGGATATTGTAACTTCATAGTGTCTTGAAACTTTATTAAAGGGTTGCGAACTCAAACAGTTACACACAACGGGATTAAATTGAAAAGATTTGAAACCACACAATCTCTTCGCAGCAAGGCTTTCGTGATCAAGAACATGGTGGCAGCCTGTTCTTGAATTGGCATTCGTTTAATGTTTAAACCCTATTATGATATTACTATTCTGGGCTTTGCTGGTGGATGCAAAGATGGAAAATTGAAAACTATTATTCATATTAGTATTGAATTCTTAATAAAAGTGCCAAGGCAGTTTGTTAACTTAGATGAAGATATCAAAGTGTGTGTCACTTAGTTCAATAGGAAAACAAGGCAAAGGCCAACAATTTGGTTTTTACTGAAACCACTTCTGTGTCCCACATCGGTTGACTGAATCAAACAACTACAGTGATGGTCCCTATAAAAACAGAGGCCCAACAATGAATCAAGCATACCTTTCTCGGCCTTTTGGCTAAGATCAAGTGTAGTATCTGTTCTTATCAGTTTAATATCTGATACGTGAGCAATTAGCTCACTCGATATTAATCTGATTTTTGAAGGGTGGAGACCTAATGCAATAGCCTGCTATTGGGGTCTCCACGATCGCCTAGGCATTGCACTACTGCCCTGGCCTGGTCACCAATTCATAGTTCAAACTTGTCGGTATTTAACATTCTAGCTGGCATTTATTGACACTTGATTAGATTGCTGTGAGTTCACATTATGAATGATGGGATTAGATTGTTGAAAATCATGTCCGGATATTCTGTTTGCATAAAGGCTTTCGTGATCATGAACATGGTCGCAACCAGGTCTCGAAGTGACATGACATGAGGCTTCTTAAGTAAGGCTTTTATCTTGTCTGATATAATTTAAAAGCAGGTTTCTCTTATCATATATAAAAAGCCACAAGAATTCACATCTAAAATTTGTCTGAAGTGTTGCAATTTCCCCTAATCAGAAGTAATGTTTGGTATAGTTTCAATTTCCCCTAATCAGAAGTAATGTTTGGTATAGTTTGTTTCTTTGTTGAGGGTAACTTGTACTATGGTCTATCCTAATTGTAGATGTAATCCTGAAAATGTGATTATTATTGTTTTTGGTAGTAATACGATTCTCCTTTTTACCAAAAAGAAAAACTATGCTCATATCTAACATAACATCCTTTTACAAAAGGATTTAATTTTGGGATGGCTGTATTAATGCATACACGCTGTAGTGACTCAATGAATGATACTTACTTTATAGTTTTGGCGAGATATTGTAAATTAATGTGTTTTACCAACCAAAGAAGAATGAAATGAAAAATGTTTTTTTTTTTTTTTTTTTTTTTTTTTTTTTTTTTTTTTTTTTTTAAACCAAAAGGAAAAGAGACAAGCCTTACTATTGAGTTGAGAAAAGAATAGTAGGGCTAGTTTTTAGACATGATTTGTATGGTGCAGAGAATTCAACTTTTGCTTCTACATAGTAAGTCAAGTATAGCATGTGAAAATGTTATACGGCATATCTTGGACAAAGTTTGTATTTTTGATTTCATATTGTAACAGTACACTACATGTTACCTATATAAGCTAGTTGAATTGTTGTGAAGAAATGTACCAGTGAGTCCACAAAATAATACAAGTGTTTTCAAGGTTTTAACACTACAAGAAATAGGAGAACAGGCGACGAAGACGATCCCGTCGACACAATGTCGACGGCATAACGCACAAAACGACAAAAAACACGCTTGACCGAGCCAGGTTGCGTTGAATTTTTTGGTTTCATACGATCCCGTCGACATGTCGACGGGAATATAATGGTCAAACTATTCAACCTCAATAATTGCCAAAACTTGGGCGCGAAATTATCCCGCTAATACGCTCCCGTCGACATGTCGACGGGATAATATAAATCACGAATCAAAGAGTAATTAACGTATGATTAACATTAATTACTGTGTTTGGTTTCAATTTCCCGTCGACATGTCGACGGGATAATTGTAACTACTTAATTATCATAAAATATTGGCCAATAGGATGGCGGGATTTTTTCCCGCCTGTTTTTCCCGGCGACATGTCCACGGGATTATCTACCCATTTTTTTTTTTTTTACTTATATATATATATATATTCTCATAAAATCGTGTATAACCATAGCATCTCGGCTCGTTCGTTTAACATCTCGCGTATAACCATATCATCTCGGCTCGTTAGTTTAACATCTCGTGTAAAACCATAGCATCTCGGCTCGTTTGTTTAACATCTTGTGTATAACCATAGCATCTCGGCTCGTTCGTTTAACATCTCATGTATAACCGTAGCATCTCGACTCATCCGTTTAACATCTCATGTATAACGATATCATCTTGGATCGTTCATTTAACATCTCATGTAGCATCTCGGCTCGTTCATTTAACATCTCGTGTATAACCATAGCATCTCGGCTCGTTCGTTTAACATCTCACGTATAACCGTAGCATCTCGACTCATCCGTTTAACATCTCATGTATAACGATATCATCTCGACTCGTTCGTTTAACATCTCATGCATAACCGTATTATCTCGGCTCGTTCGTTTAACATCTCGTGTACAACCATATCATCTCGGCTTGTTCGTTTAACATCTCGTGTATAACCATAGCATCTCGGCTTGTTGGTTTAACGTCTCTTGTACAACCAAATCATCTTGGCTCGTTCGTTTAACATCTCGTGTATAACCATAGCATCTCGGCTCGTTCGTTTAACATCTCATGTATAACCGTAGCATCTCGACTCATCCGTTTAACATCTCATGTATAATGATATCATCTCGGATCGTTCATTTAACATCTCATGTATAACCGTAGCATCTCGGCTCGTTCGTTTAACATCTCGTGTATAACCATAGTATCTCGGCTCGTTCGTTTAACATCCACGTATAACCGTAGCATCTCGACTCATCCGTTTAACATCTCATGTATAACGATATCATCTCGGCTCGTTCGTTTAACATCTCATGTATAACCGTATTATCTCGGCTCGTTCGTTTAACATCTCGTGTACAACCATATCATCTCGGCTTGTTCGTTTAACATCTCATGTATAACTGTATTATCTCAACTCGTTCGTTTAACATCTCATGTTTAACGATATCATCTCGGCTCGTTCGTTTAACATCTCATGTATAACCGTAGCATCTCGGCTTGTTCGTTTAACGTCTCGTGTATAATCACAGCATCTCGGCTCATTGGTTTAACAACTCATGTACAACCATATCATCTCGGCTCGTTCGTTTAACATCTCGTGTATAACCGTAGCATCTCGACTCATCTGGTTAACATCTCGCGTATAACCATATCATCTCGGCTCGTTCGTTTAACATCTCGTGTATAACCATAGCATCTCGGCTCGTTCGTTAAACATCTCGTGTATAACCATAGCATCTCGGCTCGTTCGTTTAACATCTCACGTATAACCGTAGCATCTCGATTCATCCGTTTAACATCTCATGTATAACGATATCATCTCGACTCGTTCTTTTAACATCTCATGTATAACCGTAGCATCTCGGCACGTTCGTTTAACATCTCGTGTATAATCACAGCATCTCGGCTCATTGGTTTAACATCTCATGTACAACTATATCATCTCGGCTCGTTCGTTAAACATCTCGTGTATAACCATAGCATCTCGGCTCATTGGTTTAACATCTCATGTACAACTATATCATCTCGGCTCGTTCGTTTAACATCTCGTGTATAACCGTAGCATCTCGACTCATCTGTTTAACATCTCGCATATAACCATATCATCTCGACTCGTTCGTTTAATATCTCGTGTATAACCGTAGCATCTCGGCTCATTGGTTTAACATCTCATGTACAACCATATCATCTCAGCTCGTTCTTTTAACATCTCGTGTATAACCGTAGCATCTCGACTCATCCGTAATTAATTTTAAATTAAAGTATTTAATTTTTAATTTTATAAAACTATTTTTTAAATAGTTTTTCAAGTTTATAAAAGTATTTTATTAAATAAAAGTAATTAATTTTAAATAAAGTATTTAATTTTTATTTTTAATTTTTAATTTTTAATTTTATAAATGGCGTGGACATGTCGACGGGAATGAAACCGCCAAAAATTTCACCAAAAAAATCTAATTATTTCACAAAAAAATCAAATTATCGCGCCAAAAATGCCGACTAATTTATTTTACTGTCCCGTGGACATGTCGCCGGGATAGTTAAAAATATAAAACAAAACCCTCTCTGGTCAACACTTAGAAAAAAAACGAGTTCTAACAAAAATAAACCAGATCCACCACTCCACTGTCTCTTTCTCAATAACCATCATCGCCGGCGAGCACCACCACCACACGAGCACCTCCGACACCACAACCACCACCACTACACCCCCTCCGTCACCACAACAGCACCACCACCACCACACGAGCACCACTGTGCACTTTTCTTCCTCCTTTTCTCCCCGTTTAATTCTTTCCTCAACCCATCTCATGTTTAATTCTTTCTTTTCTTCTTCCCCGTTATTTCTTGTTTAACGAAGGTATTTTTAAAATTTTGATTTGCATTTTTTAATTTTTTGATATTATTAGTTATTAAATGTTAATTGTTAATGTATAATTGTTAATTTTTTGATTTTTTTTAACAGCCTGTGAAGCCGAGGGTGAGAGCCGAGGGTGAAGCCGAGACAGAGGTAATGTGGTCCCTTTTTTTTAACTTTTGGTATCCCGACGACATGTCGACGACAACTGTTTGTGTACAGCCCAAGATATATGTTAAACTAGTTAAATTAGTTTAGTTAGTTAGTTATGTTTCAGCTAACTGTTTTATCGTTTTAGCCAAGACAGTTTTTTAAACTAGTTAATATATGCAAATATGTTATTAGTTAGTTAGTTAGTTAGTTGTGGATTGATTATTTGAAAAAATTAGTTTTCCAGCGGAGTAAATATGTTGCGTTTAGTTAGTTTGCGAATCGATTAGTTGAAAAAATTAGTTGAGTATGTAGGAGTAGAATTAGAATTAGAATTTTTGCGTTATATATAGAAGTAGATATATTGGTTAAATGTTAGTTTGCGTTTGGTTAGTATATATGGTATACTAGTTCTAATATATTGGTTAATTGTAAGGTTTTGAAAAATTGGTTAGATAGAAGTAGATATATTGTTTACAATTCTAGTTAGATAGAAGTAGATATATTGATAAAATGTTAGTTTGCGAATCGATTAGTTGAGTACGTAGGAGTAGAATTAGAATTAGAATTTTTGCGTTATATATAGAAGTAGATTCTTGGACGGCATCAACACCCTGAGCTGACCATTTCCTTTTTGAAGGTAAATGTTTACAACTATTTGATTTTGTGTAGTTATTCTCGATTATGTTGTGGCTTACCTTTTTTCTTAGGCAGTGGCAGAAATTGCAAAGGCTTCAAATCGTGAAGCTTGTTTAGTCCCCGCTCAAGCAGAGGCCTACCATAAACATGTGAAGTCTGAATTGTCTAACTTGGAAAGGAAAACAGTGAACAAAGTTGACGATGGTGATCACTCGAGTCTTGAAGAAGATGCTGATAAGTATAAGGAGCAATTGGTGGCCGTCTTTTTTAAACTGAAGGAATCCAAGAGCTACAGACGAACAGTTGGATCTATATCTATTTCCTGTATCACGGCAACTACTCCTCTACTTAGTTCCTTGAAGCAAACAGCATACTTGATAGACTTGGATATAGTTGAGGTAGTAATACTATTTGTTTTTCAAGCAATTGTTATCACTGTGTATATATTGAGATTTATCTTCTTGATAAATGTATATGTTATTATATTTTTCAGGATGGAATCGTAGCACTTGCGAAAGTGGAAAAATCCTATAAACTGGAGACAAGAACCACGGAGGTCCTTATAGAAGCTTTACAATCATATACTTGGATTATTTTGTGTTGTACTTATGGTTGAAACAATATTTTCATGACCCTTATCTTAGTATTTTGTAGTTTAACCTTTTGGCGACTTGAAAATCGCGGATATTGAAACATTCGTGGATATGGCAGCTAGGTTTAGATATTACCACACCCCGTTTTGTAGACTTTATATGTTTTAATGCATTTCGAGTTTGTTTAGCGATAACTTGCAAGTGTTTTAGGCGATGGCGAGTTATACGTTTAGGACATGTTGATATTGAGTGGTTATAGGTGCTATTGCAAGTTCTGGTTGTTACAGGTTTTGGTAGATTTTTTCCGGAAAATCCGAAAAAAAAAATCTGGAAAAATGCTGGTTTTGAAGCCTGCTGTTAGCAGGATACCTCAGTGATGCCATCGACATGTCGACGGCAACATTAACCAAAAAATATTATTTTTTTAATTGTTTCCGTCGACATGTCGACGGCATAATTAAATAATCAAATTTTTCAATTTTAAAATGCCGTGGACATGTCGCCGGCATTAGATAAAACGTAATTATTATTTGTTAATTAAAATGTTAATTAGTATTATTTTCCCGTCGACATGTCGACGGAAACAATTTGACGGACAAATAATTCGTTTGACTGAAAAACGAAGTGGGACCCACGATGTCGACGGCGATTGTCGACGGGAACGTTGTAAAAATGTCGCCGGCGAAAGCGTCGATTGTACTAGTGTAAATAAAGAATTTTTGAGTGCATTGTTTTCATATACCACGAGTTTTGTTTATACTTTGTCGAAGTAAATTTTGTGAGCAATATTTTTGTGAGAGTAACATCTCATGTATCCAACATAAATTGGTACCAGAGCTTGTTCGAATTCATTTGGGTTAAACGAGTTCTTACCATTTTTTATAGAGCGGTCATGGCAAGACGACAAGGTTTTGATTTAAGTCATGTTGTCATCCCAATTTTTGATGGTGAAAATTATGATTTTTGGTATGTCAAAATGGAGACATTATTTGATTCTTTAGATGTGTTTGACAATGTCAAAAACACATTTGAAGAACCCGTTGATACGGAAAAATTAATCGATGATCAAATGAAAGATTTGAAGCAAAAGAGAAGCCGAAATGCAGCCGTTCTAAGTATAATTCAGCGGGGAGTCACACCGTCAATCTTCCGGAAAATCATGCGTATAAAAAAAGCAAAAGAAGCTTGGGAGGTGCTCAAGCAAGAATTTCAAGGAGACGTCAAAGTGAGAGCCATAAAACTACAAACTCTCAGACGAGATTACGAGAACACGAAGATGAAGGAAAATGAGTCACTAAATGACTATTCATCTAGATTAACCGATTTGATTAATCAGATGAAAAGTTATGGTTGTAAAATCCTAAATTTCTACAAATTTGAAAAGACCAAAATACCCCTCTAATTTAAAACTTTATAAGTATATGAAGCATACAAATAAATATCATTTTAATCCTAACTAAAGTCTATATATTTAAATAAAACCTAAGTTATCTATAACCTAAACAAATTTAAACTTTACAAATAAATGTTGCCTAAACTAGGTTAATAAAACCGAAAATATTATGTATAATATACACATTTCGGTCAAACAAATAAATAGGAGATAAGCACAGAAGATCACACTTGATTATTTGATTTGTAGCAATAAAGAACTGATTATTTCTTTCCTAAAAACAAAACACGTTTTCCCTTATTTGACACCCAAAATATACGGTTCTCTCCTTCATTATTCACACACACAAATAAGTTTACCTGCTGCCAAAAAGAGAGAATTCAAGGGTTGGTGACCAAGAAAGAGGGTGCATCGTTGGAGTTCTTTTAGTACACATTCGAGCCCTAGTTTTGCCATACGATTTTTTCTTTCTGCCTAAGTCGACACACAGGTTTCCTCTTGTTCCTTTTGTGCTTTCTGTTCGAATAATAACCAGGTCTAAAGAAAAAAAAAGAGATAAAATCATGCTAAGAAAACCTTTGAAATAATGTTTTATATACCTGTTTGCCTAGCTAAATAACACACGTAAAATCATACTCAAAAATATATGCGCCTATGTAACTATTTTGTATGCGTGGTGTGTGGGCTGTTTTGAAGTTCTTATTCCTACCCTTTGTCGATTAAAACCTAAACAAACCTTAATGATCAGCCCTATATATCACATTAAATTATAAAACCTACGCCCTTTTTAAATCTGTTTTGTGTCGAGTTTGTTGGCACTGTTTGGTGTCGGTTTTTGTGGCCTGGTTGATGTATTCTTTCCAGCCCTATGTCGACATGTTTCGCACCCTGATACAAGCCTTAACACCTGTTATATATAAACTTTAATGTGGCACTTAAAATCAGAAAACCCCAGGCACAATGTTAAACGAGATTCCATGATTTTATGTGAGGTTTTTGTGAATGTTTTGGCACATTTAAAACTGTTATTGCGTGAGGCTGTTGTACGTCGGGTTTGGGTTCGGTGTGTCTCGTAAATCTGGGTGTTCGTGTCGTGTTCGTTTTCGGTTTCGATTGTCGTTGCCTATCCTAGAGGTATTTTATGAACTGTCCTCTGAATATAATCACATACTAGTCATAAGTATTATATTAAGAAATCTTAGTTTAGTATGATATAATCTCTCATGTTAGATCATAATATGACTGATTACTATAATCTCTTAGTTTGCAAAATACTCGATCTAGGAACAGGTTGTCTTCTTTTCAAATATTATTTATATAAAAAAAAGGGTGTAATAGACTGCATGAAATATTATAATATGAGAATATTAGACATATATAACTGATTACTATATGCATGTTTTATTCAGATGGATATAGAAGAAGTAGAATGCATGCATAGGGTACTAGTTGTATTTTTATTTTTTTATTTTTTTCGAGAGGTCAAAGTGATCCAAAACGTGGTTAAATCACGTTGTTAATCGGTGTCGACGCGGTCTAAGATTAATGTCGTGAGAACGTTAATTAATTTTAATGACGGGTCCAAAATTATTACCTTAATATTTAATTATTAAAATAAAGTTTAAAATAATTTTATTTGACCTTTTTTTTTTTTAATTTTGATAATTTACCTTTTAGACCCTAAACTTATAATATTCACACTTTAAAACCTGAACTATTATATTGGTCATTTTATACCTTAAATATTATTTAATCGTCAAATAATAACCTTAAAGTATTAAAATACTAATTCGGGAAAGTTACTAAATATGGAAATTACCTAAAATGGAAAGATAACTAAAATCAGTAATCTGGATTATAAGAACCTATCAGTAATTCTGCCTCCTACTCCTTCAGGTGTGAAGAAGGAGTGACTCTGTGGTCTCTGTATTTCTTGCCTGTTATCAGTTTGCTATTTGGAATAAGGTACAGATATTCTGACTTTTTCAGTAAAAGTTTCTCATGACTTCCTTTCTTTTGATCTCTCATTTTGTGTAGGGTTCCCGATGCCATTGCTATGAAACCCCATTTTATTTTCTGAACCTTTTCTATTATGAACCTTTGCTATATGAACTTTCTGATTTTGAAACTTCTGATTTGGACCTTTTGATATGACTATATGATATGGACTTTTGATATGATCCGATTATGATGACTTATGATCTGTGTCATTTTATGACATTCTGTTTGACCTATTCCGTTTGACCTATTTCGTTTGACCTATTCTAGTTTGACACCCGAGCCAAATTTATTTCACTAGGCATGGGGGTTCCATGTCCATGTCAGGGATGCACCCCTGACATGACTCCAGGGCAGTGGAGTGATGTTTTGCCACGTCCCCTTATCTGTTATCTGTTATGAGCTCAATTATCTGTTTATTATGGCCAATATTATTTATGTGGGGGCGTATGGATGCATCCTAGATCTGTTATCTATTATCTGTGTCTGGTGATTGATGTTGCATGCATGCACGTCCTTCACAACTCTGGTAGGTCTCCCCTACATATGCTGCTTATTGTGTGATTATGACTATGATTATGATTATGATGAAGGCATTATTATGAAGGCATTATTATGAAGGCATTATATCTGTTTCTGGGCTCGTGGTTGATGACTAACCCTTACCTTATCTCTTATTACTATTTCACACTTGCCTTTTATTACATTCTATTATTTCCTTTATACCTTATTCAGTATTCATTTCTGTTTCATTATTACTTCGTTGTTATATCTGTTCACTGGGCTTTTTAAGCTCAGCCGCGTTTTCTTTTCTTCCGCGGCATGTATCTAAGCTAGGAGCGGGGGTTGCTTATGGGTTGAGTGCTGAGTGGACTTACCTTAGAGATCTTAGCTTTGGATTTTGGATATGATGTTTAAGACTTTATTATTTTCCGTTATTTCTTTTGGATACTTTTCCGTTTAGAATTCATGTAACTCTGTTGGTTATCTCTTTCATTTGGGACTATGTTTGTTAAGTCATGTTGACTTACTCTTTGGTTATCTATGATATGACTTCTGTTTGTTTATGCTTATGTATACTTTGATATGACACCATTGTTGTGACACTTTTACCCTGTCAGGTTGGGGTGTTACAATTTATGGTATCAGAGACAGGTTGTTAACGACGGAGGTTTCCGAACCTTAGAGCTTAGGCTATGAGCTGTGAGGATTGGGTAGATATTAGGTTTCCTTCTGCGCACTTTGCTTTCATTATCGATCTTGTTTCGTTTTGCTAACCTTTTTCAACTCATTCAGATGGTGGTCACACGCAGAAGTAGTAAAGGGGATGGTCCTGATTTTGAGGCCATGATCAATGCTGCTCTGGCCAATGCTCTCCCTAACCTTTCCACTGAACTCAGGACCCAGATTTACAATGATATCCGAAACGGCGCGGGTTCATCGGGTGGTAGTGGTGGTGGTGGTCCACCTACCACAATTTCTGGTTGGATTAAGGAGTTTAACAAGCTTAAACCACTTGCATTCCGATCTGCTGCTACCGCTGCTGAAACAGAAGATTGGATAACTCATATGGAGAAGGTGTTTCAAGTTCTGGGATGTCCTGATAACTTTAAGACCCGTTTGGCAGCGTTCAAATTAGAAGGGGATGCTCTGAGCTGGTGGACAGCTCATCTTAGGACTCAGGCAGGAGGAGAGGCTTATGCGGATACTTGTACTTGGGGCACTTTCCGTGAGATTTTCTATAACAGGTATTTTCTGGTGTCTGAGCAACAGAGATTTGAGAGAGAGTATGGTTCTATTTATCAGCTAGAGAGGGAGAATTCTGTGGAGTACATGCAGAGATTCATGAGGCTGGTTAGTTTTGTGGGGCCAGTGGCTGGCGATGCTCTGAGACAGGCCAGGCATTTCAAGTGGGGGTTAAAGAGATGGGTGTTGGATAGGATTGTCAACACAGAGTATCCGGATGTTGCTCAGGCTTGTGCTGCAGCCCGCAACATTGAACTGTTGCACGAGAGTGGGCCTTCTAATAAGAGGGACAGGGATGGTAACCGGATTCAGCATAGGGGACAGGGTAATCAGGAGTACAGGGGTCGGTCTGACCAGGTTCAGGAGTACAGAGGTCGATCTGACCAGGGTCAGAGTTACAGGGGTCAGCGTGACAGGTGTCAGGATCATAGGGGTCATGATTTCAGAGCTTCTAACAGGTCGGGTAATGATCGTCAGGGTTATCAAGGTAACAATAACAGGCAATGGAAGGATCAGGCGGCTAGGGGTAATCAGCAGGGTCGTCATTCGGGCTCTTCTAGTCAGCAGAAGCCTGTTGAGGCTTTACCTCCTCCACCTCTCTGTACCACTTGTGGTAAGGCTCACCCGGGTCCATGTTTTAAAGCTACAGGTGGTTGCTTTGCTTGTGGTTCTATGACGCATAAGATCAAGGATTGCCCTAAGAGGAATCCTACGGTGCCTGGGAACTACCTCAAGCCACCTCCCACTACTTGACGTGTTTATTTTACCACTCGTGAGCAGGCAGAACGCACTTCAGGTACCATTACCGGAATTCTCTACATTGATAATCATACTGTCTTCACTTTATTTGATACTGGTGCCACACATTCTATTATATCTATAACATTTGCAAAGAAACTGAATATGATCCCTACACCATTAACAAACCAATTATCCATATCAACACCTATGAAAGACCATATGCTCATTAATCATGAATACGTTAACTGTCCTCTACGTTTTGATGATCGTATCCGTCCTACAAATCTGTTACCACTTGACATGGTCGACTTTGATGTGATTCTGGGTATGGACTGGTTGTCTACTCATCGAGCTTCCTTAGACTGCTATGCTAGAACCGTAATCTTTGGTAACCGACATCGTCCTGAATTTGTTTATCACGGTTCCCAACCCCTTAAGTCTGTTAAGATTATTTCTGCTATGAAGGCACGTACCTTAATCTCTCATGGGTGCCAAGGTTTTCTGGCTTCTGTTAAAGACACATCTTCGGACAGTCCTGACATTGGAAGTCTGTCTGTTGTTCGTAAATTTTCTGATGTTTTTCCAAAAGAGCTTCCTGGACTTCCTCCGGCTAGAGAGATTGAGTTTGGCATTGAGTTAATCCCAGGTGCTAAACCTATTTCTAAGGCTCCGTATCGTATGGCACCTGTTGAATTGAAGGAGTTAAAAGAGCAGTTGCAAGAATTGTTGGAGAATGGTTTTATTCGTCCTAGTGTTTCTTCGTGGGGAGCTCCTGTTCTATTTATAAATAAGAAGGCCGGAAGTATGCGGTTATGCATTGACTATCGTGAGCTGAATCGTATTACTATCCGAAACCGCTATCCTCTTTCATGAATTGATGATTTATTTGATCAACTGCAAGGGGCCAAATTCTTTTCTAAGATTGATCTGAGATCTGGATACCACCAACTGCGTGTAAAGGAGCAAGATGTTCCTAAAACCGCTTTCCGTAACCGATATGGTCATTATGAATTTATGGTTATGCCATTTGGTCTGACTAATGCTCCTGCAGTGTTTATGGATCTGATGAATCGGGTTTTCCATGAATATCTTGATAAGTTTGTCATCGTTTTCATTGATGATATTTTGGTGTACTCTAAGTCGGCAGAAGAACACGAGCAGCATTTACGAATTGTTTTGGGGATTCTGAGGCAACAGAAGTTGTATGCCAAATTTTCAAAGTGTGAGTTCTGGCGAAACCAGGTTGCTTTCCTTGGTCATATTGTGTCAGCAGATGGGATTACGATGGACCCATCTAAGGTTGAGGCTATCACCAAGTGGCCAAGACCGACCACTGTGACTGAAGTCAGGAGTTTTCTGGGATTGGTTGGTTACTACAGGCGTTTTGTTGAAGGGTTTTCTAAGATTGCTTCAACTTTAACTCAGTTGATGCGGAAAGTTGAGAAGTTTGTATGGACAGATGAACGGGAGGAAAGTTTTGAAGAGTTGAAACGGAGATTGGTGTCTGCTCCTATATTGACTCTTCCGTCTGGTTCTGGAGGTTTTCAGATTTACAGTGACGCCTCAAAGAAGGGTTTAGGTTATGTTCTCATGCAATATGGTAAAGTGATTGCATATGCTTCAAGGCAATTGAAACCCTATGAGGTAAATTACCCGACACATGATCTGGAACTGGCTGCTGTTGTTTTTGCGTTGAAAATCTGGAGACATTACTTGTATGGCGAATCATGTGATATCTTCACTGATCACAAAAGTCTCAAATACATCTTTACTCAGAAGGAGCTTAACATGAGGCAAAGAAGATGGTTAGAGCTTCTAAAAGATTATGACACTAATATTCAGTACCATCCGGGCAAGGCTAATGTAGTGGCGGATGCACTTAGTCGGAAATCTGGTATGATAGCAAGTATTGAGATCGAACCCAGAATTCTTAATGATCTAGAACGTTTGGACGTTGAACTATGTGTGCGAGGTTTTGGCGGATATTGGGCTAGTATGAAGGTAGAGTCCAACCTTATGTTACAGATTAAAGAAGCTCAGAAGGATGACGGTGATCTGTGGGCTATAGTACAAAATGTTGAAGAGGGTAAGCAGACGGAGTTCAGAGTTGATGATGATGGAGTTGTATGGTATGAAGATAGGCTTTGTGTTCCCAATGATCCGGTACTTCGTGAGAAAGTCATGACAGAAGCTCATAGTTCTCCTTTCACTATTCATCCAGGTTCTACTAAGATGTACAGAGATTTGAAACAGTACTTTTGGTGGAATGGTATGAAACAAGATGTGGCTACGTTTGTGTCAAAGTGTATGATCTGTCAGCAGGTTAAGATTGAACATCAGAGGGCTAGTGGGTTGTTACAGCCGTTAGAGATTCCGACTTGGAAGTGGGATGAGATATCCATGGATTTTGTGACTGGGTTACCTCTGACTAAGAAAAGACATGATGCGATTTGGGTGGTTGTTGATCGGCTAACCAAGTCGGCTCATTTCTTACCTATTCGGAAGGATTATGGTATTGGTAGATTGGCGGAAATATTTCAGCAGGAGATTGTTAGGCTTCATGGTACTCCGGCATCTATTGTGTCTGACAGAGATCCGCGGTTTACTTCTCGTTTCTGGAGGGGTTTGCAGAAGGCTTGGGGAACTCGTCTTAAGTTCAGTACAGCATTTCATCCTCAAACAGATGGTCAGTCAGAGAGAACCATTCAGACTTTGGAGGATATGCTCAGGGCTTGTGCTTGGGAATGGACGGGTAATTGGGATGAATATCTGTGCTTAGTGGAGTT
Organism: Artemisia argyi; assembly: GCA_030686995.1. NCBI lineage: Eukaryota > Viridiplantae > Streptophyta > Magnoliopsida > Asterales > Asteraceae > Artemisia > Artemisia argyi. The sequence goes on along the minus strand of CM060684.1, from coordinate 134,084,900 downwards.
TGCCTACAACAACAGTTGGCATGCTAGCATTAAAGCAGCACCTTTTGAACTTCTGTATGGGAGGAAATGTCGAGCACCTATCTGTTGGAATGAAGTAGGTGAACGTTTGATTGAAGGTCCGGAACTGATTGAGATTACTAATGAGAAACTGGCGGTTGCTAAGGAGAAGCTGAAAGAGGCTAGGTCTCGACAGAAGAGTTATGCTGATAAGCATCGTCGTGACCTCGAGTTTAATGTTGGAGATCGGGTATTTCTGAAGGTATCTCCATTCTGTGGGGTTAAACGTTTTGGGATCAAGGGCAAGCTCAGTCCTTGATTCATTGGTCCGTTTGAGATTCTGGAACGTGTTGGAGAAGTTTCTTATCGTTTAGCTCTGCCTCCTCAGTTATCGCATGTTCATGATGTCTTCCATGTATCTCTTCTGAGGGGATACAACTATCACCCGTTGCACGTTGTATCTTATCCGTTTGATCAGATTCAGCCCGATATGTCTTTGCCTGAGGAACCTGAGGCTATTTTGGATCGGCAAGAAAGGGTCATGAGAAACAAAATCATTCCATTTGTTAAAATTCTTTGGAAGAATCACCCAGAGCGTGAAGCTACCTGGGAGACCGAAGAATCGATGCGGGCTAGTTATCCTCATTTCTTTTCGTAATCCGGTATGTTTTCGTTTCGTTTTCTTCATTCCGTTCTCTTTGCAATTTCGCGGACGAAATTTTCTTTTTAGAGGGGAAGAGTTGTAAAATCCTAAATTTCTACAAATTTGAAAAGACCAAAATACCCCTCTAATTTAAAACTTTATAAGTATATGAAGCATACAAATAAATATCATTTTAATCCTAACTAAAGTCTATATATTTAAATAAAACCTAAGTTATCTATAACCTAAACAAATTTAAACTTTACAAATAAATGTTGCCTAAACTAGGTTAATAAAACCGAAAATATTATGTATAATATACACATTTCGGTCAAACAAATAAATAGGAGATAAGCACAGAAGATCACACTTGATTATTTGATTTGTAGCAATAAAGAACTGATTATTTCTTTCCTAAAAACAAAACACGTTTTCCCTTATTTGACACCCAAAATATACGGTTCTCTCCTTCATTATTCACACACAAAAATAAGTTTACCTGCTGCCAAAAAGAGAGAATTCAAGGGTTGGTGACCAAGAAAGAGGGTGCATCGTTGGAGTTCTTTTAGTACACATTCGAGTCCTAGTTTTGCCATACGATTTTTTCTTTCTGCCTAAGTCGACACACAGGTTTCCTCTTGTTCCTTTTGTGCTTTCTGTTCGAATAATAACCAGGTCTAAAGAAAAAAAAAGAGATAAAATCATGCTAAGAAAACCTTTGAAATAATGTTTTATATACCTGTTTGCCTAGCTAAATAACACACGTAAAATCATACTCAAAAATATATGCGCCTATGTAACTATTTTGTATGCGTGGTGTGTGGGCTGTTTTGAAGTTCTTATTCCAGCCCTTTGTCGATTAAAACCTAAACAAACCTTAATGATCAGCCCTATATATCACATTAAATTATAAAACCTACGCCCTTTTTAAATCTGTTCTGTGTCGAGTTTGTTGGCACTGTTTGGTGTTGTTTTTGTGGCCTGGTTGATGTATTCTTTCCAGCCCTATGTCGACATGTTTCGCACCCTGATACAAGCCTTAACACCTGTTATATATTAACTTTAATGTGGCACTTAAAATCAGAAAACCCCAGGCTCGATGTTAAACGAGATTCCATGATTTTATGTGAGGTTTTTGTGAATGTTTTGGCACATTTAAAACTGTTATTGCGTGAGGCTGTTGTACGTCGGGTTTGGGTTCGGTGTGTCTCGTAAATCTGGGTGTTCGTGTCGTGTTCGTTTTCGGTTTCGATTGTCGTTGCCTATCCTAGAGGTATTTTATGAACTGTCCTCTGAATATAATCACATACTAGTCATAAGTATTATATTAAGAAATCTTAGTTTAGTATGATATAATCTCTCATGTTAGATCATAATATGACTGATTACTATAATCTCTTAGTTTGCAAAATACTTGATCTAGGAACAGGTTGTCTTCTTTTCAAATATTATTTATATAAAAAAAGGGTGTAATAGAGTGCATGAAATATTATAATATGAGAATATTAGACATATATAACTGATTACTATATGCATGTTTTATTCAAATGGATATAGAAGAAGTAGAATGCATGCATAGGGTACTAGTTGTATTTTTATTTTTTTATTTTTTTCGAGAGGTCAAAGTGATCCAAAACGTGGTTAAATCACGTTGTTAATCGGTGTCGACGCGGTCTAAGATTAATGTCGTGAGAACGTTAATTAATTTTAATGACGGGTCCAAAATTATTATCTTAATATTAAATTATTAAAATAAAGTTTAAAATAATTTTATTTGACTTTTTTTTTTTAATTTTGATAATTTACCTTTTAGACCCTAAACTTATAATATTAAACTTTAAAACCTGAACTATTATATTGGTCATTTTATACCTTAAATATTATTTAATCGTCAAATAATAACCTTAAAGTATTAAAGTACTAATTCGGGAAAGTTACTAAATATGGAAATTACCTAAAATGGAAAGATAACTAAAATCAGTAATCTGGATTATAAGAACCTATCAGTAATTCTGCCTCCTACTCCTTCAGGTGTGAAGAAGGAGTGACTCTGTGGTCTCTGTATTTCTTGCCTGTTATCAGTATTCTATTTAGAATAAGGTACAGATATTCTGACCTTTTCAGTAAAGGTTTCTCATGAATTCCTTTCTTTTGATCTCTCATTTTGTTTAGGGTTCCCGATGCCATTGCTATGAAACCCCATTTTATTTTCTGAACCTTTTCTGTTATGAACCGTTGCTATCTGAACTTTCTGATTTTGAGCCTTCTGATTTGGACCTTTTGATATGACTATATGATATGGACTTCTGATATGATCTGATTATGATGACTTATGATCTGTGTCATTTTATGACATTCTGTTTGACCTATTCCGTTTGACCTATTCTAGTTTGACACCCGAGCCAAATTTATTTCACTAGGCATGGGGGTTCCATGTCCGTGTCAGGGATGCACCCCTGGCATGACTCCAGGGCAGTGGAGTGATATTCTGCCACGTCCCCTTATCTGTTATCTGTTATGAGCTCAATTATCTGTTTATTATGGCCAATATTATTTCTGTGGGGGCGTATGGATGCATCCTAGATCTGTTATCTGTTATCTGTGTATCTGGTGATTGATGTTGCGTGCATGCACGTCCTTCACAACTCTGGTAGGTCTCCCCTACATATGCTGCTTATTGTGTGATTATGACTATGATTATGATTATGATGAAGGCATTATATCTGTTTCTGGGCTCGTGGTTGATGACTAACCCTTACCTTATCTCTTATTACTATTTCACACTTGCCTTTGATTACATTCTGTTATTTCCTTTATACCTTATTCAGTATTCATTTCTGTTTCATTATTACTTCGTTGTTATATCTGTTCACTGGGCTTTTTAAGCTCAGCCGCGTTTTCTTTTCTTCCGCGGCAGGTATCTAAGCTAGGAGCTGGGGTTGCTTATGGGTTGAGTGCTGAGTGGACTTACCTTAGAGATCTTAGCTTTGGATTTTGGATATGATGTTTAAAACTTTATTATTTTCCGTTATTTCTTTTGGATATTTTTCCGTTTAGAATTCATGTAACTCTGTTGGTTATCTCTTTCATTTGGGACTATGTTTGTTAAGTCATGTTGACTTACTCTTTGGTTATTTATTATATGACTTCTATTTGTTTATGCTTATGTATACTCTGATATGACACCATTGTTGTGAAACTTTTACCCTGTCGGGTTGGGGTGTTACAATGGTGATGAAATTGAAGACCAACGTATTGTTGAGAAAATTCTCATCAGTATTCTCGAAAAATTTGATCCAATTATAGCGGTCATTGAAAACACCAAAGATCTAAAAACTTTGGGTATTCAAGAATTGCTAAGTTCTCTTAAGTCATATGAGCAGCGTATGACTCGCCACTCTGGTAAGGCGATCGAAAGTGCATTCCAATCCAGCTTGCAAGGAGACAAGAAACCACCACAAAATTTTGGAAGAGGGAATTCATTCCGAGGTGGTCGAGGAGGCTGAAATTTTAGAGGCCATGGACGTGGACAAAGTTACGGAAGTTTTAGAAGTCAAGGCAGCTTCGACAAAAGATCATTGGGCGATGGAAACTCTCACAAGTGTTCCATTTGGAAGAAAGACAATCACGAGGAAAAGGATTGTTGGTATAAAGAAAAGTACAAATGTACTCACTGTGGTCAATTTGGTCATTTAGAAAAATTTTGTCGAAAGAAAAACCAACAACAAGCAAATTTTTTAGAAGAAAAACAAGAAGATGAAAATGTTTTCTTTTGTCACTCAGCTAACGTTGAAGGAAGTGACACATGGTTTCTTGACAGCGGTTATAGTAATCATATGACCGGTGATGAAAGTATTTTGGTCGATATTGACACTGTAGGAAATTCTCAAGTAAAAATGGGAAATGGAGCAGTAGTATAAGTGAAGGGAAAAGGCAAGATTCCGGTCAAGAAAAAAGCAGATATCAAATAAATTAATGATGTTTTACTAGTTCCCGACCTTACGCAAAATTTGCTTAGTGTCGGACAACTTGTAGAGCATGGATACATTGTTGTTTTTGAAGGTAAAGGTTGTAGTATTTATAATAAAGGAAGAAACAGAGAATTGATGCAGAAGATAATAATGGGGTGGAACAGAAGTTTTCCGATCACATTTAGATACGAAGAACACCCTGCATTGAAGGCCACAACAACAAATGAAGCTTTGTTATGGCACAGGAGGCTTGGACATCTAAATTTTCAAAGTCTAAATTTACTCCACCAGAAAAATATGGTTGGAGGTTTGCCACAAATTCACGAGATTGAAGGATTTTGTGAAGGGTGTGCGCTTGGAAAGCATCATCGAAAACCATTTCCAAAAGGAGTCGCTTGGAGAGCCAAGGAAATTCTCGAGCTAGTGCACACCGATCTTTATGGTCCGATGAGGAATCCATCTCATGGTAATAGTCTCTATTTCATTATATTTATTGATGATTTTAGTAGAATGACATGGGTATATTTCATGAAAGAAAAATCTCAAGTTTTTGGAATTTTCAAAAAATTTAAAAATTTTGTCGAAAAACAAACGGGGAGTTTTATCAAAATTTTGAGAAGTGATCAAGGAAAAGAATACAACTCAAAAGAGTTTGACAAGTTTTGTGAGGATGAAGGCATGTACAGACAGCTCACAACTCGATACACACCTCAACAAAATGGTGTAGTCGAGAGAAAGAATCAGACCGTTGTAGAAATGGCGAAATCAATGATGCACGAGAAAGGTTTACCAAAAAGTTTTTAGGCAGAAGCAGTTTACACGGCAGTATATTTGTTGAATAGAAGTCCAACAAAAGCCCTCGATAACAAGACTCCACTTGAAGCGTGAAATGGAAGAAAACCTTCGGTAAGACATCTTAAAGTTTTTGGGTGTGTTTGTTATTCTCAAATTCCAAAGCAAAAAAGATATAAGTTGGATGAGACAAGTGAAAAGTGCATTTTTGTAGGCTATAGTAGCAAGTTAAAAGCTTATAGATTGTATAGCCTAAAAACAAAAAATGTAATAGTTAGTCGAGATGTAATTTTTGATGAAAATTCTTCCTGGAATTGGGAAGAAAAAAAAAACGAAGGAGCAAGTTTTCCCACTAACAATATGCAGGATGAAGTACATGTGGAAAGTGATGAAAATCAAACATCACATGACGAAGTACCCAACGAAGAACCTGACGAAGAATATCAAAGTCCACCACCAAGAAAATTTCGTTCGTTGACAGAAATATACAATGCTAATTTTTGTCATGTAGAACCAGAAAGTTTTGAAGAGGTGAGCAGAGAGGAATCATGGAAGAAAGCCATGGAGGACGAAATTCAAGTTATCGAAAAGAATAACACATGGGAGCTCACAGACAACCCATTAGACAAAGACGTTATTGGTGTCAAATGGGTCTACAAAGTCAAGTACAATGCAGATGGTTCCGTTCAAAGAAACAAGGCGAGAATAGTCGCAAAAGGTTACTCACAACAACCTGGAATTGAATACGACGAGACATTTGCTCGAGTTGCTCGAATGGACACAGTCCGAGCAATCATCTCACTAGCAGGCCAGAAAGGTTGGTTACTATACCAACTCGATGTCAAGTCAGCATTTCTCAATGGAGAACTCAAGGAAGAAGTTTATGTGAATCAACCTCAAGGATTCGAGGTTGAAGGAAAAGAAAAAAAAGTTTACAAGTTGAAGAAGCGCTTTACGGACTCAAGCAAGCACCGCGAGCTTCGTATAGCCAGATCGATGGTTATTTTAAAGAAAAAAGTTTTGATCAAAGCAAGAGCGAACCAACCTTGTATGTTAAAAATCAAGGTAAAGATGACATTTCAATTGTTGCGCTCTATGTCGATGATCTTGTGTTCACATGAAATAGCAAGAAAATGATTGAAGATTTCAAGAATGAGATGATGCAAAAATACAAGATGAGTGATTTAGGACTTCTAAATCATTTTCTCAGAATGGAAATATATCAAAACGATGGCAGCATTTTTATTTGTCAAGAAAAGTATGTCGAGAAGATTTTGAAGAATTTTGATATGTCGGAATGCAAACCGACGGACACTCCTTTGGTTGTCAATGAAAAGCTCATGAAAGAAGACGGTTCAAGTAAAGTGGACACTACACTTTATCGAAGTTTGGTGGGGAAATTGTTATACCTCACAGCAACAAGGCCCGACATCATGTTTGCTGCAAGTTCACTCTCAAGGTTCATGCACAATCCTAGTCAAATTCACATGGGAGTTGGTAAAAGAATTTTAAGATATTTGAAAGGCACGAAAGATTTTGGAATCAAGTTAGAAAAAAATGCAAATATAAATTTGCATGGTTTTTGTGACAGTGATTGGGGAGGATGTACAGATGACATGAAAAGTACATCCGGACATATTTTTTCACTTGGTTCAGGTGTGTTTTGTTGGTGCTCAAAGAAGCAACAAACAGTCGCACAATCATCAGCGGAGGCAGAGTACGTAGCAGCAGCTCTAGCCACATCACAAGCAATTTGGATATGAAGAATTTTTGAAGATATTGGAGAAAAGCAATTGAAGCCTACAACAATTTTCTGTGATAGCATGTCAGCAATAGCAATCACAAAGAACCCGGTTCATCATAGCCGCACAAAGCATATCGCTTTGAAACATCATTTTATCAGAGAAGCAATTGATTGTGGAACGAATGATCAACTAGCAGACATTTTCACAAAAGCACTTCCACGAGAAAAGTTTCAGGAGCTCAGACGAAATTTGGGAGTTCAGCCAAAACACATTACGGGGAGAATGTAAATTAATGTGTTTTACCAACCAAAGAAGAATGAAAAGAAAAACGTTTTTTTTTTTTTTAAACCAAAAGGAAAAGAGACAAGCCTTACTATTGAGTTGAGAAAAGAATAGTAGGGCTAGTTTTTAGACATGATTTGTATGGTGCAGAGAATTCAACTTTTGCTTCTACATAGTAAGTCAAGTATAGCATGTGAAAATGTTATACGACATATCTTGGAATCTTCGCAACGCATGGGTACCCTGCTAGTCTTATTTAGTGAATCTTATTTTAGGCTCGTTTTAGGATCATATTTGTTTAAAATACAACTCATATTACAATATGTGTTCAAGACAAGTCTTTAATGTTACATGTATATCATGTAGCCAGTGTTCAACCATGTTGAATATGTGCCAAGGTACTTATCTTTGCAGATAGAATAAATAATGGGAATAGAAGATCTCAACTAGTTGAAGCACTTTTAATTGTCAAGTTATTTCGGTGTGAGCGTTAATTTTTGGAAGAAAAAAAATGCATTTGGACCGCACTATTCGATTTTGTGGATATTGTAACTTCATAGTGTCTTGAAACTTTATTAAATGGTTGTGAACATAAACAGTTACGCACAAGGAGATTAAATTGAAAAGATTTGAAACCACACATGCAATCTCTTCGCAGCAAGGCTTTCGTGATCAAGAACATGGTGGCAGCCTGTTATTGAAGTGGCAATCGTTTAAACCCTATTAAGATAATACTATTCAGGCTTTGCAGGTGGATGCAAACATGGAAAACTGAAAACCAATATTCACATTAGTATTGAATTCTTAATAAAAGTGCCAAGGCAGTTTGTTAACTTAGATGAAGATATCAAAGTGTGTGTCCCACATCGGTTGACTGAATGAAACAACCACAGTGATGGTCCCTATAAGAACAAAGGCCCAACTATGAACCAAGCATACCTTTCTCGGCCTTTTGGCTAAGATCAAGTGTAGTATCTGTTCTTATCAGTTTAATATCTGATATGTGAGCTATTGGCTCACTTGATATTAATCTGATTTTTGAAGGGCGGAAGACCTAATGCAATAGCTTGCTATTGTGGTCTCCACGATCGCCTAGGCACTGCACTACTGCCTTGGCCTGGTCACCAATTCATAGTTCAAATTTGCGGCAATTTTACATTTTAACTGGCATTTATTGTCACTTGATTAGATTGCTGTGAGTTCGCATTATCCATGATGGGATTAGGTTGTAAAAATTCATGTCCTGATACTCTGTTGGCATAAAGGCTTTCGTGATCATGAACATGATCATTGACTCAACATCTTGTTCTTCCATAAGTATTGTTTCTAAAAATTCCATATGGGAATCATATTGAATTTGAGAGAGAGAATAAAGTTGGGAAATTTCTCACTAAAACTAAAATGTGACTTCAAATGCAGTATTTATACAAAGTACATGAAAATAACGTGTAGTATGGTATAAACATATACCTTTCTCCGCCCTTTGGCTAAGATAACGTGTAGTATCCGTTCAATATCTTGTATCTGAGCTATTGGCTCACTTGATATTAATTTGATGGTGGAGGAACCCGATGAAATAGCTTGCTATTGCGGTCTCCATGATCGCCTAGGTCTTGCACTACTGCCTTGGCCTGGTCACCAATACATAGTTAAAATATTTGGGTATTTAAACATTTTACCTGCTTTGATGGACACTTGACTTAGGTTTGTTTGAACAGTACTTTAAACTTCGATAGCTAAATTTCATCAAAAGATGTTGCATGACTAGTAAACTGATTAACAAAAAAAAAATAAAAAAAAAAAATAAAAAAATAAAAAATAAATAAAAAAATAAAAGAAAAAAAAAACCTGTGCCAACAACTATGTCTGGAATAGTCCCATAGTTGAACACTGATCGAAGCATTGATAATAAGACTAACAGTCTGAATACTAAAGAACCAGAGAAGTTTCCAACTCATATAAAACACTCAAGTTAACCTATCGCCACAACTAAAGAGGTAATCTCACAAGGTTACAAAAATACAAGTAATAAATTTTTTAAAGTCAACTACCAATACATACATTGAACATTTCAAAGGTTAGGATGTATATTCTATAATTTGCTTGTTAAGCTGAGTTTTATATTCTATGGAGTAACAAGTAATGTGAAAAACTATATCCAACTTACCCACCTTATTATTCCAACGGTCATTTACAAAATAATCATACAAAATTAAGTAATCAATTGTACGTGGGTATTTCTTTTTGTTATAACCAGCTTTAATTTGAAACCCAAATAACATAGATGTGAACTATTATGGATTTGAGTTTTGTAGCTTATATATAAGTATTAAAAGTTGGTTCACAGCTCAGTTATGCCTTTTTCGCTCTTGTTTTCATGGTCAAGAACAGGGTGGCAGCCTGTTCTTGAAGTGGCATTCGCTTAAACTCTATTAAGATATATAATACTATTCTGGGCTTTGCAGGTGGATGCAAAGATGGAAAACTGAAAACCAATGTTCATATTAGTATTGAATTCTTAATAGAAGTGCCAAGGCAGGGTTTGTTAACTTAGATGAAGATATCAAAGTGTGTGTCACATAGTTTAATAGGAAAACAAGCCAAAGACCAACAATTTGGTTTACTGAAACTACTTCTGTGTCCCACATCGGTTGACTGAATGAAACAACCACAGTGATGGTCCCTATAAGAACAAAGGCTCAACTATGAACCAAGCATACCTTTCTCGGCCTTTTGGCTAAGATCAAGTGTAGTATCTGTTCTTATCAGTTTAATATCTGATATGTGAGCAATTAGCTCACTCGATATTAATCTGATTTTTGAAGGGTGGAGACCTAATGCAATAGCCTGCTATTGGGGTCTCCACGATCGCCTAGGCATTGCACTACTGCCCTGGCCTGGTCACCAATTCATAGTTCAAACTTGTGGGTATTTAACATTCTAGCTGGCATTTATTGACACTTGATTAGATTGCTGTGAGTTCACATTATGAATGATGGGATTAGATTGTTGAAAATCATGTCCGGATATTCTGTTTGCATAAAGGCTTTCGTGATCATGAACATGGTCGCAACCAGGTCTCGAAGTGACATGACATGAGGCTTCTTAAGTAAGGCTTTTATCTTGTCTGATATAATTTAAAAGCAGGTTTCTCTTATCATATATAAAAAGCCACAAGAATTCACATCTAAAATTTGTCTGAAGTGTTGCAATTTCCCCTAATTAGAAGTAATGTTTGGTATAGTTTGTTTCTTTGTTGAGGGTAACTTGTACTATTAGGGGTCTATCCTAATTGTAGATGTAAATCCTGAAAATGTGACTATTATAGTTTTTGGTATTAATACGATTCTCCTTTTTACCAAAAAGAAAAACTATACTCAAAAGGATTTAATTTTGGGACGGCTGTATTAATGCATACACACTGTAGTGACTCAATGAATGATACTTACTTTATAGTTTTGGCGAGATATCAAATTGTCCTGCAAAAACATCGTAACGATTTGTCTCAGAAGCGTGATACTGAAGACTTTTACTTATCCATTGGAAAGATGCCTTTGTTTTATATAATGTTTCCTAAAAAAGTGAGGTTTGGCATCATTAATATTGGAAACACTACTATCACTTGTATGTGTGATTTTTTTTTTTTTTTTTTTTTTTTTTGCTTCAACATTTTGATCTTTCATGAGTGTTTTTCAACAAGTTTTGTGGGGGATTCAATTATGTGTTTTTGGTTTTGTTATTCGCTTTTTGGATGTCAACTATATATCTTACAATCTTTTTTAGCTGATTTATTAAAATTTTAAAAAGTATTCAGCAAATAGTAGATCTTCTAGAGTGAGCAACTTGATCTGAAAACCCATTTGTTTTGAACTATCTACAAACTCTAATAACAAAAAAATAAAAAAAAATAAAAATAAAAAAAACAAGGCAATCCTAGCCACCCTAGCTAGCAGTTTGTGTCGTCATCTTCGCAACGCATGGGTACCCTGCTAGTATTATTTAGTGAATCTTATTTTAGGCTCGTTTTAGGATCATATTTGTTTAAAATACAACTCATATTACAATATGTGTTCAAGACAAGTCTTTAATGTTACATGTATATCATGTAGCCAGTGTTCAACCATGTTGAATCTGTGCCAAGGTACTTATCTTTGCAGATAGAATGAATAATGGGAATAGAAGATCTCAACTAGTTGAAGCACTTTTAATTGTCAAGTTATTTCGGTGTGAGCGTTAATTTTTGGGAAAAAAAAATGCATTTGGACCGCACTATTCGATTTTTTGGAAATTGTAACTTCATAGTGTCTTGAAACTTTATTAAATGGTTGTGAACTTAAACAGTTACGCACAACGAGATTAAATTGAAAAGATTTGAAACCACACATGCAATCTCTTCGCAGCAAGGCTTACGTGATCAAGAACATGGTGGCAGCCTGTTATTGAAGTGGCAATCGTTTAAACCCTATTAAGATAATACTATTCTGGCTTTGCAGGTGGATGCAAACATGGAAAACTGAAAACCAATATTCATATTAGTATTGAATTCTTAATAAAAGTGCCAAGGCAGTTTGTTAACTTAGATGAAGATATCAAAGTGTGTGTCCCACATCGGTTGACTGAATGAAACAACCACAGTGATGGTCCCTATAAGAACAAAGGCCCAACTATGAACCAAGCATACCTTTCTCGGCCTTTTGGCTAAGATCAAGTGTAGTATCTGTTCTTATCAGTTTAATATCTGATATGTGAGCTATTGGCTCACTCGATATTAATCTGATTTTTGAAGGGTGGAAGACCTAATGCAATAGCTTGCTATTGTGGTCTCCACGATTGCCTAGGCATTGCACTACTGCCTTGGCGGTCACCAATTCATAGTATAAATTGGCGGCAATTTTACATTTTAACTGGCATTTATTGACACTTGATTAGATTGCTGTGAGTTCGCATTATCCATGATGGGATTAGGTTGTTGAAATTCATGTCCTGATACTCTGTTGGCATAAAGGCTTTCGTGATCATGAACATGATCATTGTCTCAACATCTTGTTCTTCCATAAGTATTGTTTCTAAAAATTCCATATGGGAATCATATTGAATTTGAGAGAGAGAATAAAGTTGGGAAATTTCTCACTAAAACTAAAATGTGACTTCAAATGCAGTATTTATACATAGTACATGAAAATAACGTGTAGTATGGTATAAACATATACCTTTCTCCGCCCTTTGGCTAAGATAACGTGTAGTATCTGTTCAATATCTTGTATCTGAGCTATTGGCTCACTTGATATTAATCTGATATTTGATGGTGGATGAACCCGATGAAATAGCTTGCTATTGCCGTCTCCATGATCGCCACTACACCAAATGGAAGCCTTTGGGACGGACTAAAAAAATGTCGTTCCAAATGGACAAAGGGTCCCACTTTTTTCAACAAATATAGCAGTCAATGGAAATGTTTTGGCCCCACACATTTTGGGACGACAATGTCGTGCCATTTATTTGAAAATTGAATTTTATTATTCAGAGTGTTTTTTTAAAAAAATTCGAAAAATTAATTCTCATTTTGGGACGGCAATGTCGTGCCATTGGTTTGAAAATATAATTTCATTATTCAGAGTCGTTTTCTAACAAAATTCGACAAATTAATACTCATTTTGGGACGACAATGTCGTGCCATTGGTTTGAAAATATAATTTCATTATTCAGAGTCGTTTTTTAAAAAAAAATCGACAAATTAATACTCATTTTAAAATAACATATGGGACGACAATGTCGTCCCATTCTGTAAAAACATATATTTTTTTGATTTTCAGAAACTTTATAAATTAATTTTATTTTACAAAACAGTTTGTAAACTTTTAAAATAACATATGTGACGACAATGTCGTCCCATTTTTTTAATAATATTGAAAATAACAATTATAATATAATAATCTATCTAAAAATACTTATTTATAAATTAATTTTAAAAAATTATTTAATTTAAATACTTTTATTTAATAAAAATATTTAAAATTATTTAATTTATGTTTAACGGATCAGTCGAGTTGTTACGGATATGCATAACATGTTTAACGGATGAGTCGAGTTGTTATGGATATGCATAACATGTTAAACGGATTAGTCAAGTTGTTACGTATATGCATAACATGTTTAACGGATGAGTCAAGTTGTTATGGATATGCATAACATGTTTAACGGATGAGTCGAGTTGTTATGGATATGTATAACATGTTTAAGTCGAGTTGTTATGGATATGCATAACATGTTAAACGGATCAGTCGAGTTGTTACGGATATGCATAACATGTTTAACGGATGAGTCGAGTTGTTATGGATATGCATAACATGTTTAATGGATGAGTCGAGTTGTTATGGATATGCATAACATGTTAAATGGATGAATCGAGTTGTTATTGATATGCATAACATGTTTAAGTCGAGTTGTTATGGATATGCATAACATGTTAAACGGATCAGTCGAGTTGTTACGGATATGCATAATATGTTTAACGGATGAGTCGAGTTGTTATGGATATGCATAACATGTTAAACGGATGAATCGAGTTGTTATGCATAACATGTTTAAGTCGAGTTGTTATGGATATGCATAACATGTTAAACGGATCAGTCGAGATGTTACGGATATGCATAACATGTTTAACGGATGGGTCGAGTTGTTATGGATATGCATAACATGTTTAACGGATGAGTCGAGTTGTTATGGATATGCATAACATGTTAAACGGATGAGTTGAGTTGTTATTGATATGCATAACAAGTTTAAGTCGAGTTGTTATGGATATGCATAACATGTTAAACGGATCAGTCGAGTTGTTACGGATATGCATAACATGTTTAACGGATGAGTCGAATTGTTATGGATATGCATAACATGTTAAACGGATGAATCGAGTTGTTATTGATATGCATAACATGTTTAAGTCGAGTTGTTATGGATATGCATAACATGTTAAACGGATCAGTTGAGTTGTTACGGATATGCATAACATGTTTAACGGATGAGTCGAGTTGTTATGGATATGCATAACATGTTTAACGGATGAGTCGAGTTGTTATTGAGATGCATAACATGTTTAAGTCGAGTTGTTATGGATATGCATAACATGTTAAACGGATCAGTCGAGTTGTTACGGATATGCATAACATGTTTAACGGATGAGTCGAGTTGTTACGGATATGCATAACATGTTTAACGGATGAGTCGAGTTGTTATGGATATGCATAACATGTTAAACGGATGAATCGAGTTGTTATTGATATGCATAACATGTTTAAGTCGAAATGTTACGGATATGCATAACATGTTTAATGGATCAGTCGAGTTGTTATGGATATGCATAACATGTTAAACGGATGAATCGCGTTGTTATTGATATGCATAACATGTTTAAGTCGAGTTGTTATGGATATGCATAACATGTTAAACGGATCAGTCGAGTTGTTACGGATATGCATAACATGGATATGCATAACATGTTTAACGGATGAGTCGAGTTGTTATGGATATGCATAACATGTTAAACGGATGAATTGAGTTGTTATTGATATGCATAACATGTTTAAGTCTAGTTGTTATGGATATGCATAACATGTTAAATGGATCAGTCGAGTTGTTACGGATATGCATAACATGTTTAACGGATGAGTCGAGTTGTTACGGATATGCATAACATTTTTAACGGATGAGTCGAGTTCTTATAGATATGCATAACATGTTAAACGGATGAGTCGAGTTGTGATGGCTATGCATAACATGTTAAATGGATGAGCCGAGTTGTTATGGATATCCATAACAAAAACAGGCGCTAGAGACAAGAGTAAGGATGCTGGAGGCAAGAGTTGAAATTGCAACGAATCCTGACATCAGTTTTCACAACAACAACAACATTTTATTAAACAACAACAATAACACAACAAACAACAACAACAACAACAATGACAAACAATAACAACACTACATACGAAGATAACAGCAACAACAACAATAACAGTTTTACATATGAAATTTATCCATGTCACCTAAAAGGTCGCGAAGTATTGCATCCGACTGACATGCGTGGTCGTGGTTGGGATACGTTGCCATGTCAAGTTTTGCCTCCAGCATCCTTAATTTTGTCTCTAGCACCTGTTTTTGTGCCTCGAGCACCTGTTTTTGTGCCTCCAGCAGGTTTATTCTAAGATTTTTTCATGACAGTTTGAGCACCTTGTTGGAGCAGATCCAGAACCGCTTGATGTTGAAGCTCCCAGAGAACCGGTCATCATTTTGGCGAGTCGTTCCTCTTTTCATAAAAAAAATCACATCCATGGCCTGTTGTCCCAGGCTGTTAAAGATTAAAAAACTATTATTTTTAATAACTAACCAAATTATTTATATAATACACGAAAAAGTATGTAATTGTTCACCTTCGAGAAAGGACACGCATTGTATAGTTTACCACAAGAGTAAGATCTACGCGATTCTCGCAGAATCACGTCCCCTCGTCCACAAGGACAAGGAAAAGCTTCAAATTCTGCCATCTTCTTCACAATGATAACAGTGTGTGTTTGTGGTTGTGAGGTTGAGTGGTTGTGAGTGGTTGAATCGTGACCAGGGTGGCCCGATCTACAAGTTGAGGTGATAAAATGTGGTGGCCAGAAAAAGATTCCGGCGGCCGGAAACTGCTGGTGTCGCCAGAAAACGGAAACTGCTAGAGAGGGATAGAGAGAGATATATATAGTGAGATGAGTGTGTGTGTGAGTTTTTATTAGTTAGATGAGTGTGTGTGTGTGTGTGTGTGTGTGTGTGTGTTTATATTGTGAGGATAAGTTGTTAGGTAGGAAAAAATTGGTGGGAAATTCTGGCATTGGGACGACAATGTCGTCCCATTTTGTTCATAAAAATTGAGTAGGAATAGCAGAACGCAGTTCTCTCATCCACGGTTGAATTTTTCGGGTCGGGTTTTTATTTTTTGATTAAAATTAGGCAAGATTGTCTCGTTTTTTGACGCGATTTATTTTTTATTAATTTAGTATTAATTAAATAATTCAAAACAAGATTACAACATCTATTTAAATAATTTTAATTTATTTAAATATATTTTTTAATTAATTTAAATCATTATTTATTTATTTAGTATTAATTAAATAATCTAAATCATTTTTAATTTATTTAATATTAATTAAATAATTAAAATCATTTTTAGTATACAAAAAAAAAAAAAAAAAAAAAAAAAAAAAAAAAAAAAAAACGTAAGGAACGACAATGTCGTCCCTTTTGTTTTCACCAAAATTTTTCACGAAAATTAAATGAACCCATCATGAATTTACTAATCCCGCCACAAGCATTGGGACGAGAATGTCGTGCCAAATATAATTAATCAAGGGAGCTGGAAAAAAAACCCACAAGAAAAAAACCCACAAGCATTGGGACGACAATGTCGTGCCAAATGTAATTAAACAAGCGAGCTGGCAAAAAAAACCCACAAGTATTGATATTCCTAGTCTGTTCGTCCCTTTCTAAGTCTTTGTCAAAACAAAACAAAAAAAAACCCACATGCGCAGCATCCTTCTTCTTCGATTCTACAAGACCACAACCAAATTAATACGACATTCGACACCACTATCACCTCAAAACACCAATTACACACGCACCACTGTGCACAATTTGTTTAATTTTTATTAATTTTTTGTGTGTAAAGGTATGATTTTTTTGTTAATTTCATTTTCTTAATTTGTTTTGTTTAATGTTGGTTTGATAATCTTTGTTTCTATTTTGTGTTGTGTTTGTGTTGGCGTTAGATGGCAGCACCACCACCACCACCGTGAACCACCACGGAAGCAGCAGTACCGCCGTGAAAGGCATGGTTTTTTTTTTTTTTTTTTTTTTTTTTTTTTTTTTTTTTTTTTTGTTAATTTAAAGGTATGTTTTTTTTATTGTGTTAAAGTGTTTTGGGACGACAATGTCGTCCTCAAAAGTTATGGACAGCCGGGACAAAGTTATGGACCACCTCTCGCTTGTGTTTTTTTTATTGTGTTAAAGTGTTTTGGTGATGTAAGACTGTGTATTTAAGATAGTATATTGTAAACAGCCGGGACAAATTAAAGAAACTTTTGTTAGACATTGTAGTAAAGTTTACAAGTATTGATGTGCTAAAATGAAGTTGGTATTAATTTAGGTTGTTTTTTTTATGTGTATGTTTTTGGTTAGCCAGGACAGCCGGGAGAGCCGGGACAACACCTCTTTTCCTCTTTTTCTCTTTTCTTCTCTTCCTCTATTTTAGCCGCGAACTAGGTATATAATTTAATTACTTTTATGATATTGTAATTTGGTTAGTATAATTGTTAAACTTATGTGAATTGTAATTTGGTTCATGAAATGTATGTTTGTGTAGGACCATCGCAAAAGCACCACCTCTCTATCTTTCTTCCTTTCTTCTTCTCTTTGAGCCGTGTACCAACCGTGACATCTAGTATGTTTTCTTTATTTCCATTTTTTGTTTTTGTTTATTAGTATGTAATTTAATTAGTAATGTATTTGTTATTGGAATGATATTGTATTGTTAAGCTTATGTGACTTTTTTTTTAGGATTCTAGGGATTGATTTCGGACAACCCCCATCTGAAATTAATCGTGTAACTTTTACTATATGTTCTTAATTTGTAATTTGAATGAAACTGTTACTATACGTTTAAACATGTAACTTTTATTTGAATGAAATTGCATGTTATGTTATGTTTAATTGTGTATATTTATATGAATGCGTTTATTAGTATTAATTGGTCCACAAAATTATTTGTTCTTGTACTTATAATTTTACAGATGGCGTGTGTAGGTCCCCAATCACACGGCGGGGATGCCAGTGGTGATCCACCACCACCACACCGGCCCTATTTTACTACGTCGGGCTACTGTTTTGGTAAGAAATTGTGATTTTTATTTGAAGTTTTTTATTGATAAAACTAAATTTTTTTACTTGTATTTTCACGACTCAATAACTTATATTTGTAGCTTCGGTTCCGAGTGTGACCTCAAATCGGGTCATAAGGAGGGCGTTCAAAGCGAACGGTAATCGGCCTTTGCCCATCAGCTTTGACATTGATGATCTAGGTACCTTTATAGTTGTGGGCACGCGGGCAACGCAGTTCAGTAGTCTTTTGGGGGAACTAGTTAGTCCACTTCCCTTTGACTGCAACCAATGGGAGCAGATTCCGGAGCCTTTTATGGCTCACATATTTCCTGCACTCGAGGTATTAATTGTTTATTATATTTGTATTCTTATCGTTATCGACCGTTTAGATTTGCGTGCTATATTTAAATTGTTTGTTTATTTAAATGCGTATATTTTTTTGCAAACTTATTTCGATCTCACGCCTTGGTTAAACAGGCAGGACAAGGTGAAGATTGGGCAGTGTGAGTACACAGTTAGGGAACGGATAAGTATTGGGATTGGGCTTCAGCTGCGGTTACTATGGCGCAAACATAAAAACAGGATAAAAAAAGCATACTTTGACACACAACCGGAACCCGAGACGGCAAAGCAAAATCCGCCACCGTCGACAGTGTGGGGTAGCAGAAGCCAAGCGGAGTGGGAGTCGTTGATCGACTGGTTTTGTGATCCGAAACGAATGGAGAGATCTGCAAAAAATGAAGAAAATCGGGCGAAGAACAAGGCTAAAACCCACCAAGGGAGGAAGTCGTTCGTACAAGGACGAACCGAGCGCGTAAGACTCATTATAATTTTTTGATTTTCAAATGTCTATATAATGTTTATATATAACTCGTTATTAATTTATTTTATGTTGTATGTATAGCGGGTTGCGAAGAAAGGGCAGAATGAAGAACTCGTGGAGACGTGGAGGATAGGCCATACAACAAAAGATGGCGTCTTTACAAGTGAAGAAAACGAGACGACTTATGTAAGTAATTTATCTCCTAACATGCATAATTAATATCAAGTTACTTATTTTTTTTAACTTACCTCTTTTTAACATACTTTTTTTTTTACTTACACAGTATGCGATGAAGGATCTGTGGCAACAAGTTAAAGCCGGTACGGCCTATTGATGACTGAGAAGCAAGTACTCGATAAGACAGCCCATAGTGACAACCGGCAAAATTTTAAGGGCGTTGGCAGGCTAATGCCGGGCGGCGACAAAGCTTCATCGAGGTACCCACATTATCCGCTTGCACAAAACTTTGCTACTCAGGAGGAAATTTCGGCGGTGTTAAGGCAAAAGCAACAAGAGAATGACTTGTTGAGGAGGCAAAATGAAATACTCCTACTTCAGCAGCAACAGATGCAGTCTCGACAAACCAACTTCGAATCTATGTTTGGGCAGTTTGTCAGCCACTACAACAACAACAACAACCCAGGTAATCCGTTTCCTGTTGATTTTTCCAGTTTTCCACCATTTCCCCCATTTCCCAATAATTCCTTCGACAATTGTTATCCTCCCGTCTTTCCCAACTCTACTACATGCCCGGGTACTAGTTCTAACCCGGATCATAGTGTTAATTATTCCGACCCAACACCCGACCTTAACCAATATATACGACAAACTAATCCTCATATGAGCCACATTCCCGAGATTTTTAATGCTAGTGGTGGTGAGGAGGAGGGGGAGGAGGAGGAGGAGGAGGAGGAAAAGGAGTGGGAGTAGGCGTAGTTTAATTTGTATCGTATTTGTTATTAGTTATGTAATACTAGAATCTATTGCCGAATCTTGGTTTGTTTTTGTATTAAGTTCGTATTTGTTAGTTTAATTTGTATCGTATTTGTCGAATTTAAGTCATAGATGAGTAATTTGGTATTGTATCATATTGCCGAATTGGTATTGCGGATATTGGTTGATTTACAGCTTGTGTAATGGTAGGTTTTTTCCGGAAATGGAAATGCAGGCTGCTGCTGTATTTTTTATTTTATTTTTTTATTTTTTTATTTTTTTTGCATACTTGACACAATGGGACAACAATGTCGTCCCAAAAATGCAAACATCAAGTCGTGCCATTTGTAAAAATGTTTAAATATTTTAAACCTTTGGTACGACAATGTCGTACCAATTTGCATTCCCGAAAATATTTTAAGAATTTAAATAAATGATTTATGGAAAATAAATAATTTTTTGGTACGACAATGTCGTTCCATTTGGCATTTCGAAAATATTTTACGGAAAATAAATAAATTTTTGAAACGACAATGTCGTTCCATTTGGCATTTCGAAAATATTTTACGGAAAATAAATGAATTTTTGGTACGACAATGTCGTTCCATTTGGCATTTTCGAAAATATTTTGCGTATTTAAATAAATGATTTACAAAAAATAAATAAGGTTTTGGAACGACAATGTCGTTCCAAATGTAATTTTACATGTTTGACTGGTTAGTGGGTCCCCTTATAATGTCGTGCCATTCGATAAACAAATTATCGATCAAAACGTTTTTGGGACAAGAAAAATGGTACAACCAAAAAGGGTCGAGATTGTCGACCCAAATCTTTTGGTACGACCCACTTCATTATTTGGGTCGAGATTGTCGACCCAAATCGTTCCCATTTTTGTAGTGCGCCTAGGTCTTGCACTACTGCCTTGGCCTGGTCACCAATACATAGTTAAAATCTTTGGGTATTTAAACATTTTACCTGCTTTGATGGACACTTGACTTAGGTTTGTTTGAACAGTATTTTAAACTTCGATAGCTAAATTTCATCAAAAGATGTTGCATGACTAGTAAACTGATTAAAAAAAATAAAAAATAAAAAAATATAAAAATAAAATAAAAAACCCTGTGCCAACAACTATTTCTGGAATAGTCCCATAGTTGAACACTGATCGAAGCATTGATAATAAGACTAACAGTCTGAATACTAAAGAACCAGAGAACTTTCCAACTCATATAAAACACTCAAGTTAACCTATCACCACAACTAAAGAGGTAATCTAACAGGTTACAAAAATACAAGTAATAAATTTTTTAAAGTCAACCACCAATACATAAATTGAACAGTTTAAAGGTTAGGATGTATATTCTATAATTTGCTTGTTAAGCTGAGTTTTATATTCTATGGAGTAACAAGTAGTGTGAAAAACTATATCCAACTTACCCACCTTATTATTCCAACGGTCATTTACAAAATAATCATACAAAATTAAGTAATCAATTGTACGTGGGTATTTCTTTTCGTTATAACCAGCTTTAATTTGAAACCCAAATAACATAGATGTGAGCTATTATGGATTTGAGTTTTGTAGCTTATATATAAGTATTAAAAGTTGGTTCACGGCTCAGTTATGCCTTTTTCGCTCTTGTTTTCATGGTCAAGAACAGGGTGGCAGCCTGTTCTTGAAGTGGCATTCGCTTAAACTCTATTAAGATATATAATACTATTCTGGGCTTTGCAGGTGGATGCAAAGATGGAAAACTGAAAACCAATATTCATATTAGTATTGAATTCTTAATAGAAGTGCCAAGGCAGGGGTTGTTAACTTAGATGAAGATATCAAAGTGTGTGTCACATAGTTCAATAGGAAAACAAGCCAAAGACCAACAATTTGGTTTACTGAAACCACTTCTGTGTCCCACATCGGTTGACTGAATGAAACAACCACAGTGATGGTCCCTATAAGAACAAAGGCTCAACTATGAACCAAGCATACCTTTCTCGGCCTTTTGGCTAAGATCAAGTGTAGTATCTGTTCTTATCAGTTTAATATCTGATATGTGAGCAATTAGCTCACTCGATATTAATCTGATTTTTGAAGGGTGGAGACCTAATGCAATAGCCTGCTATTGGGGTCTCCACGATCGCCTAGGCATTGCACTACTGCCCTGGCCTGGTCACCAATTCATAGTTCAAACTTGTGGGTATTTAACATTCTAGCTGGCATTTATTGACACTTGATTAGATTGCTGTGAGTTCACATTATGAATGATGGGATTAGATTGTTGAAAATCATGTCCGGATATTCTGTTTGCATAAAGGCTTTCGTGATCATGAACATGGTCGCAACCAGGTCTCGAAGTGACATGACATGAGGCTTCTTAAGTAAGGCTTTTATCTTGTCTGATATAATTTAAAAGCAGGTTTCTCTTATCATATATAAAAAGCCACAAGAATTCACATCTAAAATTTGTCTGAAGTGTTGCAATTTCCCCTAATTAGAAGTAATGTTTGGTATAGTTTGTTTCTTTGTTGAGGGTAACTTGTACTATTAGGGGTCTATCCTAATTGTAGATGTAATCCTGAAAATGTGACTATTATAGTTTTTGCTAGTAATACGATTCTCCTTTTTACCAAAAAGAAAAACTATGCTCATATCTAACATAACATCCTTTTACAAAAGGATTTAATTTTGGGACAGCTGTATTAATGCATACACACTGTAGTGACTCAATGAATGATACTTACTTTATAGTTTTGGCGAGATATCAAATTGTCCTGCAAAAACATCGTAACGATTTGTCTCAGAAGCGAGATACTGAAGACTTTTACTTAACCATTGGAAAGATGCCTTTGTTTTATACAATGTTCCCTAAAAAAGTGAGGTTTGGCATCATTAATATTGGAAACACTACTATCACATGTATGTATGATTTTTTTTTTTTTTTTTTTTTTGCTTCAACATTTTCATCTTTCATGAGTGTTTTTCAACAAGTTTTGTGGGGGATTCAATTATGTGTTTTTGGTTTTGTTATTCGCTTTTTGGATGTCTACTATATATCTTACAATCTTTTTTAGCTGATTTATTAAAATTTTAAAAAGTATTAAGCAAATAGTAGATCTTCTCAAACTATTAGTCAAAGTGAGCAACTTGATCTGAAAACCCATTTGTTTTGAACTATCTACAAACTCTAATAACGAAAAGCAAAATAAATGAAAAGGACCAAAAAAAAAAAAAAAAAATCCTAGCCTCCCTAGCTAGCAGTTTGTGTCGTCATCCTCGCAACGCATGGGTACCCTGCTAGTCTTATTTAGTGAATCTTATTTTAGGCTCGTTTTAGGATCATATTTGTTTAAAATACAACTCATATTACAATATGTGTTCAAGACAAGTCTTTAATGTTACATGTATATCATGTAGCCAGTGATCAACCATGTTGAATATGTGCCAAGGTACTTATCTTTGCAGATAGAATGAATAATGGGAATAGAAGATCTCAACTAGTTGAAGCACTTTTAATTGTCAAGTTAATTCGGTGTGAGCGTTAATTTTTGGAAAAAAAAATGCATTTGGACCGCACTATTCGATTTTGTGGATATTGTAACTTCATAGTGTACGTCTTGAAACTTTATTAACTGGTTGTGAACTTAAACAGTTACGCACAACGAGATTAAATTGAAAAGATTTGAAACCACACATGCAATCTCTTCGCAGCAAGGCTTTCGTGATCAAGAACATGGTGGCAGCCTGTTATTGAAGTGGCAATCGTTTAAACCCTATTAAGATAATACTATTCTGGCTTTGCAGGTGGATGCAAACATGGAAAACTGAAAACCAATATTCATATTAGTATTGAATTCTTAATAAAAGTGCCAAGGCAGTTTGTTAACTTAGATGAAGATATCAAAGTGTGTGTCCCACATCGGTTGACTGAATGAAACAACCACGCATACCTTTCTCGGCCTTTTGGCTAAGATCAAGTGTAGTATCTGTTCTTATCAGTTTAATATCTGATATGTGAGCTATTGGCTCACTCGATATTAATCTGATTTTTGAAGGGCGAAAGACCTAATGCAATAGCTTGCTATTGTGGTCTCCACGATCGCCTTGGCATTGCACTATTGCCTTGGCCTGGTCACCAATTCATAGTTCAAATTTGCGGCAATTTTACATTTTAACTGGCATTTATTGACACTTGATTAGATTGCTGTGAGTTCGCATTATCCATGCTGGGATTAGGTTGTTGAAATTCATATCCTGATACTCTGTTGGCATAAACACTTTCTTGATCATGAACATGATCATTGACTCAACATCTTGTTCTTCCATATGTATTGTTTCTAAAAATTCCATATGGGAATCATATTGAATTTGAGAGAGAGAATAAAGTTGGGAAATTTCTCACTAAAACTAAAATGTGACTTCAAATGCAGTATTTATACATAGTACATGAAAATAACGTGTAGTATGGTATAAACATATACCTTTCTCCGCCCTTTAGCTAAGATAACGTGTAGTATCTGTTCAATATCTTGTATCTGAGCTATTGGCTCACTTGATATTAATCTGATATTTGATGGTGGATGAACCCGATGAAATAGCTTGCTATTGCGGTCTCCATGATCGCCTAGGTCTTGCACTACTGCCTTGGCCTGGTCACCAATACATAGTTAAAATCTTTGGGTATTTAAACATTTTACCTGCTTTGATGGACACTTGACTTAGGTTTGTTTGAACAGTATTTTAAACTTCGATAGCTAAATTTCATCAAAAGATGTTGCATGACTGGTAAACTGATTAAAAAAAAAAAAAAAACTCTGTGCCAACAACTATTTCTGGAATAGTCCCATAGTTGAACACTGATCGAAGTATTGATAATAATGTTAGTTTTAACGGATAAAAATTAATGAATATGTCCGGACTCGAACTCGAGACTTCGGGATTGCACACTTTATGTATGAGTTTCAATTAATTAATAATTATTGTTTTAGTGACGAATAATTATTAAATTCACAAAATGATCGTTGGAGGAAAGATGAAGGACTGAACTTAAAATAGAGTTCAAGAAAAACATGGAATGGGCTTGTAAAACCCATGTTTGGCCAAACCCAACCCATTAGGGTGTAGGGTTTGTGTCTTGTGCTCCAAGATGTTGATTAGTATATAAACAAACCCTTTTGTTCATTCTAATCATCCCTTGGTTCACTGGCAAACCAAATCTCCTTCTCTTTCTCCTCTTGAGTTAGAAATCGAACTACACCCTTATAGGGTTCCTACTAGATTTCTAAGCTCAAAACCATTCTTGTTTAGTTGATCAACTACACCCTTTTAGGGTTCCTACGCGATCTTCTAAACATTGTGTTTGGATTGCTTGTGAATTAAGAACCTAGTTTTTCTTATTGAAACGCTACTAATACGTGTGTTCAAGAACGAAGTGTTGGCATACTTTTGCTAACAAGGTGATTTGCCCTATTCGACTAACCCTAGTCGATCCACCATTAAACCCAATTAGGGTTTATAGTTCTTGTTCCATTGGTTTCTTGTTCTTGCTAGAAATCACAAAGAGGTGCGCATCCATTTATATTCGGTTAATTTATTATTTGTATTTGATCTATTCCGCTGCGTACTCTTTGATGTTTATATGTTTTACATTATTCATATATTCCAACAGTGGCATCAAGAGCCGTTAATACATTATAATGAATTACCGAAACACATAAAAATTGAATCGTTTGATTAATCACATGCTTGGTGTTCTTATGTTTTTATATTTTTCATAAACCCTAAATTTATTTATTTTTTATAAATATCGAATTTTTTATTTAAAAGAAATTAGGGTTTGATGAATTATGTGATAAAAACTTGTAGAAACCATAGGTTGCATGTAATTTATGTGTATGGATATTGTTATATGCCGTTTGGTTGCGTTCCTTGATTGACATGATTATTTGTTATAATATGTGCAATATGGGCATCCATGACATACCATGCATGTGTTGTCTTGGATTATGATGATTTGGTTTTTAGATTTCATGCTTATTATGCGATTCTTTTATAATTGATAAATTGTTTAGTAAATATTATGAATAAAGATTACTAAAATTTGATTAATTATAATATTAGGGAAGACCCTATTAATCGTGTATTAAATCAATAGTGTGTTTTATATTGATTTTGATTTGCATGACCATTATTGTTGTTGTTTGTTTATTTTATTTTATTACTTTTGTTTTATATGTTTTTAACATGATAGTAACAAAGGGTAATTTCAATAAAATATTAAACGGACTTAATAATGGTGAAATCTTGTTTTGAGCTTACTTAATAAATCTTGGACTTTTGGTTGATTGATCGCGACTGTATTAAGTTGTTGAAAGGTGGAACTAATTATGACAAACTATTAAAGTGGGTATAAGGATGGCTACGCATTAAATTGCGGCCTTAGTGAGCCTCCATTCTGGCTTACCGCTCGCCTGTGAGTCATATTTTAGTCTTTACCTAACATCCATGATAACTACGAAGCACTTAAGGCAAAGTTGTAAGTTTCTCAACGCCTCAATCAAAAGTTTGGAGATTTAAGCTCGTAAAGAAACTTATGAATAAAGTTTTTTTTTACATGAAACATATGCTACAAGATGAATGCATGACATCTTTGTACATATATTTTGATTACACACATCAAAAATACTACCCTTAAATTTAAGTTATGTGCCATCCAATGAAACGGAAGCACCTGAAATTGGATCTACGCCAGGGCGTAACCTGACTAGATTGCAATGGAAGGGCAAATTACATGATTTCATCACTAGCAGATCAACTGGTGTGGTGTCATTATGTAAGTTTGTTGTTTCTTAAATTGGTTAACTTAATTGAGTTGATAGTGGGAACTGATCACTCAAGGCATAAGAAGATGGGGATAAAACATGTTTACATTGCAACTGCGGTTGGTAAATAATGTAAATCCCATCGATTCTAGGAATTGAAATTGAATATTGGCAATTGGGACACGACTCGTACCTTATTGAATAACGTCATCACTAGCAGATCAACTGATGTGATGAACTTATGTCAATTTGGATCCTAGTTTTTCAATGAAAATTAAATGGTTATTTGATTATGAACCATGGGTATTTAATTTTCTTGAAAATTTAATTATCAAAATACTAAAATTGAATTTTGTAATTCTTTTTAACGTATTAATGCAACATTAAAGCCGTAAACGTGGTTTGGTCTTAAATTGGTAAATTGATATAATTCTGCTTTCAAACATAATGTTTGATTGAGAAAAATTTACCGAAATGTAAGAGTCTATTTTCCATGAGAAAAGAATAAGACTCAAACCTATTCCTTTTCATGATTGAGAAAGGTATGATAGGAACATAAGAATAAGACTCAATCCTAAGTCTATTTTCCATGAGAAAAGAATAAGACTCAATCCTATCCCTTTTCATGATTGAGAAAGGTATGATAGGAACATTAGAATTGTCTACATTCTAATATATAACTCATAGCAATCCTTAATATTTAAGGATATAGCACATCTTATTTTCCATAGAAATTTCATTACTCTAATTTGGTGAATGAATTGAATTCTTCTATAACAACCAAGGCATTTGGTTAAATGGAAAATATGAGTTATTAGAAGCTGGACAGATTACCGCAAAATTGGTAAAAGGCAAAGCTAGTATTTTATCTAGTTGTTGTGCTTTAAAGGTGCTACATACCATTATGGGGATGGTAGGCCTATTAAGGAAGAAGCTGCATGCTCAAACTCTTCAAGTTAATATCATTGATGGATAATCCATCATAAACATAGTAGAATACACATTTTAGAACCTGAGTAATTATTACGTATGTGTTTTTCTAAATGTGTAGGAAAGTAAAAACAAGCAAATTGTTTTCACTGGTTATGAAACACGTACAATGTTGTCAAATCCAGTGAGAGCTTTGTGTTGTTTACTGAATATAGAGTTATTGTTATGTTCTCTAATTCAATGGGAGCTACAAGACTTAATTTATGTGTAGTAGCCAAAAATTATCTTCAAGATAATTACTTTCAAATTGTAGACACTCATGTTCTTAGGATAGCCATATGCGTTTCCTGATAAGACAAAGTAGTCATACATCTACTTATGACACAAATCATATTGAATCACATAAACAAACTTATGTTGTGTTGTTTATATACTACATGATATTGTTCAATGCACAAGTGGGAGAATTGTCTATTGTGTGCAAAGGAACAATACATAGAGAAATATGATGATAGGATTCTCTTAATTGCAAGGTAAGAGATCAATATTCTAATAAGACTTATACATTTAATGTGTAAGATTATCTTATGTAGAACATGTGTCATGATTATAAGACTACTTTTATGTCTTATGATATTCAAATTAAAAAAAACACTTGAATTTACAATTTACGTCAGGGTGTAACCTGCCTAGATTGCAATAGAAAGGTAAACTACATGATTTCATTACTAGCAGATCAACTGATGTAATGGAATTATGTGAGTTTGCAGTTTCTTAAATTGGATAATTCATAAAATGACATAAGCAAATGAAGTAGTAAATTAACTTGAAATTACTATTGAAACCAAGTGATGGTGTTCACAAATACTTTAGTTATTTATGTTTATATCTTCTTATAAACATGAAGTCTTTTAACTATTACAAGACTTATAATAAAGTAATACGTTAAACTTGTTATGTTTCAAACAAGAAATCATTGAGTTGATCAATGATGTACAACGTAAAGTGGGAATATAACAGTTCATGTCTTCTTAAGACATGAACATGAAGTAACTTGTTCAAAAGGTACTTATGTTATATAGCATGCAATTGGCTTGAAAATTTTATTGTACCATTAAGTTGACTTAGTTGGTAAATAAGTAAGCCAAAGGGAATAAGTTTATCTTACATATTGTTAGTTTGTCTCACAATATTAATTCTAATGAAACATCACAAATTGGTGGTGTGTTCAGTTAGGAATAATCAAACTCTTGTTATATTGTTTGATTGAAAGATAAATATGACTTCTTTTCTTCCAAAAGTTATCAAGGTTAGAAAATTGAGTATGGATTGAATATACTCAATAAGACTCCAACCTAGAAGATTAAATAAGACATTATGGAATGTGATGAATCACATTAAAGTCTTAAAATGAAGTTCTGATTTTGTTAATAAGTAGTTTTAACAAACAAGAGTCAGGAACTGTAAAATATTTTTGTAATATCCCAAATGAGAACGATTTAGTGTTGCTCATCTTGCTAAAGTATTTATAAAATACAAAAGGCAAGTGGGAGTTTTGTTTAGATCTTGAAAGATCAAAATTACAAAATATATAATCTTCTAAAACCACACTAGTGAAAATCATGATGAGATTTGAAATGTAAAGGTTAAATCTCAACATGATGAAACTCTCATTCATAGATCCGTAGGGATGTCTCAGATATTTAATTAATATGCTGAGAATTATGAATTACAGGATCAATGTATGCCTGTTAATCATAATGACGCATTTACTAATTATGGTAAATTGCTCATACTATGAATGTTAAGATGCTGTCCATAAAGATAAGTCAACTTTGAAAATTTGGTTTATCTTAATGAAGATGAGTTTCTGCAAGAGAAGAAAAAATCCTAGAGGTTTAAATCTTTGCATAAAGAATCATATGGACAAAAACTGTATACATATTTTAATGTATGTCTTATGACAAGATTATTAATCATACTTAAGTAATTAACTATGATTGAATACTCTTTCCTAAGCACATTAAAATTACAAAGATGGTAATTGTCATACTCATTTTTATGAATATGAAATTTGACAATGGATTATAAAACCTCTTTCTTATATAATTACTTAAGCGAGGACGATAAGTAATTAAGAGTTTTATGAATTCATTTAATCTTTGAAAGTATACAAAATGCAAGAATCCAAGTATGGATAGATGCATGCATCAAGGAGATAAATCTTATGTTTAAATATTAAATCTATGTTTTGATTTATAATTTAAAATAAGATAACTCCTAAGTAATTCTGAAAGCTAGTGGGAGTATTATGTTTACTTATTTAAATCATATATGTTGTATAACATATAGGAAGTAACATTCTATATAAGTTAAATGGTAAGTCATAACTTGGAATGAAACTTTACTTGAAAGATTTAATAAGTAAAACATACAACCTTGAATATATGTTTATTGATGTAAACATGTGCGGTAAATGAATTTAATAGAACATGATATATCATTTAGAAAGTTTAAATGGATATGTAGTACATGAATGAAATTTAGTTGGACACGAGAATTTTTCATGTACATCATGTTGTTGTTATATCATGCTTTGATAAAAGATGATTTGACAACATTGATATCTAATGAAAGATATTAGATAAGTTGTGTAATGAATATTCTAAAGGAATATATTTGGATATAGAATCACATCCTCAGCCTGGAAAAATTTCTAGATTCTATAAATGAACAATTTGTAAAATTGTCATAGCCAACAAACTTGAAAGTTTGGATGGAATAAAACATTACACATTGAAGTTTACGGAAAAGAGCATATTGTTGTTTGCATACAATGATGCTAATATAAATTGAGATGACACTCAATACTAGTCATGGAAGGATTTTATCCTTGTTAATAGCCATGTGTACTAGTTATGCTTAACGGAAAGCATAGTTGCATTATACGTTAAAGAATAAGAATACTTTAAACTTTAAAGGTTTGGAAGTTTAATTATCATAAATTGTATGTTGAGGATGTCATACACATTTTATGATGTATTATGTGGTTATATCAAATTATTTGAATGCACATATACAAGAATTTCATTATTGAAATAAGTATTCTCAAAATTCCGATAGATCAAAGTTAGTTGAATAATGCCTTGTCAACAAGTATGATTACTTGAGGCATAATTGTCAACAAGTATGATTGGTATTACTTGAGACAAAATTCATTAACGAGAATTTTCATGCATTGATCTATTTAGTATTTGGATAAAGGATTGTAAACAATAATTATTCGAATGAAATGAAGTATTGTGTTATGTTTATTTCTATTCATAAATATTGTATCCTATATTTGCATGTTTAATCCATGAATAACTTAAGTTATTCTAAATTGTCCGTTGTCAATTAATGATATGGGAGTATCATTGAACTAAGACAAATGTGAGATTTGGTATAATATATATAAATTATATTGGTGCGTAGACAAGCCAAATTCACATGATATTCAATACTGGATAAATTGGATATAGGACAAAATCCCAATTACATGATTGTACTTATGGATGTTGTCATTAGAGTAAATCATGAATATTTATCCTCAGACTTGAGATACCAGGTAACTACTGTGGATGTAGCTCATTTTCTGTGAGATAATCTAACGCTATCCGTAACTGGTAGTTATAAGGATTATTTTCAGAGGTGATGCGAAGTTCATAGGTTATGCTTGTAGTCAATACAGGATTTGGTTCCTTCAAATTTGTTTTGAAGTTTAATACTGTTTGGCCACTCGTAGGATTAACAAGATGTTTGCATGGCCATGCCCAAGGTCTATCTGGAATGCGTTCAGATGAATTGGTAATCTTGCTTGATCATAAATAACGAGAAACACTAGTTAATTATGGAATGACTTCAATCCATATCCATATTAACATAGTATTAGAATCAAAAGGATAAGTATGATGATGAATCATCAAAGGTGGTTTTTTCCAGGAAACCATACTCGTGATCGTTCTGGGGACATTGGCGTCTTATGCTAGACTAACCATTGTCATTATTACATTAATGTATATCCGAGTGGGAGCTGTTAGTTTTAACGGATAAAAATTAATGAATATGTCCGGACTCGAACTCGAGACTTCGGGATTGCACACTTTACGTATGAGTTTCAATTAATTAATAATTATTGTTTTAGTGACGAATAATTATTAAATTCACAAAATGATCGTTGGAGGAAAGATGAAGGACTGAACTTAAAATAGAGTTCAAGAAAAACATGGAATGGGCTTGTAAAACCCATGTTTGGCCAAACCCAACCCATTAGGGTGTAGGGTTTGTGTCTTGTGCTCCAAGATGTTGATTAGTATATAAACAAACCCTTTTGTTCATTCTAATCATCCCTTGGTTCACTGGCAAACCAAATCTCCTTCTCTTTCTCCTCTTGAGTTAGAAATCGAACTACACCCTTATAGGGTTCCTACTAGATTTCTAAGCTCAAAACCATTCTTGTTTAGTTGATCAACTACACCCTTTTAGGGTTCCTACGCGATCTTCTAAACATTGTGTTTGGATTGCTTGTGAATTAAGAACCTAGTTTTTCTTATTGAAACGCTACTAATACGTGTGTTCAAGAACGAAGTGTTGGCATACTTTTGCTAACAAGGTGATTTGCCCTATTCGACTAACCCTAGTCGATCCACCATTAAACCCAATTAGGGTTTATAGTTCTTGTTCCATTGGTTTCTTGTTCTTGCTAGAAATCACAAAGAGGTGCGCATCCATTTATATTCGGTTAATTTATTATTTGTATTTGATCTATTCCGCTGCGTACTCTTTGATGTTTATATGTTTTACATTATTCATATATTCCAACAAATAAGACTAACAGTCTGAATACTAAAGAACCAGATAACTTTCCAACTCATATAAAACACTCAAGTTAACCTATCGCCACAACTAAAGAGGTAATTTAACAGGTTACAAAAATACAAGTAATAAATTTTTTAAAGTCAACCACCAATACATAAATTGAACATTTTAAAGGTTAGGATGTATATTCTAAAATTTGCTTGTTAAGCTGAGTTTTATATTCTATGGAGTAACAAGTAGTGTGAAAAACTATATCCAACTTACCCACCTTATTATTCCAACGGTCATTTACAAAATAATCATACAAAATTAAGTAATCAATTGTACGTGGGTATTTCTTTTCGTTATAACCAGCTTTAATTTGAAACCCAAATAACATAGATGTGAGCTATTATGGATTTGAGTTTTGTAGCTTATATATAAGTATTAAAAGTTGGTTCACGGCTCAGTTATGCCTTTTTCGCTCTTGTTTTCATGGTCAAGAACAGGGTGGCAGCCTGTTCTTGAAGTGGAATTCGCTTAAACTCTATTAAGATATATAATACTATTCTGGGCTTTGCAGGTGGATGCAAAGATGGAAAACTGAAAACCAATGTTCATATTAGTATTGAATTCTTAATAGAAGTGCCAAGGCAGGGTTTGTTAACTTAGATGAAGATATCAAAGTGTGTGTCACATAGTTTAATAGGAAAACAAGCCAAAGACCAACAATTTGGTTTACTGAAACTACTTCTGTGTCCCACATCGGTTGACTGAATGAAACAACCACAGTGATGGTCCCTATAAGAACAGAGGCTCAACTATGAACCAAGCATACCTTTCTCGGCCTTTTGGCTAAGATCAAGTGTAGTATCTGTTCTTATCAGTTTAATATCTGATATGTGAGCCATCGGCTCACTCGATATTAATCTGATTTTTGAAGGGCGGAAGGCCTAATGCTATAGTTTGCTATTGGGGTCTCCACGATCACCTAGGCATTGCACTACTGCCTTGGCCTGGTCACCAATTCATAGTTCAAATTTGTGGCTATTTTACATTTTAACTGGCATTTATTGACACTTGATTAGATTGATGTGAGTTCATATTATGCATGATGGGATTAGGTTGTTGAAATTCATGTCCTAATACTCTGTTGGCATAAAGGCTTTTGTGATCATGAACATGGTCGCAACCTGGTCTTTATGTGACATTAGTTTTAAACCCCTGCTGTTTTTTTAACGGCATCAGCAGTTTGCTTAATGAAAACAAGCCAAAGACCAAACAATTTGATAAAATGCTTTTACTTTGGGTTTAGCATTTTTTTTGTTTTGGATGCTAGCAAAAGGTAATAATTTTGTTTTGGATGTAGCAATATTATGAAGGCTTAAAGAAGTTTTTTTTTTTTTTTATTTATTTATTTATTTATTTTTTCAATACAGCAATTTGCAGTAGAGTATTAGGAAGGCTCCTTGTGTATTTTATGTTTTGGTATATGAATATCAATAATATTAGATATTTGATGCAGTAATTTAGTCGGCAATGAAACTTTAATCTTTAAAAATTTTAGTTTATTTAATAATTGTTGTGTCTTTGACTCGACCTAACATGTTAAGTGAGTAATCTTTGACCCGACCTAATTCAACTCGACATGTTAAGCGGGTAAACGATTGATTACTCTTATTGATTGATGCCCCCCGCGATGACATTTTCTGGGTCCGCCACTGTGTAGCGCGTCTAGGATTAAGCATGGGCTAAAGAGACCAGTTATGGAAGCCAGGGGTTTTCTTTGCTCGTGCAGTGTAGGAGTGTTGACCAGGTAGTTAGCTTATTAACTATTAAGGGGTCTTTCTTGATTGTTTCTTGATCGTTTGGGTCACATCTGGTTGTGTTGAATATCTGTTTACGATACTATGACCTGTGAGATCAAGATAACAATTGATTTATTTGTACCACTCCCAATCGTAATGCAACACATAGGGGTGTTCAAAAACCATAGAAACCGAAAAACCGAGCTGAACCGCTTAATCCGAAACTGAAGAAACCGAAACCAAAAAAATCCGCTTATCACGGTTAGGTTACGGTTAGCTTTAGATATCCGCAGTTAACTGAACCGAACCATATATAATATACTTGAAGGTTTTTAACTAAATATTCATATAATTATAAAAGATTTAACAATATTATAAATATTGCACTACTTTTATTGTATAACAACTTTTTTGTTCCTAGTGTAAACATATGCAAAATATCTATGTGTGAAAATTGTTTAATGTTGTCGTAACTTATAAATGTCTAACAAATATTTTTGTTAATATGTTATATATGGTTATTTGAATGCAATTATTGTGAACAAATATTTAATGTTATTCAATTTACTAAAAATGACATTTTAGGTTCTGGAACATGTTATTGTTCATATGTTAAACTCGATTAAATATCTAATATGGTTAACCGTGACCCAAACCGTGGGCAACTGCTCATTTCGGGTACCCGCATGTCCATTTACACACGTAGTACGGTTCGGTTCGGGTAGTAAAATGAATAACCCGCCCTGCGATGGATATACCTCACAAAACACAAACACATACACAAAACAAAAATGAGCCGCGAACCACCTCTTCCCTTGCTCGTCATCAAACCGAAGAAAACCCAATCGACGCTCAACCGATGATGTGGTGCCATTGGTGTCAATTAACTGACGCTCGTTGGTTGACATACCGGCAAGCCCATTGGCAGAGGTCTTAACATTGCGGAGACCTGACATATTGTAGGCTTTGATCAATTAAAAAAATTCTACATGTACTTGTCTTCTAACCGATAGAAAATTAGTCTATATGACAGTTTCAAGTAAACTTTATAGGAATGGATGTATTTAAGTTAAGCGAGAATAGAAACTATGGATTAAGGTTACCCGTTTTGATATGACCTCATTTTGGTGTGTTACTTGATCCATCTAAAATTCTTGTTTAAGTCATTTCTCACAAGTGACGAAAAGAACTGTAAGAAATTGAAGCTCAACTTCTAAACTACACATGAGTTCCGTAAAACATCCAAACTCTATGACCACCATAAAGACAACTCTCGTGGAAAACCAAAACCAAATATTTCAAACTAGCATAACACTGAGCAGGAAGGAGTCAGTCAGAGCCTTCTTTTCACCCTCGTTTTCCTTCATCTATTGCATATGGGGAAGGAAGCAAAGTTGTTTAAGTAAGATTAAGCGCCTATGTAAAAAAAAAAATAAAAAAATAAAAAAATAAAAAAAATAAAATAAAAAAAAGACTTGAACCACTTTGTGGCAGATAAGACATGATCTTATTCCTAACTTGGGATATTAAGTAAAATAACATCACTCATTCGCAAAACATGAATTAACCTACTAGTGGTGGCTTCTTAGCTAATAAGGACTTCTTAGAAACCTTTTAAGTGCTTTTGGGATCGCATTATTCGATTTTGTGGATATTGTAACTTCATAGTGTCTTGAAACTTTATTAAATGTTTGTGAACTTAAACAGTTACGCACAACGAGATTAAATTGAAAAGATTTGAAATCACACATGCAATCTCTTCGCAGCAAGGCTTTTGTGATCAAGAACATGGTGGCAGCCTGTTATTCAAGTGGCAATCGTTTAAACCCTATTAAGATAATACTATTCTGGCTTTGCAGGTGGATGCAAAGATGGAAAACAGAAACCAATATTCATCTCAGTATTGAATTCTTAATAAAAGTGCCAAGTCAGTTTGTTAACTTAGATGAAGATATCAAAGTGTGTATCCCACATCGGTTGACTAAATGAAACAACCACAGTGATGGTCCCTATAAGAACAAAGGCCCGACTATGAACCAAGCATACCTTTCTCGGCCTTTTGGCTAAGATCAAGTGTAGTATCTATTCTTATCAGTTTAATATTTGATATGTGAGCCATCTGCTCACTCGATATTAATCTGATTTTTGAAGGGCAGAAGACCTAATGCAATAGCTTGCTATTGGAGTCTCCACGATCTAGGCATTGCACTACTGCCTTGGCCTGGTCACCAATTCATAGTTCAAATTTGTGGCTATTTTACATTTTAACTGGCATTTATTGACACTTGATTAGATTGTTGTGAGTTCACATTATGCATGATGGGATTAGGTTGTCGAAATTCATGTCCTGATACTCTGTTGGCATAAAGACTTTCGTGATCATGAACATGGTCGCAACCTAGTCTCGAAGTGACATTAGTTTTAAACCCTTGCTGTTTTTTTAACTGCAAAGGCAATTTGTTTAATGAAAAGAAGTCAAAGACACAACAATTTGATAAAATGACTTAATTTTTGTATCTCACGTCAGTCGACTGACACTACAAGAATCAGAAGAACTGGCGCCGAAAAAATCCCGACGACACAAAGGGCGTCGGCATATTACACTAAATGACAAAAAATTCGCTTGACCTAGCCAAACTCACGTTGATTTTTTTGGATTTTAAAATCCCGACGCCAATTCGTCGGTATTTTTTGGTCAAACCTGACTTTTTCAATAATTGCGAAAAATTGGGCGGGGATTTGACCCGCCAAGATTATACCGACGCCATGGCGTCGGGATTTTATTAATTAAAAACTTATTACGATTAGCATTTTGATTTGCGTTTGATTAGCGTTTAACCGCATTTTGTTTGTTAAAATCCCGAAGACATTAGGTCGGGATTTAATCAAAACTTTTTTTGTCGCCCCGCGCTTGCGAATATTTGGGCGGGGTTTTTTCCCGCCTATTTTGTATCTACGACTTGACGTCGGGATTTATTTTCCCGCCTCATTTTCCCTTTGTCCCACCAATTTTTTACTTTATATATACCGAATAACCCTTAACTCGGTAAAACACACATAAACTCACAAAAACCCATTTGTGAATTCTCACAAAACACACATAACAATGGATGGTTTAACGCCGGAACAGGAGTAGTCGAAGGCTTTATCACACGAGCTCCTGTATAATGAAATTATAAATCATTGGGGCGTTGCAATTTTTGATGAATATGGTTCTTATGCGAACTGTGCAGCGTGGCAGAGAGACAAGATTCTTGAATGGTTGAAGAGAAAGCCGTACTATAGAGAGTATTTGGAAGAGCTAGATGCTGCTGAAGCTCAACGTGTTGTTGAAGCTCAAACTGCTGCTGTTGGAGATGACGATGAAGCTGAAAGCACGTTTGATGTCAAAACCGAACTTGATAATCTGGAAAATAGAGTAACATATCTGGAAGCTGTGTTTGCACGTCACAAGGAAATGAGAGCAGGGAAGGGAAAAGATGGTGCGAGTTCAACCAAAGCGGGAAGTAGCCGCAAAAAAAATAAACATGTTGTGTTCATTTGATCTGTTTCGTTTGGATGTCGAGTTGTTTAGTTGTCAAGTTGTTTAGTTTAGTTGTCAAGTTGTTTAGTTTGAGTTATTTAGTTTGGTTGTTGAGTTATTTCGATTGAGTCTGTATGAAATGTATGTGGTTGGAACACTTGCTTGTTTTAAATAAACAGTTTGCCTTCGTGTTTGTTAATTGTGATATTGTGCCTTCGTGTTTGTTAAAACATACGTATTACTCCAACAAACAATATAAAACACATTTGACACCAGCCCACATGTCCTGGTGAATAAATAATAAATTAAAACGTACGAATTAAAAAAATAAAGCACGTTCGAATAAATTAAAATGTATTACTCCGACATCAGTTTTCACAACAACAACAACATTTTATTAAACAACAACAATAACACAACAAACAAACAAACAAACAACAACAACAACAATAACACAACAAACAACAACACCACCAACAACAACAACAACAACAACAACAACAACAACATTACATACGAAGATTTTTCATGTCACCTAACAGGTTACGGAGTATTGCATCCGACTGACATGCGTGGTCGTTGTTGTCGGGATTCGTTGCCATTTCAAGTCTTGCCTCGAGCAGCCTGACTCTTGTCTCTAGCACCAGTTTTTGTGCCTCCAACATATTTATCTTAAGATCTTTTTCATGGCAGTTTGAGCACCCAAAACAGTGAGATGTTGAAGCAGAAGAGATTACTTGTAAATGTTCATCAAATTCACTCTTCTACATAAAATATCCACATCCATGATATTTTTCTCTTGGTTGTCACATAAATAAGAAATGATATTACATGATTGTTTGTATATTTACATAAATAAGAAATGTATAATTGTTCACCTTTGAAAGAGGACATGCATAATATTCCAATCCAATTGTTTCTGGTTTATGGCTCGTTCTTTTTTTTATATTTCCTGCTCCAAAATTATACATAAAAGGATATATCGATGCATCTCAGGTTGAGGTTGAGTCGTTGTGAGGTTGAGTAGTTTTGAGGATAAGAGGTTGTGAAGTTGTGTGGATAAGATGTTAGTATATAAGAGCAGATCTTGGTGGGAAATTTTTGGCACCAGTATTTTGGTGGGAAGTGTTTTAGTGACAGATGGTGTGATATTATCTAGGTTATGATGTTGTATTATCTCGTGTATAACCATATCATCTCCGCTCATTCGTTTAACATCTCGTGTATAACCATATCATCTCGGCTCGTTCGTTTAACATCTCGTGTATAACCATGTCATCTCGGCTCGTTCGTTTAACATCTCGTGTACAACCATATCATATCGACTCATTTGTTTAACATCTCGTGTATAACCATATCATCTCGGCTCGTTCGTTTAACATCTCGTGTATAACCATATCATCTCGGCTCTTTCGTTTAATATCTTGTGTGTAACCATATCATCTCGGCTCGTTCGTTTAACATCTTGTGTATAACCATATCATCTTGGCACGTTCGTTTAACATCTCGTGTAAAACTATAGCATATCGACTCATCCGTTTAACATCTCGTGTATAACCATATCATTTCGGCTCATTCGTTTAACATCTCGTGTACAACCATAGCATATCGACTCATCCGTTTAGCATCTCGTGTATAACCATATCATCTCGGCTCATTCGTTTAACATCTCATGTACAACCATAGCATATCGGCTCATTTGTTAATATGTTATATATGGTTATTTGAATGCAATTATTGTGAACAAATATTTAATGTTATTCAATTTACTAAAAATGACATTTTAGGTTCTGGAACATGTTATTGTTCATATGTTAAACTCGATTAAACATCTAATATAGTTAGCCGTGACCCGAACCGTGGGCAACTGCTCATTTCGGGTACCCGATGTCCATTTACCCACATAGTACGGTTCGGTTCGGGTAGTAAAATGAATAACCCGCCCCGAGATGGATATACCTCACAAAACACAAACACATACACAAAACACAAATGAGCCCCGAACCACCTCGTCCCTTGCTCGTCGTCAAACCGAAGAAAACCCAATCGACGCTCAACCGATGATGCGGTGCCATCGGTGTCAGTTAACTGACGCTCGTCGGTTGACAAACCGGCGAACCCATTGGCACAGGTCTTAACATTGCGGAGACCTGACATATTGTGGGCTTTGATCAATTAAAAAAATCCTACATGTACTTGTCTTCGAACCGATAGAAAATTAGTCTATATGACAGTTTCAAGTAAACTTCATAGGAATGGACGTATTTAAGCTAAGCGAGAATAGAAACTATGGATTAAGGTTACCCGTTTTGATATGACCTCATTTTTGTGTGTTACTGGATCCATCTAAAATGCTTGTTTAAGTCATTTCTCACAAGTGACGAAAAGAACTGTAAGAAATTGAAGTTCAACTTCTAAACTATAGATGAGTTCCGTAAAACATCCAAACTCTATGACCACCATAAAGACAACTCTCGTGGAAAATCAAAACCAAATATTTCAAACTAGCATAACACTGAGCAGGAAGGAGTCAGTCAGAGCCTTCTTTTCTCCCTCGTTTTCCTTCATCTATTGCATATGGGGAAGGAAGCAAAGTTGTTTAAGTAAGATTAAGCGCCTATGTAAAAAAAAAAAAAAAAAAAAAAAAAAAAAAAAAAAAAAAAAAAAAAAAAAAATCACTCATTTGCAAAACATGAATTAACCTTCTAGTAGTGGCTTCTTAGCTAATAAGGACTTCTTAGAAACCTTTTAAGTGGTTTTGGGATCGCAATATTCGATTTTGTGGATATTGTAACTTCATAGTGTCTTGAAACTTTATTAAATAGTTGTGAACTTAAACAGTTACGCACAACGAGATTAAATTGAAAAGATTTGAAACCACACATGCAATCTCTTTGCAGCAAGGCTTTCGTGATCAAGAACATAGTGGCAGCCTGTTATTGAAGTGGCAATCGTTTAAACCCTATTAAGATAATACTATTCTGGCTTTGCAGGTGGATGCAAAGATGGAAAACTGAAAACCAATATTCATATTAGTATTGAATTCTTAATAAAATTGCCAAGGCAGTTTGTTAACTTAGATGAAGATATCAAAGTGTGTGTCCCACATCGGTTGACTGAATGAAACAACCACAGTGATGGTCCCTATAAGAACAAAGGCCCAACTATGAACCAAGCATACCTTTATCTGCCTTTTGGCTAAGATCAAGTGTAGTATCTGTTCTTATCAGTTTAATATCTCTGATATGTGAGCCATTGGCTCACTTGATATTAATCTGATTTTTGAAGGGCGGAAGATCTAATGCAATAGCTTGCTATTGTGGTCTCCACGATCGCCTAGGCATTGCACAACTGCCTTGGCCTGGTCACCAATTCATAGTTCAAATTTGTGGCTATTTTACATTTTAACTGGCATTTATTGACACTTGATTTGATTGCTGTGAGTTCACATTATGCATGATGGGATTAGGTTGTTGAAATTCATGGCTATTTTACATTTTAACTGGCATTTATTGACACTTGAATAGATTGCTGTGAGTTCACATTATGCATGATGGGATTAGGTTGTTGAAATTCATGTCCTGATACTCTGTTGGCATAAAGGCTTTCGTGATCATGAACATGGTCGCAACCTGGTCTCGAAGTGACATTAGTTTTAAAACCTTGCTGTTTTTTTAACTGCAAAGGCAGTTTGTTTAATGAAAAGAAACCAAAGACACAACAATTTGATAAAATGACTTAATTTTTGTATCTCACGTCAGTCGACTGAGCCAAGCAGCCAATGTGATGGTTTCTATAAAAAAAATAGTGGTCCAACTATGAAATAAGCTTACCTTTATCGGCTTTTTGGCTAAGATCAAGTGTATAGTTTTAACTTTTATAAATTACTATTGCCTTGACCTGGTCACCAATCTATAGTTTTAGTTGGACTTGGAAGAAAGTCAACCACAAAATATTTAATTTTTCTTGATAATTTTATGTACTAATTGATTTGACTCAACATCTTGATCTTCCATAAGTATTGTTTCTAAAAATTCCATATGGGAATCATATTGAATTTGAGAGAGAGAATAAAGTTGGGAAATTTCTCACTAAAACTGAAATGTGACTTCA
Source organism: Artemisia argyi (assembly GCA_030686995.1). Taxonomy (NCBI): domain Eukaryota; kingdom Viridiplantae; phylum Streptophyta; class Magnoliopsida; order Asterales; family Asteraceae; genus Artemisia; species Artemisia argyi. Next base: position 134,042,777 of record CM060684.1, on the reverse strand, counting down.
AATGCAGTATTTATACAGAGTAACGTGTAGTATGGTATAAACATATACCTTTCTCCGCCCTTTGGCTAAGATAACGTGTAGTATCTGTTCTTATCTGTTTAATATCTTATATCTGAGTTATTGGCTCACTTGATATTAATCTGATATTTGATGGTGGAGGAACCCGATGAAATAGCTTGCTATTGCGGTCTCCATGATCGCCTAGGTCTTGCACTACTGCCTTGGCCTGGTCACCAATACATAGTTAAAATCTTTGGGTATTTAAACATTTTACGTGCTTTGATGGACACTTGACTTAGGTTTGTTTGAACAGTATTTTAAACTTCGATAGCTAATTTCATCAAAACATGTTGCATGACTAGTAAACTGATAAAAAAAAAATAATAATAAAAAAAAAAAAAAAAAAAAAAAAAAAAAAAAAATCCCCTGCGCCAACGACTGTGTGGAATAGTCCCATAGTTGAACACTGATCGAAGCATTGATAATAAGACTAACAGTCTGAATACTAAAAAACCAGAGAACTTTCCAACTCATATAAAACACTCAAGTTAACCTATCGCCACAACTAAAGAGGTAATCTAACAAGGTTACCAAAATACAAGTAATAAATTTTTTAAAGCCTACCACCAATACATAATTTGAACATTTTAAAGGTTAGGATGTATACTTTATAATTTGCTTGTTAAGCTGAGTTTTATATTCTATGGAGTAACAAGTAGTGTGAAAAACTATATCCAACTTACCCACCTTATTATTCCAACAGTCATTTACAAAACAATCATACAAAATTAAGTAATCAATTGTACGTGGGTATTTCTTTTCGTTATAACCAGCTTTAATTTGAAACCCAAATAACATAGATGTGAGCTATTATGGATTTAAGTTTTGTAGCTTATATATAAGTATTAAAAGTTGGTTTACGGCTCAGTTATGCCTTTTTCGCTCTTGTTTTCAGCTTTATTAGATGATATGGGTAATACGATGAATCTTATTTTTAGCTGATTTTAGACCATACTTGCTTTAGATAGTCTTTTGTATATGTTATATACAACAAATGTGTGATTGTACGTTAGTTCTATGTGACCAAGTTGTAGACAAAGTGTTACCTCTATGGAGCATACACAAGCTATATAATTCTTTAGTTGTAGCTTTAATGAGGAGTGACATAATGCTTCTTAAGTAAGGCTTTTATCATGTCTGATATAATTTAAAAGCAGGTTTCTCTTATCATATATAAAAATCCACAGGAATTCACATCTAAAATTTGTCTGAAGTGTTGCAATTTCCCCTAATCATCACCTGTGTGTGTGTTTATTTTTATAAAGGCACATTCATGGAAAGAAAGTGTGATTCTCCCTGATGGCGAGAAGTACAAAAATATGGAACGTATCTCATATTTACGTGTTCACAATACATCTTTTCATCAGAATTTGACCATCCACAATTATTATTTCTAAACAGGACACTCTCGTGAAAGTGTTTGATTAAGCCATAGAGTCTCGTTTAGACAGACGATGTACATTTGTTGCTCTTGGTTGTGGTGTCATACGTGACATGTGTGGTTATGCAGCTGCTTCTTTCTTTGTGGAGTCAATTTCATTCAGATTCCTACAACTGTTATGGCACAAGTGGATTCTTCTGTTGGAGGCAAAAAGGGAATAAACCAGCAATTAGGGAAAAACCTTGATTGGCGCATTCTATCAGAGTGTGTGCTCATAGATACAGACACATTAAACACGTTACCTGATAGGGAATTTGCATCAGGCTTGCTGAGGACATTAGTATGGGCTTATTAGAGATGCTTCTTTTTTTGAGTGGCAAGAAAAGAACATGCACATGCTAACGGCTATTAGTTGGATTTTTCTTATTCTTTTTGTATCCGCCCGTTGATTTTTGAAATGGTTAATACATATATACCAGCATTTTGAGCCTCAAAGATGTAATCACTAGTGAATTGATGCACATGTTTGAATAGGGTAACAACGGCAACAATACTAGCTACTTGGCTCACATTTGATGCGTGTGCAAGTCCTTGTTAAATATTGGATTGGTTGGTGATGTAGCATGTCTAGGATTAAGCGTGGGCTAAAGAGATCAGTTATGGAAGACAGGGGTTTTCTTAGCGCGTGCAACAATGTAGGAGTGTTGACTAGGTAGCTAGTTAGTTTATTAAGGTGTGTCTTTCTTAATTGTTTCTTGATCATTTTGGATCATATCTGGTTGTGTTGAGTATCTGTTTACGATATGTTCATGATATACTGTGATCTGTGAGATCAAGATAACCATTGATGTAGTTAGACCACTGTCAACCGTGATGCGTCAGTTTGTGTGTCAGTTATGCCACCTCAGCATATTAGAATTATCAGTTTAAGTTTCTTTAGTTAAGTTATATACTTATGGTATGATTGAGAGTAATTGCAGGGATTAATGGTGACACGTTTGGAAAGTATTTTGGACCATTGATGAGTGATTGCTGGAATCAAGGGGTGATTGCTATCAAGATTGAATCCTACTTGCTATATAAGCTGCATCATTCTCTCAGTCAAGAAACAAGACAATAAAACGCAGAGTTATTATTCTCTCCATGACCATCATCTTCTCAAAGTCATAATCGTTCCCTTGTAATCTTTCATTTTAGTTAAGGTTGTCTATCACTTTGGTAGTCAATCTTTTCTGGTATTGTAATCATTCGACTACTGGTAATCATTCAGTTACGATTTATTGTCTCAAGTGTGTTGTGAATCTTCTGTATCCATTTGGATATGGTTAAGTTCTATTGATCTCATTATTTGCACATGGTACCAGAGACAGAGACAGAACACTCTGATTACTATCGTGTTTAGAGATTCTTACCTACCTGAGTTGGGGTTCCTTAGTCCGAGGTGTTCCTAAGCTATTAAAGGTTGGGGAATACGATTTATCTCTATCCAGTGTGGTTAATTGCTGGGATCTAGGAAAATTAGGGTTCATAAAAAAAACCCTAATTTTTGGGGGTTTCTGTCCACGCTTGATTGCCTCAATTGTGAGGCGTAATATTCCGCTACTAATATTCCACTGTAAGACCTTTCTACTCACCTGATCTTGGTAAAATCAGGATCCACTTTGTGAGCTTGATTTATATCAGTTGGTTTTTGGTTGAATTATGAATCAGTCTTTCAAACAAAAGGGCAAAATAAATTTTAACAAATATGCCTGATGATGCTCCACCAAGTGGGGCTGGTTCGAGTGCTACTCAAGCAAGCAAACTAATTTTTTGGGATGAACTTTATCTGCATCCTACTGATGCTAGTAGCACCCCTTTAATCAACCTAAAATTGACTGGAACAAATAACTATAATGTTTGGAGTCATGCCATGACTCTTGCTTGCACTCCAAAAACAAACTTGGATTTATTAATGGGAAATGTAAAAAATCAACTAATAAGTCCCTGGTTAATCAATGGGAAATGTGCAATTCTTTAGTATTGGGTTGGTTACTTGGTTCAGTTTCAGAGGAACTTTATCTTGGACAATTTTTTTCTAAAATTCCCTCTGAAGTTTGGGATGAACTTAAAGAAACTTATGACAAGGTCAATGGATCTGTCACTTTTGATCTTCACCACCAAATCAATACTTTAATTCAAAATGGTTCTACTCTTTCTGATTACTATCATAAGTTAAATTCACTCTGGAAACAATTTGATGCTTTGGTCAAACTCCCTGCTTGCACTTGTGATGCTGCAAAAGGTTTTAAAGAACATAAAAATCTTATTAAACTTATGCAGCTTTTAATGGGGTTAGATGAATTGTACTTGCCATTGAGAAGTAATATACTCACCGGGGAACCTATACCTGATGTTAAAACAGCTTTCTCTATTATTTCTAGAGAAGAATCTCATAGAAGCTCCTCATCTGTTGCTGGAAATAAACATCATGCCTCTGCCTTTGTTTCTAGAAGTTATAATGATTCTAATAATAATAAAGTGCATAATAACAAAAAGAATGAAAGAAACTCTAACCTGATATGCTCAAATCCTAAGTGCGGTATTCCTGGACACACAATTGAAAAGTGTTATAAGATTGTTGGCTATCCTGATCACATAAAAAAGAAATGGGCTAATCAAAAGAATACTAATGCATATTCTAGTAATAATGCATCATTAGAGGTTCCTACCTCTACTTCTACCACTTCACCATGTTCTGGTGCTACTTTATCAGTTGAAGAGGTTCAGCAGTTGATAAGTCTTCTGAACAACACTAAATCTTCCACAATGTGCACACCCATATGGGAGGTACTTACTTTTGCGGAAACACTTCTTTTAAAATCATTAAAACGGACAAAGGATGGATCATCGACTCTGGTGCTAACCAACATATGGTTACATCAGAGGACAAACTTGAAAACATAATGGACATATCTATTTAAAACTTCAAATTGATCATCTTAATGGCACCACTGCCTACATTCAAAAAGTTGGAAATCTAAGACTAAGTGATAAAATCATTCTATATGATGTTTTATATGTGTAACAACCGTGATTTTAATAGGTTAGTTTGACTAATAGTCTTGACCTATTTAACTTTTACTTGGTATGACTTATGTGTTTTGTGTGGTATATGTGTGATATAGGTGAGTTTTAGCACTAAATCCCTTTGCGTGGTTTTATCGTTGTGAGTTGAGTAATATTGATTTTGGATAACTTCATTTTGATTGCCTTAGTGGCATGAAAGTGACTTGTGTAGTTTTGGTGTTTTGTGGTTTAGCGTAACAAGTTTTCGTTCAAGCATTTGTGCGTTAGTAAGATACGTGGAGTTTGGTTTTATGAGTTATATTTATAAAGAGTGTGAAATTCTATTTTTGGAAACTTTATTTTGAAAATGATAATTTTTTGAGTTGTTGTAAAAACGAAAGTTTATCGCGTAAGACGTTAGGTATCGTTACGGGTTCTTATAAAATATCAAAAGTGCAAGGTTTTAAGTGTAATAATAAAAATTAATATATATATATATATATATATATATATATATATATATATATATATATATATATATATATATATATAAGAAAATCGGCCCATAGGGTTGTTTTCGGAGGAAAATGAAACAAAATTTGAGTCCAATTATAACACCTAATTAAAAGCGTTATCTAGAATTATCTTATGGTAGTATAAATACAAAACCAAATCAACTAAACCCTCTATTTGGTCGAAATTCTCCAGTAAGGAAGGAAAAAAATTAGGGTTTTCAATATTGTGAAGCTTTGTGATTCGTGGGTTCAAGATTCGAAAGTTTTAGGTATAATTTTCAATACATGTGTTCAATTAATTATTATAATTCATGTAATAAGGATATGATGGATTAGGGTTTATGTTTACTTCTGTAAATTTATTATATAAAACATGTTGGGATCATTAATTAGTAATATTATGATGATTGGTTAAGAGATTAGGGCGTAAAACATGTTAGTTAATGAGTTAGGGTTTCGATAGATTCATAAGGCAGTAAAGATACGAAGTTAATTAATAGATGGTGATGAATTATTACATGAATTTTGAGTCTAAATTGTAGTTCAGAGAAAAGAGCTTTCCAAAAGTCTGGCCACAATCGATTTTGAGGTCCGGAAGTCAGTCTAATAATTTTTACGAGAAAAGGTGTCAAAGCTGTTAAACCGGGGCAGGTTTAGGGTAAAAGTATTGAGGTCCAAGGTAGGTTAGAAAGTGGAATTAGGGTTAGCCCTTCTATGATAATTGACTTCTATATTCCCTTTGAATTTCACGCAAAGGAGAGACGTCAAAAAGCTGTACAAATATGATTCTTTGGCCAAAACATTTTGGTGTGCGTTTAGATCCAAATCTGGATAGTTTTCAAGTTTGATTTTATTAAGTGTACTTGTGTAGGTTTTTAGAGCATGGCCTTCTGGGAATAGCTTGCATGCTCATAAGAGACCGTTGTGAATTTTTGGTGTGAGTTGTGGATCTATTTTTGTCATGATTCAATGTGGGTAAAAGTACCCTAAAATTCTGCGTGTATTCTGAAAAAGTTTATGCAAGGGATTTAGTAAGTGTAAGTGATTGGTAGTGTTTGCTATAGAGTCTAGTTGAACAATAGTGGTTTATATGACCTTTAGACATCCATCATATGTGTGTTACATGGACTATAGCTTTTAGCTTGGTCGCGTGTAACGTGTATTTATTTTGTTGTTTAGATTTGTGATTATTAATTTGGAAGCTGCAAAGACTAAGGTGAGTTCATAGACCCATTTTTACTTTGTTTTAAACTTGGGATGGGAATGATGCTTGTGTTAAATTATGATTTTAAGTTACTGTGATTATGTGTCTAATAAATGCATGAACTTGTAAGTGGTTATCGTGTGTATGCTACATGATATGATAATGTGGTGTGGTTATTCTGTGTGATCCAATTGGGGGGAAGTTTATCTCATTGTTCGTTTGTACAATCCAATTGGTGTTGATTGTTGTGTACTTGGATCGGTGGGCGCGTTCCGTCCCAATTTATGTGTGATATGGTATTTGGATCGGTAGGCACGTTCCGTCCCAATTGATGTTGGATATGGTATTTGGACCGGTGGCACGTTCCGTCCCAATTGTTGCCTTATGTTGCGTTAGTTGGTTTTGTGATTGCATGCTAGCTTATATGGTAACTATACTTAATGTCCTGTTATGTTTTATAATCACAGTGAACTGGTTTCCTTAAGTGATGTTGTGTGTCTTAAACCTATGAATCTCACCAATATTATGTTGACATTTTTAAGTATCATTTTCAAGTGAACATTCTAAGGCTAAGGTAGAAGGGAGCGACTAGACGAGACTTAGTTACATTTGAGAATGAATTATCTTTATGTTTGAATTATGGATTTGTTTGATTTTCATTGTGATACCTTAAAGTCTTTCGACTATCACTTTATGATTTATTGAAGTTACTTTTGGAGTATTATTTTTGGTTATTTTGTTTGGGGTATTGTTACGACACCTTGTGTCTGTACATTGCTCTATTTATTTGCATATAGTAATTCTCTATATAAACACCATGTGTTGTGATGATATCCATGAAGTTACACTCGAGTTTACGCCTTGGCGAGGTGTGACAATATGTTCCTGAATACATAGTCAATCTTCTGTCAGTTCATAAACTGGCAAGAGATAGTAAATTTTTTATTGGTTTTGATGAACACAAATGCTATATCCACAACTTGCAGCAACAGACAACTCTGGCGACTGGTAGTCAATGAGAAGGTCTGTACTTTCTTGCTTTCACTTACACAAATAAATTTATCAAAAGTAACAATATCATAAGTTGTCACTCAAACTTTTTGTGGCACAATAGACTTGGTCATCCCTCTGACCAAGTTCTAAAAGCACTTAAACACAAAATTGACTTTAAAGGAGATTTCACTTCTTCTCCTTGTGACATCTGTCACTAATCCAAACAAACTAGGGAACCCTTCCCTCTAAGTGACCACAAAAGCACTTCAATTGGTGATCTAATTCACCTTGATGTGTGGGGACCTTACAAAGTCACTAGTCGTGAAGGATTTAAATACTTCCTCATAATGGTTGATGACTATTCCAGAGCAGTTTAGGTTTATCTTTTAAAAACTAAAAGTGATGCTGCTACCAATATCATTGAGTTTCCTAAATACGTAAAATACCAATTTAACAAAACCATTAAGATTTTCAGAAGTGACAATGGCACTGAATTTGTTAATAACTATCTGCAAACATATTTCAAACTGCATGGCATTATTCATCAAACCACTATTTCCTACACACCTCAACAAAATGGCATTGTTGAACGAAAACATAGACATTTACTGAATGTGGTGAGGTCTCTTCTTTTTCAGGCAGGAACTCCTCTTAACATGTGGACTGAATGCATCTTAACTGCCACTTACCTTATCAATAGGCTACCTTCCTCTGTGCTTAAAGGAAAATCTCCTTTTGAACTTATATTTGGAAATGAACCAAACATAAGTCACTTAAAATCCTTCGGATGCCGTTTTGCTACTATTTTATCCGAAAAAGACAAATTTTCAAAAAGGTCTAAAAAATGCATCTTTGTTGGTTACTCTAACACAAAAAAAGGCTACAAGTTACTCAATTTACAAAACAAAAGTTTTTTATACTCAAGGGATGTCAAGTTTTATGAAAATATTTTCCCCTTAAAAATGAAAGAAAATCAAAAAAACCTTTTCACAACCCACTTCTGAAAAAAATCACTTTAATTTTTTTGACAGTCCCTATGTCAAAAGTTCTACCACTCTCCTACCCAATGATGATTCAGAGGCACGCCATGATCAGGACAGTGGTGATGAATCTCCACATGTTGATGGCATAAGATTTTGTGAAGGTATATCACTTGATCCTGGAACAACACATTATGTGGATGGCACATAGTCACTTAACAATGAATCTGGTGCAACCCTGGATGAACTAGTCACCACTTCCCTTATTGATCACAACATAGTGGAATCAAATTCCACTTCTGAGGGTAATGGCTTCAACATTCACAATGTTGATCATGAGACTATAACTCAAAGGAGATCTGGAAGAACTTCTAAACTTCCTGCCAAACTTTCTGATTTTGTTCTTGATAGTAAAGTCAAATATGGTATAGACAAAGTGGTTAATTATTCTAAACTAAGTAAAGATAACTACTGTTTTTCTACCAATCTTAACAAATCCTCTGAACCAAACACATTCCATGAAGCTTGTAAATACAAAGAATGGATCATTGCCATGAATACTGAAATGGAGGCCCTAAATAAAAATGAAACATGGAAAGTCACTGAATTACCACTTGGCAGAAAAGCCATAGGGTCCAAATGGATCTAAAAGATCAAATACTTTTCCAATGGTGGCATTCGAAGATATAAAGCCCGGTTAGTGGCAAAAGGGAACAACCAAAGAGAAGGTGTTGACTACAATGAGACCTTTTCTCCCATGGTCAAAATTGTTACAGTTAGATACCTTATTAGCCTTGCGGTTAATAACAGATGGCCTCGGCTTCAATTAGATGTCAACAATGCCTTCCTCTATGGCAATCTAACTGAGGAGGTGTATATGACACTTCCCCCGGGATATTTCTCTGTCAATGATCAAAGAATCTGCAAACTTAAAAAGTCTTTATACGGTCTCAAACAAGCTCCACGAAAATGGAATGAAAAACTCTGTTAGACCTTAATTAAAAATGAGTTTAAGCAAAGCAAAAGTGACTACTCTTTATTTGTCAAAACTGAAAACAATTACTTCATTGGGCTTCTTGTATATGTTGACGACATAGTGGTTATAGGAAGTAACTTGGAAGAAGTAAACAAAGTTAAAGAATTCCTCAAAACAAACTTCCAAATCAAAGACTTGGGTAATCTAAAATACTTCTTAGGGATTGAGGTATTGGAAAATGAAAATGGCATATGCCTCTCCCAAAGAAAGTATTGCCTTGAACTCCTTGCTGAATATGGGTTGTTAGCCTGCAAACCTTCTCAAACACCTATTGAATCTAAATTGATCATTAGTGACAAACCTATAAACAAGAAAGATAAGCCTCTGAAAAACATAACTAAATACCAAAAATTACATGGGAAGCTTATCTATCTCACCCACACCAGACCAGACATCTCTTATGTTGTCCATTTTTTGAGTCAATTCATGCACTCTCCCCTGGAGTCACATCTCAAACTTGGGCTAAGAATCCTAAGATATCTAAACAAGGCTCCTGGCAAAGGGGTCTTAATCTCAAAAGGTCCAAACATGAATCTGTGCAGTTTTTCTGACTAACTGGGCCAAGTGCAGAAGCACAAGGAGGTCTGTAACTGGATTTACCATATTTTTAGGCAATTCTCTTGTCTCCTGGAAAAGCAAAAAGCAGACAGTGGTCTCTAGATCCTCAGCAGAAGCAGAATATAAAGCTCTTGCTTCTGCAACATGTGAGGTAATCTGGTTAACCAATCTTCCGCAAGATTTAAACATCAAATCTGACAAACCTATCACCATGTACTGTGACAATAAAGCTGCTATTCAAATTGCTTCTAACCCTGTCTTTCATGACAAGACCAAACACTTTGAAATTGATCCGCACTTTATTAGAGACAAAATGATTGAAGGAATAATAAAACCCTCTAAAATTGAATCTGCAAAAAACACAGCTGACATTTTAACCAAAAGGCTTAGCTCCAAATCAACATGATTTTTTACTAAATAAAATGTGCATGTTTGATATTTTCAAAACTTAAACTGGGGAGGTGTATTAGAATTATCAGTTTAAGTTTCTTTAGTTAAGTTATATACTTATGGTATGATTGAGAGTAATGGCAGAGATTAATGGTGACACGTTTGGAAAGTATTTTGGACCATTGATGAGTGATTGCTAGAATCAAGGGGTGATTGCTGTCAAGATTGAATCCTAATTGCTATGTTGATGTGCGTTTTGTTAGTGCAAGTTTTAAATTTATAAGGGTGAATTACCAAATCTAGAAACAACACATACGAGCAAGTGTACTCGCCCGTTATAGCAAGATATGATGGTAAGTCGGGATCGTTCGCAGGAATTTGTGAGTGAATCAAAATATAAGTCTAAAAGTAAATCTCTAATGTACCCAAATAAGATAATAAGCAAATTCAATAATTTAAAAACTACACTTGTTTAGACTAGTTTTCTACTTAATGACACACATAAGTGTGATAACTTTTGATAACATGTTGGTTGTGATAATTAGATGATGGTCTAATCTATTGTTTCTACAAGTTAAACCTTCGTCAAGATTTTAGTTCATAAAAACAAGTTTTAGGTGTAAACCAATCAATTCAAGATCCATCCAAGGTTCATAAGGTATGGTGAATATCTTAAACACAAGAACAAACTCTTATTACAAATCAAATACTCTTAGGAAATGGTCATTACAAAAGGTAACCCATTCATAGACAAAAAGGTTACAATTGTTTATAAACATCTAAACTTTCGTCCAACTAAAGGTTTACAAACAATCTGATTTGATGTTATAAAAGCATTCTCATTACAATCATACTTCTTGATTCTTTGTTTAGTTAAGAATAATTATGGTGAAAAACAATCATTCATAGACAAATGATTATAACTAGTTGAATAATAACAAATCTTTCGACCCTTGAAACTATTATCAATTAGTTAACCTTGGCTCAACAAATGTCACTATAAAACTTAAGGTACAATTGGTTCTTAAGATTGACTTGAAATTGAATTAAAACATGTTATCACAATCATAACTATCACTAAGCATAAAACATCATCAAAACAAGTGTAAAAAGACTACTAGCCACTCATAGCAAACATGCAAATAAACTCAGAATATTTAACATTAGAATCCATGGTTTTAAGTCTTACAATGCTTTGGAATTGATAACAAATGACAAGGTATTGATAACCTAAGTATTGGTGATGATTTCTTGAGATTTTTTGCCTCCAAATGTTGCTTCCTTGGTCCTCCAAAGTTCCTGGTTCTTTCTGCACGAATTTCCCTTCTTTGAGAGCTAGATGGTGATAATAATTGAGAGTAGTAATGAGAGTAAATGATCTCTTGAATTGTGTCTTCAATTGTGTACTCTTGGGGTCCTTTTAGGCTTGTCAAATACTCCTAGTAATGAATAGGGACATAAATGCTGGAGCTTGGACAACAAGACACTAACAAGGGCCTAGAACAATAGGACAAAAGACCAAGATTCATGCACAAGAAGTTGGTATAAACAGGCAGAGATTTCCATCCAATCGGTTGCAGGTTGGCACCGATCGGATGGATGTGGTAATTGTGGCTATCCGATCGGTTGTACTCCAACCGATCGGATGGTAGGTTCTGGTTGCTTTGGACTTTGACTTTTCCTTGTGTAGTTCTTTATGCACTATCCAAACTTGATTAACTCTGAACTTGGAACTTTGAGATGACAAAACTTAGGTTCTCCTTATGAAATGTGTCACAGATTGGACTTTTGAACTTGGGAATCTTCGTGTAATCGCATATACTTCATTTTCTTCACTTTTTCTCCATTTTTCCTACATTTGGCTACCTATGCTACAAAAACATACTTTGATACGATTTAGTGGCAAAAGCATATAAAAACAACCAAATAACATACACAAAAACACTAATAACGCTTATAAAAACATGTTAACTTTGAGCGTTATCATATATAAGCTGCATTATTCTCTCAGTCAAGAAACAAGACAATAAAACGCAGAGATATTATTCTTTTCATCACCATCATCTTCTCAAAGTCATAATCGTTCCCTTGTAATCTTTCATTTTAGTTAAGGTTGTCTATCACTTTGGTAGTCAATCTTTTCTGGTATTGTAATCATTCGACTATTGGTAATCATTCAGTTATGATTTATTGTCTCAAGTGTGTTGTGAATCTTCTGTATCCATTTGGATATGGTTAAGTTCTATTGATCTCATTATTTTCACACAACACTTCCCAACCTGACACTTAAACTAGCACACCCTCCCAATTGGTGTCTCTTTCCGTGTCACTACATAAATATACTCCACAAAAAATACACACACAAAAAATACAAATGGGCCGCACACCACCTCGTCCCTTACTCGTCACCAAACCAAAGAACACACAACTGACGCTAGTCGGTTGACAAAGCAACGAGCATGTTGGCACTTATCTTAACATTTCCGAGACCTGGCATAAATCGTGGGCTTTGACCAATTAAAAAAATTCTACACTTACTTGTCTTCTATCTGATGAAAGTTGGTCTATATGAGAGTTTTTCCAAATATATTTATAGGAATGATGCATTTAAGTTAAGTGAGACTAAAGTTGTTCAACATATATGCAAATGCTTATAACATATATTCAAATGTTTCTATACGTTCTAGTTTTTGTTTTCAAACTAAACAAGTATCGAAACTAGACAAACTGTGATGGAATAAGGTTACCCGTTTTGATCTGATCTCATTTTGATGTGTTATTTTATCAATCTGAAATGCTTGTTTTAGTCATTCCTCACAAGTTACAAACAGAACTGTAAGAAATTGTGTTAGACAATATAAAACCCCGTTAGTAATACGTTTTATTGATACGATATATATAGAAGCAATACATAGTGAAACCCTAATAGACCTAACCCCACATACCGGGCTTAGGCCTTATTTATCATCTAATACTCCCCCTCAACCCGAGCGGCAAAATCACAAAAGCTTGGACTGGAATAACAAACTAGACAAGAAAAAAAAAAGCAAAAATTTAAAGTAATAAAAGCATAACTTTAGTTGACTCGTAACAAAACCGTATTAACGGTCAGCTTTAGTTGACTTGTAACAACGGTCGGCTAAATCGACCGGTAACAAAGCCGTACCAACGGTCGACTTTAGGGACAGGTACCAATGGTCAACTTAGTCGACTGGTAATAAAGCCGTACGAACAATCGACTAACAAACAGAAAAAAATAACAAACAGACAAAATAATAACTATATATATATATATATATATATATATATATATATATATATATATATATATATATATATATATATATTCTTTTTTTATACGTCAAAGTCAACAAAGTCCTCTTCATCAAGATCAAAGTTAGCAACATTCTCCTTATGGTATTGTTGATGAATAATCCATTGAAATTGCCATTCTCTGTATATTGTATATTAATCTTCACTTTCTACATGTTTACAAGTACGAAGCAAACCTACAGTGCTTCGATACGGATGTGACATTGAACAACAAGAATGGATTATCAGCATTGGTAGATTAATATTTGTGCTTCTCGCATTATGTCAACCTCTGTATGCCATTTACACGTACAGGTAATGGTAACATCATTTCAATATTTCCACGCGTTAAAAGCTGATTTGAAGTTGTATAATACAATATAAATGATCATTTATTGTATTGTGTTTCTGATTAATGCAGACTACGAGTCGTTGAACCATTAGATGCTACAATCACTCATTGAGAAGGTTAACGTTATGCAAGGATATTAACAGTTATTTGAAGTGTGAATAGAAACCAAGTGTGAATAGAAAACTGAGGTATTTGAAGTGCGAATAGAAACCAAGTGTGAATAGAAAACTAAGGTATGATCAGCAAGAAGTTTTAAAAGGGATTCTTACGCTGTAAGTGATCTTTTTCTCAATTTGGTGTATTAAACCTCAAAACAAAATACGGATATTTTGCATTCTATGTCACTCTGTATTAAAACAAATCTTTTTCGTTTAACCTTCTGTTTGACTATGCTTATTTTTAGTGCTTATTAGCTTATCATTTTGTCAAATCGCACGAAGCTTATACACTTGTAACAAGAGCGAAAATAGGATTTTGGAAAAGAAACTTGAAATATCATATTGCAAGAGTTCTAGGAGTGACAGAACCACTCCTCTTAACCAGACATGCCACACTAGCTAAAGAAAAGAATAAGTTGAATGCGCCTTCTAAAGCTATATACTTGTGGCCTTTGTGGCAATGGGTGTCAATGTAAAGAACAAAACAATAGTAAAAGACACTTGCACCACATATGGTTAATAAGCTATCACAAAATAAAGATGAATTTTATGATGCAAGTGATGGATGCGTTGAAAGTGATGGAAGCAATGAATGGAAGGATGTTGATGTAAGTGATGGGATGAGGTTGAAGAAAATGATAACCTGGTTGGTGACACAAATCATATGGTTATTGATTGAGTAAAAGCTGACGAGGATATGAAAGAGGATGAAGCGGATCCGATTTGTTGCTTTAGTTTGATTTGTAGTCTTTTTTGGATTTTCAATATTGCATTATAATCATGATGTAACACTTATATCATGCTAACAACATATGAACATGAATTATAACCATGATTTACCTATTATATCCTACCGCTTATGTTTGTAAAATTATTATATTACTCACTAAAGTACATAAATTAAAAACCATAAAAAAAAAATATCACATGAAGCTCACCCGCCCATTGGGCGGGTCATGAAAATAAGATAATTACACCAATAAAACAACCAACTTTGTATAAAAAGAACTCAAGA
The DNA here is from genome assembly GCA_030686995.1 of Artemisia argyi. Lineage (NCBI taxonomy): Eukaryota > Viridiplantae > Streptophyta > Magnoliopsida > Asterales > Asteraceae > Artemisia > Artemisia argyi. Next base: position 134,027,775 of record CM060684.1, on the reverse strand, counting down.
AGTGTTACACAAGCTTTGATTTAAACACACATAATGCCAATTTGTTTATATGCAATTCAACAAAACCATATGATTAGAGCTTCAAGTAAGTATTTGTATACATATTTATTTTTATTAACCAGCTTTTGCTTTAAACAAATTTGTTACTATGCATGTCCTAAGGGGGTGCTTGGCAAGGGGGTTAAGGGAGGGTGGGGAATGGGTAAGGAATTCAAAAGGGCCCACCTCACTCTAATTAGGTGCTTGGTTAGGGGTGTGCAAAGGTATTGATTACCCCATAGTGAGTAATCAACATTATATAGTAAATTGAAGGGTAAGGTATTGATTACCCACCTCACTCAATCCTTTACATTCTCTTTCCCTTTCCCTTTACCTTTACCTTTCCCCACTTTGAACCAAGCGGACCCTAATATCTAATACCAAACTATGATAATATTTCAATACCAAAATTCTATGAAACAAAATTACATTTAAATTATTAACCAAATTAGCTATATAAATTACAGATGTTTAGCCAGATTTCACATGAAACTCGCCGGCCCATCGGGCGGGTCAAGTATATGGATTTTCATGAAGCTCGTCCACCCATTCTGCAAATTTGTTTTTATACAATTCAACAAAACAATTTTAATTCTAATAACAAATTGATAAGAAACAAAATCACATTTAGATCATAATATTAACCATTTAGATATATAAGTTGCAAGTGTTTAACAATATATTACATTAGACTCGCCCGGCCATCGGCCGGGTCATGAAACTAGTATATATATATATATATATATATATATATATATATATATATATATATATATATATATATATACACACTAGACTATAGACCCGCGGGTTTCGCGGGTGACAAAAAGAAGTTTGTAAGTTAATGTGTGTAGCGAAAAAAGGAAGCCACTTAAACATGTTTACATTTTAACATGTTTGTACCAATGTTCTACATATGTGAAATCATACCGAAATACCCTCATTATAAAGGCATCCAAAAATACATAATATGCATAACACCCAGTAATTAAAACTAACCATTGTTAGAAGCTGGAAAAAAATGTAAATAAATAATAGAAGAATATTAAAAAGTTTATCACCCTCGTTGATCATGTAAAAAAGAGTAGCGGGAACTAATTATTATTCATAAAATCCTAATAAACGACTTCCACATTTATGGCTTATTCGAACGTAACGGTCAAATTATCATACTTTATGAGATTTTTAATGATAAACAACATTCACAGTAGTGCTGCAAACCTTTCCATCTTTGTCATATATCAACAATATCGCAATAAAGATCGAACAACAAAAGAGAAAAGAAAATAACACCATGCATCTCCATAAAGGCTTCTCTATCTCTAAATAGCCCCTAAACCATATCAGATAGGCCAATAATGATTTATGGACATCCAAACAGTAAATAGAATGGATAATCTGACATCAACTTCTGTTAGACGTAATACAATTTGCCACTAAGATTATGAAAGTGCAGGCTATTGTGTAACCAAATACAATCATTGTTAATATAAGGGCTAAATTATACCCATTTCACCAGTCTTTTGTTTCCAAATGTGGTTAAAAATTTGTTATGTTATTAGTTAATTGATCTAATTTTGTATAAATTTCAACAGA